>JBBJLS010000082.1:17710968-17727424 GCA_037577275.1 Bryconaethiops microstoma
CCCTGTGTTGGTTTTTTGGTTGTTCGTTCTTTTACACAAACATACCCAGGAAAATCCGGACAGCCTTGAGGTGAAATGTTTCAATTCTTGGAAGGAATTTAATGTTCTCTAATGAGGGACATTAGGTCTAAAAGGTCAGTGGTTGTCCTGACTATTTTATTAGAGAACAGAATGAGAAAGGATTGGGCCTTTTGCTATTGATGTGTTTAATGGTCGTTTCAGGGTCACTAGTGCTGGGCGGTATTGATAAAATGTAAAATATTTTAATATTTTGCAAACATATGAAAGTATGAAGGTATGATATTTAAGCATTAATAATGAACTCATTCTTAATGTGTCTTGTTCCTCTATGCTGTCAGTCTGGTAGTCCTTGTTTCCGAGTGACAAAACTTGTAAGAATGTTCTACCCTGGGATATTTTAATCTGCCTTTGTTTAAACATTGGCACATAAAATGAGAGTACATGGTCATTGTCAGTAGTCTATTTCCTGTCACTTTCCATGAACAGCATGCCACCAAACTATATACTACATATAATCCTCAATGTTTTTCACTCAACAGTTCCAACTGGGTAAAAAAAAAACCTGGCAACATTGTGCTTTACTGATTGCTAGACTGTTTATGGTTTAAAATTAGAAAGTCCAATAGTTGTATTTTGAGAATATTTACTCTATACAAATTTCAAAAAGTGATTTCACTGCAGAGTATAATGTAACTGGTAGCCAAATCATTAGGTAAGGCAAATTTAAACAAATAACAGAAAAACAGAATGGTCAGTTGGAAGAACAAAACATATCGGTCCAGGTGTCACATTATGCTCACACGAAAATGAATTGATTTTGCTCTAGTATTAATTGACAGAATAGAATATTCTTATCTAAACTGTGCAGCTCTCTTATGAAAACACAAACAGCAAAACTGACTCCCAAAAAAACAAAAACATCAAGCTAGCAATGGTCCTGTGGTCAAAACTCACCTCTGATGAAGGATTAATGGATAGCAGAAATCCCTGATAAAGTCAAGCACATTGAAATGACGATGTAAAGTGGCCCCTTATAGTCACACCAGAGCACCAAGTGAAGCAGTATGTGGGGACAGTACCTTGCTCAAGGGTACCTCAGTGGTGCCACTAGCAAGATATTTACATTTACATATACAGTCATTACTGGTGTGCTTACCTAGACACCAGTAATGATTTGTAAGGTCCAGACCTAAATATTTAAGGGTTTATTTATCCATCTGTTCTCATCATTTTACCTGTTTTATGGAATACATATCGAAGTACATGTTCTAGCATAATTATCATAAATTCAGTGGACAAACATAAATTAGTTCAATTTAATATCAATGACATTGAGTGAATGAGTGAGTTATTTGGGTTTGATACCAATTTATAACAGTCGCTTAGGAAATTACAAATTCCTTTATTTTGCCAAAGAAGGTAGCAAAACAGCAACCAGCCAGTTGGTGGAACCACACTCTCCTATCTTTCTACACCTCCTGGGTTCACACCCCAATGATCGTAAAACCGGTAGTCCAATCTATAGCCAAAAGCCCCTAACCAAATATAGTAAAGGTCATGGTGAGATAGGGTACAACAGTACATGTCTTTTAAGGCAACCCAGGTCTTCAGTACTTCCCTTACAGGATGTGTCTATTAAAGCAATAGCTTAAAAGTAAAGGAGAAACAAAAATACAGAACACCAAATCATATTTAGCATATATGCAGTCATATCATGTACTGTGTGACAACACATATGGCCCTCAAGGAGTACAAGAGAGTACAAAATCTGCCATAGCAGCAATAACTGTAACTAACCATTTCCAGGAACTGCTGATCAGCCTTGCACATTAGCTTGTAGCCCATTTTGACCTACAGAACAGCTTCAACTCAAGGATGTTTGTGGGTTTCTTCAAATGAACGGCTCGTTTCAAGACCTCGACTTGGCCATTGCAAAACATTAACATTTTTCTTCTTTCATTCTGTGATAGAATGACTTTCTTAAAAATTGTTGTCTTGCTACATGACAAGAATCTTGAAATTTGGCTTATGGACAGATGTCCTAAAATTTTACTTTTGAATATTCTGATGTAGTTCAGAATTAATCGTTCCATCAATTAATAGCAAGCCATCCTGGCCCAGGTGCAGCAAAACATTTCAATCATGATACTGCCACCACCATGTTTCACAGGAGGGATAATGTTCTTCTGCTGGAATGCAGTATTTTTCCTACTCCAAACAAAATATTTCTCATTTAAAACAAAAATTCAGTGTTTTTCCGATAGCCTTTTGGGTTGTCCATATGAACACAGCAAACTGTAGATGGACAGTAATGTAGATTTTGGAGAGCAGTGCCTTTCTCCTCGCAGCCCAGCCATGCACACTATTGCTGTTCAATGTTCTTCTGATCAGGGCTGGACTGGGACTGGCGGGGGCGTGTGGTGCTGACAGGATTCCGTGCCAGCCCAAAATTACCGGTATGCTCGATGGCCAGTCCAGCACTGCTTCTGATGGTGGACTTTGAATGACATTACACACCTTGCTCTTAAAATGATCTCTGCTGACCAACCACTACTGGGTTTAACAGTGATCACACTCACAATTGATTGTCATCCCATTAATTGAAAACATCTGACTCTAATTTCACCTACAAATTCATTGCTAGTCCTAGAGTTTCACATACTTTGCCGACACATAGGTATGTAACATTGGATTTCCTTCAATAAATAAATTGTCAAGTTATAATATTTTTAAAAAATAACAAGCTTTTTTTAATCTTCATGAAGTACATCGTGAGCACAGCACCTTTATTTGAATAGATAGCTGTACTGTTTATCTTTCAGCTTTGTACCACCAAAATCAGTGACTGAACTCTTTCACTCTAATGCTCAATATTTAAGAGTCAGAATTGCTATTTTAGTATCTTTTACTTACTTAACCTTCTTGTCTTGCTTCTGTCAGTATGTCAACAAAGATATCACCAGTGCAATGCAAATTAATGTCAGTATGCATATAATGCTCATTATTTAATAATGCCACTTAATATAACGGTCAATATTGCTGTGTAACGCCGATGCTAATATAGGAGTATAGGCATTATATCGCCCAGCTATAAGTGACATGCGGTTTGAAGGAATGTCCAGGAATTAAGCATGCGCAAATAGACAGAGGTCTTTTTTCACCATTAAATTGGAGCAGTAATTTAATAAGAGACTGCAAGGTGTAGAGAACAAGCAGTGAAAACATGCACTGACAGCCATCCTCAAAGCTTTGCTGTGAAAAGTCCTTATTAGTGAGATTATAGTGCCTTGAGAGAAAAGTAAATCCTCTTTCCGTGCTGCCTCTGGGGTTTGAAGATAACTCTGAATGCAACCAGTTTTAGGCCATAGACAGTGCATTAGGCTCTTCTGTCAACAGAGAGGATGTGGGTTCAGCCTATTCCCAGCAAAAAGCATCCCTTATGGCATTGTCTGTAGCAACTTCTGCCAGGCTGGTAATGCTTACTTCTTGAACTGCTTGCGTGCGTGTGCGTGTGTGTGTGTGTGTGTAGGGGTGATGGGACGAAGAAGCCCATTGTGGAGATGAGGACAGAAGAAGAGAGAATAACTAACCCAGAGGATGGCAGTCCAGTGCACGAACCAAATGAGACAACCCCTCTAACTGAGCCAGAGTAAGAGGAAGAACTGTCATGGCAAAAATACTGAGGTGTAATTGAAGTAACTAGGGAAAAGGATTTAATTAACTTAGCAAGCATCAGAAATATCCATTAATCTTCATGGTTTGTTTTGTTAGCTTATCTTGTTTTCACTCCAGTTGCAGCATTGATTTTTGAGTAGTTTGGGTCGGTCGGTTTAATTCTATTTTAACATTTTTCTTTTTTTCCTGCTTTCTTGGGTGTAATTTTTATGACATTACTTTTTGAGTTGTTGTCAAACTGTCAAATACTTTCAGCTCCATAATTATTTTTACTCATAGTAAAGATGGGTAAAAATATGTTTTTAATTAGCTTAGCCTCACACTGTAAAAAGATCTGTTAATTGCATTTAAATACAACATTGAGCTAATTAATCACAAAGACATTGAATCATGACCTTATCTACCATTTTTTACCAAGGATCCCAATAGTTATAGATCTGAATGTAGAAAGACATCATAGGTACTCTAGTGGGCCTTTCATGCACTTGGAACATTAAAGACGCAGTCACATTATCATTTTGGGAGCAACATTTTGCAAGTTAATTTTTGATAAAAGCCCAAAGAAGAATTACGTCTAAAAAAATCCTGGGGTGAAAAAATTGTCATGCAAGGTTCAGCATACGCAAGGTTCAGCATTCAGCATACGCAAACTTTGGCACAGGGATTCGTGCCAGAATTTCAACCAACAAAATGACTACTTTGACGGTACTGACTTCTGAAAGTCCAATCTTTCATATAGCAACTCCGAAGAGCCCAAATTGTGGAAGTGCTACTTTCCGCTTCTAGATGCCTGGATTTGAAAACAATAGCACATACACATGATTGGGGGCAGAATCAGTAAGGGAGGAAATTTCAGACATGCAAAGGTGACACTGTATCACAGTCCCTCATTTAAAGTAACTGGAAACCATTGTTTGTCTATGGAGATTAAATGGCTGTGCATGATTGAATGGCTATGCTTGATGTTCTGCACCTCTTAGAAACTTAGTAATTAAGAGGGTTGTCCACTTACGTTTGTGTCTTTCCTTATACTGTTTAAATTTCTTCCTGCTCTAGTTTTCCACAATGGTCACATTTAGTTCCCAACAAGACGCAGGCTGCAAATTTCTAGTGTGACTGTGGATTTAGACATTCGCCAGTGATGCCCCTTTTCGCCAGTTACACAGAGAATATCATTGTGTATCTTATCCACTGCATCCACTTCTCTAGATGCCTTTTTCCCAGTGTTCCATTTCGTGTAGGCCTGTCATGATCATGAAAATTGTCATATAAATAATTGCTTTTAAATTGCAAATGAATTATACTTTTTTGCTCATTTTATGCAACTTTCACAAAGCCTAAAGTGACTAAGTGGCTGTATTCTTAACTCAATTCGCTATATAGATAATACTTCAATGTACTAACATGAATGTTAGTACCGCACTATTGAGCATGTGCACACACATTTGATTCAACCCCATGTGATTATAGTGCACCAAATTCACATTCTGCTTTTAGCAAAATCAAATGACCGCATAAAATTGCAATCAGGCAATTATGTAATGATTATGACAGAACTACTTCTGTGGACAAACACATCGTCTGTGACCACCAATCACCACTTCTGTCACATCATCTTTGTCTGTCTGCTTTCTACTCACTGTGCTTGAGCATAAAAAGAACGATAAATATAATGAGCATCTGTTCTCTCTGCTTGCAGAAAACTCCCCCTCAAAGAGGAAAACGGCAAAGACGTCCTAAAGCCAGACTTGATCGAGATCAAGGTGCACAGCGACAACAGCATCCACACAAAACAGGACGACAGCAAAGCATAATGCGTCAGGGACATTCTACTGGAGGACGTTCCGAGCCTGGCCCGAATGAGACCAAAAGGAAAAAAAAGAAAAGAAAAGGAAGAGAAAAAAAAACCATCGAAATAAAACCGCTAAGGGCACACAAACCAGGCTTCTGTAAATATGTTATAAATATATAAAAAGAAAAAAAAAGAGTTAAGTTTTTATTGTGATGAATTAATTGTCCTTTCTATTTGAAGCGGCTCCAGCTGAAGGCATTTCATTTTGAGTGATGTTTCCGTTTTTAGCCACCTTTTGTTTTCAGTAGGGCCTTTTATTCATGACTCCACTTGATCTGTGATGACATCCTTGCCAAATTAAACACGTTAAGCCTCCATGGATAAACATCGAAACATGGAGCATTCAAGCCCAAATAACCTCACTTGGACACCACAGTGGACGTTGCCATCCACTTGAAATGTCTTGTCCATATTTCTCTAGCATGTGACCCGTCGGCATGTCCTTCAAAACAGCAGCCTTGTTTCTTTTTGCTAGACCTGTCACCACACTGCTCTACTTGTGCATCTATGGAATATTCTAACCATACACCCACAGGCCCTTGCTTTTCTCGAGGCACCAGTTACTTGCTAAAGGAAATCCTTACATAAGAGATTTTTCATTTTTAAAATCAACCATGAGGCCACTCTGCTGTTGCATACAACTTTATGTTAAATACAGTTACGTGCGCGTGAATGTGAGTATGTTGTGCTAAAGGCAATGTCTGTCCTGTGAGCCATACCAAGTTATTACGTTTTATATATATTTTATGATAAATTTCACTCCTTTGTACATATGCGTGTATAATGTAGTGCTAACATACTGTATGTCAAGTGTTCCTAGAAAACAAACAAAAAAAGAATCGGGTGAAGAAATAAATATATGTGGACAGCATTCATTAGATCTGCTTTTACTGGACAAGACTCCAGTAAAAATGTTGTGTGTGTAACTTATTATAATACCAACCAACCAAACAGCCTCCATGTGCAAATGTGGCGCATTCTGTTTTTGTTTTTTGGGGGTTTTTTTTAACTGTCCTATAATAATGTGAATTATATCCTTTAGCAAAGGCGAATTCCTCCAGTTTAATGGACCTTTCTGTATAGTGCTGCTTTAAAACAAAGTCATTCTGAGTAGTTAGATGGGAAAGGATACACAGTAGTTAGTAGCTGAAACTTGCCAAATCAGATTTGTTCACATCATAGTGAGTAATAGGAAACAGGGGTCATTGATGCCAGCATCTGTCATTCAATATAGTAAACCTACAGTGGGGCAAAAAAGTCTTTGGCAACCACCGATTGTGCAAGTTGTCCCACTTAAAAAGATGAGAGAGGTCTGTAATTTTCATCATAGGTCCACTTCAACTGTGAGAGACAGAATGTAAAAAAAAATCCAGGAAATCACATTGTATGATTTTTAAAGAATTTATTTGTATAATGGTGCAAAAAATAAGTATTTAGCACCTACAAACAAGCAAGAATTCTGGCCCTCACAGACCTGTTACTACTTCTTTGCGAAGCTCTTCTATCCTCCACTCGTTAAATGTATTAATGGCATCTGTTTGAACTCGTTATCTGTATAAAAGACACCTGTCCACACCTTCAAACAGTCAAACTCCAACCTCCACCATGGCCAAGACCAGAGAGCTGTCTAAGGACACCAAGACTGGGATGAGCCAATCTACAATAGGCCAGCAGCTTGGTGAGAAGAGATCAACTGTTGGAGCAATTATTAGAAAATGGAATTAATACAAGATCACTGACAATCTCCTTCGATCTGGGGCTCCAAGCAAGATCTCACCTCGTTGGGTATAAATGAGAACGGTGAGAAAACAGCCCAGAATTACATGGGGGGAACTGATCAATGACCTGAAGAGAGCTGGGACCACAGTAACAAAGGTTACTATTAGTAGCACACTACGTCGCCATGGATTAACATCCTGCAGTGCTCGAAAGTCCAGGCCCGTCTAAAGTTGGCCAGAGACCATCTGGATGATCCAGAGGAGGATTGGGAGAATGTAATGTGGTCAGATGAGACCAAAATAGAACTCTTTGGTATAAACACCATTCGCCGTGTTTGGAGGGGGAAGAATGCTGAGTTGCATCCCAGGAACACCATACCCACTGTGAAGCATGAGGGTTTAAACATGCTTTGGGGCTGCTTTTCTGCAAAGGGGACAGGACGACTGATCCGTATTAAGGAAATGATGAATGGGGCCATGTATCGTGAGGTTTTGGGCAAAAACCTCCTTCCATCAGCGAGAGCATTGAAGATGAAACGTGGCTGCATCATGACAATGATCCCAAACACACCGCCAGGGCAACGAAGGAGTGACTACGTAAAAAGCATTTCAAGGTTCTGGAGGGGCCTAGCCAGTCTCCAGACCTCAATCCAATAGAGAATCCGTGGAGGGAGTTGAAAGTCCGTGATGACCAAATACTTATTTTCTGCACCATTACACAAATAAATTCTTTAAAAATCATACAGTGTTATTTTTTGGGGTTTTTTTACATTCTGTCTCTCACAGTTGAAGTGTACCTATGATGAAAATTACAGACCTCTCTCATCTTTTTAAGTGGGACGACTTGCACAATCAGTGGCTGCCTGATACTTTTTTTGCCTCACTGTATTTAGGTTTAATTTTTTAAAAAGGCACATCACCACTGCTGTGTGATTATCCTCCCCTTCATCTCACATGCACTGAAGCCCTGTTCAGACAGAATTACATTAACATGGGTTCCATTTTACAGATGTGCCTTCACTTTCTGGAAAAAATGTAGCCTCCTAATTTCCAAGGAAATGTGACATGGACGGATGGACACTATCTCTTGTCCAAACAGACGCTCATACTTTGCAAGTACCGTCTTTGTTCCTCCAGGCCTAATCTATGAAAGCCTGGACACCAGGTGGTGAATGGAGCATGATCTCCACGCATGGTAAAAACATCTGGGTTCATCAAAAATACAACCCTCTAGGAGCTTGCGGATTATGCAGAGATCTTATTGCCATCTGGATGCATGGAAGAAATGTCCAAACAGATCATTCTGTTTTACATTCATATTAACACTATGTCTTCTCTTTTATGTCACAGTTGAATTTTGATCGTTTATAGAGCTTAACCGGGGCCGATTTATTTTTATGCTGTACAAGAAAAGCCATAAGCGGTCATTTCAAGGTATTTAAAATACACAGCTAAAAATACTGAGCTGTCATAATTACCTTGTCATTTCATGGTGTCTTAATAAGCTTTAGAAATGCCTTTTTTTAATAGTCAAACAATTAACTCCAAAACAAGAGCCCAATTAAAACTCTCCAGTTGAAAGGGTCGTCTGTAATTCAATACAAAGACGCTCCAAAAACTCCTGTTCATCTTGACCTGCTTAAACTGTCTGGAACATCTGCTGCTGAACAATGGAGTCATTATTTCATGAAAACAGCCAAGTAAAAATCCTAAAATGGGCTTTAACATGTTAGGGTGATGCCCCTAGCTGTCACCAACACATAAAGACACATTGTTAGAGTACTAGCTTTGACAATTCAGTACTGTAACAGTCTGCTTTCTTCTCCAAAGCAGATGGCACAGTCTCTGCAAAGTCTCCTCCAACTTTGTAATGTTATCTCGTTGGAACACAGATGGGGTGATAGACTGAAAAAAGACCCTGCCAGCACATCTCAGTCAACACTACAATTAACAGCATGTCACACATGCAAATATCATATGCTAAAAAAAGGCTTAGTCAAGTTGCCCAGGCACTTTAATAGAAACCACCATCAAATACTTGTACAAACTGGCCACTTTTTCAGAAACGCCTGAATGGTACTTCCACTTACAGGCCACTTTAATAGAAACCACTATCATGCATTTGTACTTACTGGCCACTTTCTCTGAAACCCCTACCTTACAAGTCTACTATAATGGTGTTCAGTGCACAGCCTGCCTTTAGCCCCTCAATTTCTGACCACAGGATCGCAGCTTAGCATTATATTTGGGTCAGTCTCAGAACCGGCCCCAAAATTACCCATCCAACAGAAGCTCTGTGGTCATGAAGTACTGGAGAATAGCTAAAGCAAACTGTGTATTAACAGATGGGGCACAGTACAGCATTTCATCACTAGAAGGAAGTTTTACCTCTTTACTAAAAGAGCAAAGCATGATGCAACCCTTACCCAAAACACCTGCAACTTTCATTAGCTTTTACAGAAGTTTTAGAAACACCCAAAGCAAATCCGTCATTCCCAGGGTGTGTTTTCACACTGATCATCCTGAGAAAATCAAAAGCTCGTTGTTTGGAAAATCAAAGCTGTGCTCCACTAATGCTAACTGCAAATCCAACATGTACTCTGATGGATTTGGGTAATCCTCGGCTCCTCATGAGCTCATGTTAATGAGGCTCTCTCGATGAGAAACAGCCGACTACATGCGGTCACTGAGATCAGACTAAGATTAGAACAAGATCAGAGTGCACTGAAGTATATGATGATGTTATTACGAAATGCAGAAAGGTGCCCTTCCAGCAGAACTCACTAAAGCTGAGCGCTTGCTGAAGAGGGCCCCATTAGCACCCCGGAGGTGAGATGAGGAGTGTGGGATGCTATTATATTGCTACTCTTTATGGTGCACTATCTGTCCTGTCGCCTGTGTGGGCACCCTTCTCCACAAGCACCCCACGCTCACTATTTAAGTAGAGGCCATTCCATTCACAAGCACTTACTACTCACCACACACTCACTCACGCACAAACTGGAACAAGAAAAATAATTTAGTTCTGCTCTCACAAGCGTCGATGACCCCACAATATCTAACCAAACCTCGTAACTCATAAATGAAGCAGCATCACAAGATCTGAAACTCCTTTGTCCAATCCGAGTCTCTGTCCTGCGACAGACTACCAAGAAAGTCCACAGGGCTGTCAAATCCTGCCTTTCATGTAGTCCACAAGGGAGACCATACAGACATTTTTGTAAACTTCCAGAGATTCCGCTTGGGATGCCGCCTTAAGCAGAGTTGCTGAAGTTCACAGCAAAACAGATGTGACATAAACAAAAAAAAATATCCATGGTAAGTAATACACAACATTTCTGCCATAACTGCAGATTGTTAAAACACTTTTAAAATGTGCACTGTGCTTACATGCTTACAGCCCTGCAAACATTTTTGTGTTGGAAATGGGGTTGCCCAGTGTTCTCCTCAATTTACTTATTGCCACTAACTAGGTCCCTCCTCATCACACAATCCTACCATGCTGGGAGGGTGAAGGCCAGGAAGTGATCCCTACAAGCACCCACACACCAGCAACGTCCTTGAACAACAAGCTTGGTGGAGAGCATGCAAGGACACCTGGCTATAGAGAAGGCACTTTACTTATACCAACATAGACATAGATGTTGAAACCTTGAAAACTGGGACTGTTAGGTTACACCTTTAGTTTAGACCACAAATATCAAAACCAAATATCAAATATCAAAATTCCTCTTCCTACTGATGTTGGTGGTTAATCCAACACAGTAGGATTCAGTCCAGCTTCTGAAGGCCTGACCAATGGGAGAGCTTGCTCAGTTGTATCTATGTGGATACCACAGACAAAAAATCTGATTGTACTGCAGTTCAATAAACAACCATGTTTAAAAATTTTTTTAAACATCACAGAAAACATTAGGCCTTTAGGACGGTTCTCCTCTGATTACTAAGTTTAAACTTTTTAAAACGCATACTATCATCGTCTAATTACTTAAGGGGGGAACAAGGAGGGCCGTTTTATCCAGTGCAATTTTTATCCGGTGCACTCTTGGACTTCCAACCATGGATGTCTGTTGCATCACCAGGAAGTGAACTCACAATCTCCTGCCATAGGCCAACTCTTAGATGGCTGCAGCACTCATTAGCCTGCAGGCTTACAGACTATGGTGATGTTGAGCACTTAAAGGTGAAGACTGTAAAAGCAGAGTCCACAAGTTGAAGACTGGGGCACAAATGAAATTCAGCTTGCCATTCCAAAATGTCTGTCCTGCAAACTAGACCTGCTTCCAAGTTGAAGCTTCTGCTGCATCGCATCATATTTCTCTTTAGCAGAAAGACAGGGAGGGCACTGACTGGAACATTGTGGAGAGTTTCAGAGCTGGCCAGGCCTGATTAAGTGGCCTCCAAACCTGAGCACCCTGAGGAGGAGGAACAGATGCCCATCTGAAAGCCATGAGTTGGTCGGCGCAGAGTCCAGCAGAGCGAACACCTGGACCTCTCGCGCCACACAGCCAAACGCAACCAGCCAGCTTTAATAACTTCAGTGTTTGCCGCCAAAAGTCATTAAATTTGGCTGCATTTCCAGTGGAGGCCGATGTTTCAAATAAACTCTCATCTCATGACCGGGATGATTACAGCAAGTCATCATCATGAGGAAATGGCTCCTGCGAGACATTTGACAAAACTATTCATCATTCTGAGGTTTCCATGCACATGGTAAATGATATCTTCTCGATCAACAAATGAGAGGAATGACAGCTTGCCAATATTACAACACAAACAGGGTCTTTAAGAAGGTGTTTCCCTGTTGAGTGCCTGAGGCCACGGCAGTTGGGCCACAGAGAGAATGTGTCAGTTTCACACCTACCAGGCTGTTGTGACAACCTTGCTGTCAAGGCACAGCTCTCATTAATCTCAGAGCTCCATGGTGATTGTGATGAGATAAACTTTGTCAGTAAAAGACCTCACCAACTGAAGTGGAATAAAACCAGAGGGAGTCCACGCATTTGATGCTGATGATGGATCAGTTTAGGTCAAGCAAGGGAATCAAAGGAGGATTTTTTCAGAATTGAGAACAGAGGGACTGGCATTGTCTTTTCGGCACACTGGTTCAAGCAAGCTGGCATCAGCAAATCTTCAGCATCAGCAAGATTTGCTTGGTAAGTCTTCATTTAAAACACACCATAGGTGTGTTTGATTAAAATGGAAGTGTAAACTGTCTATCAGATTGTAGCCATGGCAGTATAGATCACATAAATGACACCAGCTTCAATAATGACACCAGGTTTAATCATTTTCCAAAAGGCCCATAAAGCTCCAATGGTCTACACTTGGCTGCCTGTTTCCCTGTTGCTTATTATTTCAATACAGTCATGCAAAAAGTTAAACTGCAACACATTCATTGTGCTGTTAGCAAAAACAAGCTTAACAAGAAAGTTTTATGTTTCATCCATAAAGGACAGCAACCTGTAATCCCTGAAGGCCCGTCTTACTTTTGATCTGATTGGTCAGCATAGAAAAATGACTGACCACTACCACTAGAATATATCACCAAGTTAGTGGATGATGGAAGTGTCTATCAGTGCATCAGTGCAACATTCTTGAGATCCTTCTGCTCTGTAGCTCTGCTCCCAACATACCTGATCCAATCCAACTAATTAGCAAGTCTCTGCTAAGTTAAAACGATTGAGTTAGCGCAGTATAACGTTAGAACATGCACATCTGGGCCGAAGGGCAACCACTGGATTGACATGATGCTGCATTATGGTGGTGCATAAGCACCTGATAGCTGGAGTACTATGCTGGATACATGCGATTCCATGTTTCCCTCAGTGAAGTGGCTGTCCAGCAACTCACTGCATTCACTCCAAATCACTTTCTGCTCTCACTGGAGCTTGCAGCCTGCACAGTTTATCCACTAAACCCTCCCGCACCAATGATGCTGGATGGGCCCAAGTACAACTCTTCAAAGAGCCGATTCACCCTAGACTTTCACAGGTCCCTATGGTCCCAGCCATCATGCAAGCCCATGGATATATCACAGACCAAGGTTAATTTTTCTTCTCTCTGGGTCAAGTAGAGCAGCGGCATGATCCCATTTCAGCACCTCCAAACAGTGCTGAGAAGCATGAGAGGGCAGGGGGCAGAGGAGAGCGAGAGAGCGTGAAATGTTAATCGCAAAATGGGGTTTAAGGAGAAGCTTATTTTTTATGTAATTGAATGAGACACGCTTACTTTAAGGGAAAGAGATTATTTTGTCAAAGTCACCTTCCATAAGCCGACGCTGAGCGAGGGCCAAACAGGGGGTCTTCCTTTCACGTGTTAAGAAATGAGCATGAATGGATCTCTAAGATTTGTGAAGCCCATTTGTGAAGCCCAAAGACAAGTCCTCTGAGATGGCAGAGGGTTCACTGTGCTCTAAAGTCTGAGCACTTTTAATTCCTCTGCTTGAAAGTGATGAAGTAAACAAAGTAATTAGAGGTTCGGAATATGGTTCTTCAGCGAATCAAGTGTCTGGGCCATGGGGCGGATGATTTAAAATCCCTACTGGTATTCCGGGTTTTGGACTAGAGTCTATAATGTCCTGCACACTCTAGATCATGGTTTCAAGGCACCAGTGGGTTTAAGGCATGTCATTCAGCTTTATGAAAAAAAGCTCTGCCTGAAAAATGCGCCCAAGGCTTTTGATATCTCGTATCACATAAATCTAACTAGGCTTCCAGTTCAGGAATCATTACTGTTAAGTGTCCTGTTAGGTACCCCATCCTTCTCAAAACATTTGTTAATGCTCTAGAGGCTCTAAACCACGAAACCAAAAATTGTTCCAGGATCGAAGTATATTCTCTTGTTTGTGAGTCTCCTGACCATAACAGATTATGACCATTTTTTAATGTTTGGTGGCCATATGTCTCCTATGTGGAACAAAAAATGCATCCTGTCTGGATTATTAAATTGCTTTAAAGATGACTTTGCTTCCATGTTGTACATGGTCCTTTTAGGAAATGGGTGCCCCTTCTTGCCCAAATGTGAGAAATGTAATTTCCGAGCAAGCAGATTACGGACCAGCAGGGACCTAAAACATCTCTCAGCAGTCCAGGTCTCATTTCCCACAAATCCATCTGCCTAATTATCCTGCTATTAGTACTCTTTTATTATTTATGTTTAATTATATTAAAGTGGCAAAAATATCTGGTGAAGAATTTCACAAGAATCAATTCAGGAGTGAATGTTAATGCAGCTGTACTGTGCTTCATGGCTAAGAGTCTTTCTTTCTTGTCTTTCTCAGTTTTTCAAAGCAGATTTTCCCTGTGATCCTCAGTGAGCAGTGCTGCATCTCGGAGGAGATCCAAAACTTTCTATGAACTGCTTTAGGGCTCAATAAAAACATCAACTTTTTTCAGAGCAGATTGAACGGGGAAACAATCTCAGTTGTGTAGATGGCCCGAAGGACGCATCACTCCGTAGGAACATTTTGGAAACTCTGCAACACTAATAAATTATATTGATACTAATGAATATTGAATGATATTCTGTGACTTATTAATGAGTAAACAGAAATTGTTTATAAACAGTTAATATACAATTTCTATGAATACTGGGCAGTGCTGAGCCGTAGTCTTAGATAAGTGTTTTTCACCTACAGGCTAAAAACCTCTAGTGGGCTGTGGTGGTACGTATAGGAGATCATTGGCTGTTAGATTTTATATGACTGTAATGGCGTCTCACAGGGAAGGAGGACACAGATGCAGGAGTTAACAAAAACACAAAGAGCTTTAATCTCACAAGGCACGTAAACAGTCACTTGGAAACAAGGAGCTTGGTTGAACTGAAATACAAACAGTCTTTCTCTTTTGGTCACATGGAAGGGACACGCTCAGTTGGTGACAGGGGCCCTCTCCCAACTGAGACAGCCCTGATATAAGCAATGCTCCCCTCCAGAAGCCAGGAGCTCCGCAGCGCCCAGCCTGAGGGTGCTTTGGCCCCGCTGGTCAACGCTAGGGAAAACATGAGAGACAAAGATAACCAAATCAAAGTCCACTTGCATATATCAGTGAGGAGAACTTCATACTACCAAGAAGACCAGGCTTCTTCCTCAGTCCATATAGCCATTGCAATTACAAACAAGAAAGAGCAACATGAAGAAGCATGAAGGTTCCGAAAAGGAACCAAGCTGGGCGTGAAGGTTTTGAGAGAGAACCAAGCTGCGTGACCACACTTTTATAGCTAGACACAAAAGGGAGAATGAACACAGAGATCAACCACAGAGACGAAGCAATGATCATGGAGTTAACAGACAAGGGGAGACACTTGGAGACACAAGGGAAAGATTAACTGGTTAATCAGGGAGAGATCATGAGGGCTGAACCTGGAACTTGAGGGCTGAACCTGCCAGGTAACGCAACAAAACAAACGTACACGTGGACAGGGGGGCGTGGCGCTTCAGAGACGCAAGCAAGGCGGAAGGGGGGGAGGGGCTCCATGCTAGGCTAAAAGCTTCAGCTCGCCGACCACCGCTACCCAGCCTCTTAATGGCCAACGTGCACTCCCTGGAAAACAAGCTGGACGAACTACGAGCCAGGATCACAACACAGCGGGAAATAAGAGAGTGCTGCGCTCTTATTTTCACAGAGACCTGGTTTTTGGACAAAGTCCCAGAATACGCCATTCAGCTACAGATTCACTCCGTACATCAAGGCTATCAGAGGAGGTGTGTGGAGGGGGTGCAAGGTGTGTACGCATTTATTGACAACTCGTGGTGTGGAGATGTACAGACAGTCCACAAGTTCACCAAACCTGTCAAACACTATACCCCAGAGACTGAAAGCATCCTGCAGGATGGTTTTGAACGGACAGACTGGGATGTGTTTAAAACTGCAGCCACTGTGGAGGACTGTTCGGTCAACATACAGGACTACGCTGAGTACATGACTGGATACATCAGCACCTGTGTTGACAATGTTGTGCCCACCACACAAGTAAGGAAGTTCCCCAACCAGAAGCCCTGGATCAACAGTCAGGTATGACACATGCTGCGTACTCGCTCTCTTGCATTCAGATCAGGCAATGAGACAGAGTACAATGCTGCGAAGTACGGACTGAGGAAAGCCATCACAACAGCCAAGAGGAAGTACAGAGAGAAGCTGGATGGCTTCTATTCCTCTGCTGACCCCGGGAGGATGTGGCAAGGCCTGCA
>JBBJLS010000082.1:17745289-17759143 GCA_037577275.1 Bryconaethiops microstoma
TTTTAAAAGAAAGTAAAATGCCTTGTGATGAGAATGAATCACTTTCAAATAAAACAAGACAATAATACAAGGCGATTAAGCTGTATTTGACTGGTGGATTCACTCATTACTGTCGTTCAGGGAGCGCTATCCCACTCGTGTGCGTGATAAACCCGCTCTCGGAGCGATTCTGATTCGGTTGCATGTTTTGGAAGGAAGTTTACCAGATGACTCACTGACTCGTGCTTTAGTAGCACTAACCCGCTGTCTGAGCGATTCAGATTCGGCTTGTGGTTTTGGCACTGTATGGGTTCATTTCTGTCATTATCATGTTGGTGTGTGACATTTACAACAAATCTGGCTGAGCAGAAATGTGTGTGTGTGAGGAAGGGACGGGTGATGTTCATGTGTGCCCATGTGTATGATGTGGCTCTTTGCGGTAGCACAGTAAAATATGTAGCTCTTGGTCTCTGACTAGTTGGCCACCCCTGCCATAGATTTTAATTACCTGTGTAAATACGCTTCTATTTATTACACTGCACATTTTCTGTCCTGCTGATGCTATATTTGCATTTTTTTTTGCTGTTTAACTCTGTTCTGCATTTCTGCACATGTAACAATTTCTGCATTTAATACAGCACCTGTGAAAATGCTGTTAGAATACAGTACCTGTGAAAATACTGTATTCATCTACACTGTAGCTATTGTTGATTACACTGAATGTTGTCTTGTCTTGTCTAATTAAGGGCCTGCCCATTCAAATGAATAGGGCCTTATTGTTATTGTCCTCGGTTTCTTTATTATTCTTTATTAAGGGCCTGTCCTTATTGTTATTGTCCAGGGAGTGACCAAGCCTTATGAAACCTGGTATGAGACCTCAGGCCACGCCCCCAAAGACACAGCTGTTTAAAGTGAACTATATGGACAAAAGTATTGGGACGCAGTTCTCATACAACACTATGTGGACAAAAGTATAGAGAGACACACACACACACACACACACTAATGCTATGCTAATGCTAATGATATGACAATGCTAATGATAGGCTAATGTCAATGCTATACTAATGCTAATGCTAGGCAAATGCTACACTAGGCTAATGTTTAGCTAATGCTAATGCTATGTTAATGTTCATGCTATGCTAATGCTATGCTACCGCTAATGCCAGGCTAATGTTAGCATAATGCTAAGCTAATGCTAGGTTACCGTTACTGCTAGGCTAATGCTAATGCTAAGCTACCGCTAAAGTTAATGTTATTCTAATGCCATGCTAATACTAAGTTAACGTTAGGCTAATTCTATGATTATGTGAATGCTATGCTAATGGTACATTAATGCTAGGCTAATGCTAGCGTTGTGCAAATGTTATGCTAATGCTAGGCTAATGCTATTTTGGAGATGGTTAGTATGGAGTCTTTAGGTAGTTTCTTGGCGGCAGGCCGTTTTAAAATTTCTTCAGGAATTTTGTTTTTCTAGTTAAGGGCCTGCCCATTAAAATGAATGGGTTCTTATTGTTATTGTCCTGGGTTTCTTTATTAAGGGCCTGCCCCTTTAAAATGAATTGGAGCGGAGCTCCCATTCATTTTAATGGGCAGGCCCTTATTGTTATTGTCCTGGGTTTCTTTATTAAGGGCCTGCCCATTCAAATGACTAGGAGCCTCATCACCGTGAGGTGTGGTATTAGTTTTATTGGCGTTTCTCGTTACCGTGGCGACGCTACACGCCCACAAAGATGGCCCGAAATGCCATAGAGAATGAATAGGGCTCAACTTTCTGATCGTCCTGCTCAGACATGCTTCATCCGAAACCCACCAAACTTCATGTGATACCTCGGGCCAACTGTCCCGACACACAAACGCGATCGGTGATGACCCGCACTTTTCCCTCATTCACTTCCATTCATTTTTCACGCCATTGAAATTAATAGGGCTGAATTTTCAAATCGTCCTGCTCGGACACGCTTCGTCCGAAATCCACCAAACTTACATTCATTTTTCACCACATTGAAATGAATGTAGTTTCAGGAGAATAAACTCTCAGTGTCCATATAGTGACCAAGCCTTATGAAACCTGGTATGAGACCTCAGGCCACGCCCCCAAAGACACTCCTTTTAAAAGTGAAATATATGGCCAAAAGTATTGAGACGCAGCTGTCATACAAAACTATGTGGACAATAGTATAGGGACACACACACACACACACACACAATAATGCTATGCTAACGCTAATGCTAATGATATGACAATGGTAATGCTAGGCTAATGCTAAGCTAATGTCAATATTAATGCTATGCTAATGGTAAGCTAATGCTTGGCTAATGTGTGTAATGCTAGGTTAATGCTAATGCTATACTACCGCTAATGCTAGGCTACGGTTAGCATAATGTTAAGCTAAAGCTATGCTAACATTAATGCTATGCTAATACTAAGCTATCGTTAATGCTAAAGTTATGCTAATGCCATGCTAATGCTATGGTAATGCTAAGCTAACAAAAGGCTAATCTTAGGCTAATGCTATGCTTAAAGGAATGCTATGCTAATGGTACACTAATGCTAGTCTAATGCTACCATTATGCTAATGCTATGCTAATTCTATGCTAATGCTATTTTGGAGACGGTTGGTATGGAGTCTGTAAGTAGTTCCTTGGCGGCAGGCCCTTTTAAAATTTCTTTAGGAATTTTGTTTTTTCTAGTTAGAGTTTATTATTCTTCTGTCGCAATTAATGCGGCCCTAACCGTGCGCACCCAGGAAACCTATATATCAAAACGTTTGGCTCGTCACCACGAGGTGTGGTATTACTTTTATTGGGTTTCCCACAAAGATGGCCGAAATGCCATAGAGAATGAATAGGGCTCAACTTTCAGATCGTCCTGCTCGGACACACTTCGTCCGAAACCCACCAAACTTCATGTGATACCTCAGGTCAACTCCCGCGACACACCAATGCACCAATGCCAAAAGTATTGGGCCACAGCTGTCATACAAAACTATGTGGACAAAAGTATTGGGACACACCTGCTTAATCTAAACTATACGGCCATATTATTGGGACAGAGTTTTTCTGGATGGATCCTAAGACATGAAAGGCAGTTGCTCAGGTGTAGGAGATGGTTGCTATGAAGTTTGTGTTTGGTTGCAAAGGTATAAAAGGTGGTTGCTATAGTGTAGGAGATGGTTGCTATGTAGTTTTTAGTCAGTTGCTATGGTGTAGGAAATGGTTGCTATGAAGTTCATGGGTGGTTGCTGAGGTATAAAAGGTGGTTGCTATGGTGTAGGAGGTTGTTGCTATGGAGTGTCCAGACTTTAGCTATGGCATACAAGGTGGTTGCTAGGCCGTTGCTAGGTGCTAGTTCTGATATCGGAGGTCGTTTCTAAGCAGTTTTTGGCAGTTGCTACGGTGTAGGAGGTGGTTGCTATGAAGTTTTTAGTCAGCTGCTATGGTGTAGGAGATGGTTGCTATGAAGTTTATGGATGGTTGCTAAGGCATAATAGGTGGTTGCTATGGTGTAGGAGGTGGTTGCTATGAAGTTTCTGGGTGGTTGCTCTGAGCTTAAAGGCTGTTGCTATGGAGTAGGACATGGTTGCTCTGAAGTTTATGTTTGGTTGCTAAGGTATAAAAGGTGGTTGCTATGGTGTAGGAGATGGTTGCCAAGAAGTTTATGTTTGCTTGCTAAGGTATAAAAGGTGGTTTCTATGGTGCGGCTGTTTGCCTGGTTTCATGCGGCTCTTACGTTGATATTGGAGTATTGCCAAATTGACAACTATGAGTCAACTGAAGTGTTTGAATCGCCTTTTAAAAGAAAGTAACTGGTTGGCCACCCCTGGTGTAGGAGATGGTTGCTAAGTAGTTTTTAGTCCATTGTTATGGTGTAGGAGATGGTTGCTATGAAGTTTATGGGTGGCTGCTGAGGTATAAAATGTGTAGGAGATGGTTGGTATGGAGTCTGTAGGTATTTTCTTGGCGGCAGGCGCTTTTAAAAAATGTTCAGGAATTTTTTTTTTCTAGTTGTCTTGTTGCGCTTGTGTTTCTTGCATACTTTTGTGTCCTTGTGCTGTTCTGTTCTGTTCTGTCCTGCTCCTGTGTTACACCATAGTCTTGGAGGCACGTTATCTCATTTCACTGTGTGCTGTGTGTGTAAATTGACTTGACTTGACATAACAAAGTATTACAAGCAGTATACAAACAGAATACATATAGGAAATAATTACCATAAAGGTAAGTTCTGTATATACATCCAATGTCTTAACAAGTTTTTAATTTTTCAATTCATGCAGTGTTTGGAAGTTAAGCCCCATTTCTATTTTAAATTCTTCTAACCTTGTTTTTTTTTTGTCCGTTTGCACACGAATAAAGAATTTCCCTTGTAAAATAAAAATGTCCTACATAAATCTCCCAGTATTATTATTTTCATAAGAAAATATGCGTTTTTTACTAGTGAGATTTTTTCACTATAAAACGTAATATATGTTTACCTCCCTCCGGAACAAAGGTGGATCAAAATTCTGGTCGGAACCATTAGAGTGGTACACTCGATCATCATGAAGAACTGAAGACCATCATGAAGAACTGAAAGTGAGTACAATATTTGTGTAATTGTAACGAGGTGAGGTTTCCGATGATGAAGTGTGGTTGCTGATTAGTTAATCTAACAGTAGCCGGTGTAGATAGCTATAGCTGGTGTCGGGCTGAGTTAATCTCTGTCAGTTTTTCAAATGTTTGGAAGAACATTTCTAGATTAGAGTTGATGATCGGGTATGCAGTATGTTTGCTTCCATTTATTATATATAGTTATGAAACGTATTTGCAAAAGGCTAACACAGCACAGGCCAGAAACAGAATATTAATGTTATGAGCTGCTGAAGTTTGTCCATCCTTCTCCATTGTTTTTGCTCTGTTTCATCCTCGAAAATAAAAACATTGAGACAGAGCCAGATGATCTTGGTGAAACATCGGGAAATGGGAACACCAAAGGACTTGGTAGCTGAAGAGGCTGGTTGATTTTAAGGTGGAAGCACAGAGCAGAATGGATAGATTGATGAAAATCAGGAGAGTGAGGCTAAGGGTGACACGCAGTGAAAGAGGAAGACATAGAGGATACATGTGCATCCACAAGCACAAGGGTTACACCTCTCATATTTAAACGGCTGCGGTGGTTGGAGTTGTCACTATTAATTATTTTGGTATTAATTATTTTGGAATTTGGTCATCAAGAGAGTGTCTAGGTACGTGACTGTGTGTGTGTGTGTGTGTGTGTGTGTGTGTGTGTGTGTGTGTGTGTATGTATGTATGTGTATGTGTGTAAACTATGATTTTACTTCCATATCCTCATTACTAGTAAGCAGAAATCCTGTTAGACTCATCTCCTTTGTGAAGCATGTTCAGACTGATATGCACACCTTTATGATGACCAGGGTCCTATTTTTTTTCTTTTTTTGTTTCTGTTCTATCTCCTTCAGTTCTGTAGAAGTGGAAATTCAACTAAAATTGAGGTAGTTCCACCCATTATGGAGAGAGAAGCTACTACAAGCAGCAAGATGGATTCTGAGGAGGATAAAGAAGCTGTTGTGCACACAGCCATGCTATGGTCCATTCAGGAGGCTGTGGAGAGGCAGACTCTTCAGATCGGAGTCTCAGCTTGTGGGGCGACAGCTGTGGTGGACGTGCTCCAGGCTCTGGGGATTACAGTGGCTCCAGAGACGGTTGATCATTGCGTACGGACTAAACTAAGAAGGAACGATTCCCCATTGCATGATTACCTTCATTCTCGTGGTGAAGCTGGTACATTACCCTACACTACATGCCATTTAAGGGCTACAGAACTCTGATTACACATATATGATGGCAGTTGAACAAAAATATGACTTGCTTGGGCTTCTCAAGGCTAAGGACATTTGGATCAAATTAAAATCAAAACAGTTTGTGTTTGTGTAATCTATCTGTCGTCATCTGTCAGTTATGTGAACACACCTCTGCCCTGAAACAATCCACAATGTCACATGCATATTTGTGGTAGCAACAAAATTAACTATCAGTATAAAACGATTTGCCGTAGAGACAAACTTGTTGGCTTTTATTTTCATGAGAGCCCACCACGGTCATGCCATCAGAAAATGTGATGTGATTTGCTGCTCAGTTATGTAATTGAATGCTGAACTGAAGTCTATGAATAGCATCTCACGTAAGTGTCCTTTTAGTCCAGGTTAGGACAACATGCAAACTGCAAGAGGTCCAGTGAGGTGAGGAGCTGTGAATTTATATGCCCCATGACGAGCCTCTCAAAGCACTTTATGATGATGGATGTGAGTGAGATGGGACGATAATCATTGAGGCAGGACACTGACGATTTTTTTGACACAGTGATGATGGTGGTGGCTTTGAAGCACGTCGGAACGGCAGTGATGCTCAGAGAGATATTAAAGATGTCTGCGAGAACTCCTGCCTGACCAGGAATGTGCACATGACCAGGAATGTTGTCTGGTCTGGCAGCCTTCCGTGGGTTGACTCTGGACCGAGTTTTCCTCACATCGGCCATGGTCAGACAGCAACTTGGTCGTTGGTGAGCAAGATGTTCTTCCTTGCTGCAATGTCATTCTGTGCTTCAGATTTAGTATAGAAGGGATTCAGCACATCTACAATGGGGGGCCTCACCATCATAAGAAGGTGGAGATGTCCTGTAGTTGCTGGAGGCCTGGATGCCCTACCACATGCGCCATACAGTGGCTGTGGATTTTTTGAGCATGTGTCCTCTTTGCTGCTCTGATGGCCTGGGACAGGTAGTTCCTTGCTGTTCTCAGGGCGGCCTCATCTGCTGATCTGAAGGCAGTGTTACAGGTTGCATCTCCACAGTCATCCATGCGTTCTGGTTGGGGTGTGCGGTGATGGTCTTAGAGACAGTAATGTCACTGATACACTTGCTGATGATACACCCAACTGGTGGGGTACAGTACTTCCACCAAAAGCGTGGAGTGAGGGTGGAACTCGGATTTGTCAAATTTTAATATTTGAGTAATACATTATATATATATATATATATCTTGACATTCGTTTAGATAAGATAAATCTTTATCGTCATTGTCACTTTTTCAAGGGAACAACAAAATTTAAGGTGCAGTCGACTCAGTGTGAATCAGGAAATAAAATAAGACGAAGTAAATAACAAAACGAATAGTAGTAGGAGTAAACTTTAGATGGTCTGCTTCAAGCTGCATCACTGAGGATGAAATATCATAAAGGACAAATTAGGCTAACATCAGCTTGTTTTGCGCAAAAAGCCATGTGGCACAGCAGCGAAGCGTATTATTGATTTTTCTTCTGATCTGGAAAGTGTTTTGCCTAGCTCTGCCCAGTTATGGCTATGACATGCTTGCTACCACATTATGATGATCCTTGTATCCCTGTTACTGCCTGTTGAATCTGCACTGTTCTTGAATTCAGTTGCATTGGGTAACGAATCAAGGTTGCGATATTAATACGATTTTTCAAGTTTTTGCTTTCCTGATGGTCTGATTAACAGGATTTTCTACTTTTGTTTATCCAATTCAGTTAATAGAGCCCTACTGTAATGTGAATGTAGGTTATAAAGGGGCACATCACTGGAGTCTAGGTTTTACTATTTTTCTTTTTTTTTTTTCTTTACCTGAGTCACGTTATAAACTAATAAGTCATTTGGTCGTTACAACAAGGTAAATCCTTAATTCTCCAGTACCCTGACCCTTCTGTATCTGTCCATCCTCTCCATTAGGTGCCACCCATCATCAGCTGATAGATGGAGCAGAGCAGGCCAGTGGTGGTCGAGTGCTGGGCAGATTTTTTGGTTTTTACCCAGTAAGGCGGGTAAAGCTGGTATCCTGGCTGGCGCGCTGGATTCGGCGTGGAGCCGTGCCTATAGCCACCATGAACATGCAGCGAGGGGTGGCAGAGGGGGAAGAAATTCCTGATGCTTGGCATCACCAGCTGATCTTTGGTGTGGGACCCAATGCTGTATTCATGACTAATCCTCTGGATGTAGGTATGTAGTAAATAAGAAGCCTGTTTATGGCTGAGAATAGTTTTGTGGTTGTCACAGGAAACAGAATTTTTTTGCTTTCCGATTAAAGCTATAAAACATGTAAACAGCAAATTCACTGTTATGATGTTATTATAACCAGCCCATTGGTGTATATCTGCCTGTTTGGTCTATAACAGTTTAGCACCACCCAGTCCAGACTGTTTTTTGAATGTGCCAAATATAGGACAGCCTTTTGGAACAAAAGTCATTTACAAAGCAGTTTCAAAGGCACAGTAAAAAGAACAAATATGCTCTCTTGAAAAAAAGGGTTCAAGAGAGATTGGAAAATTCTCACGTCAAAATTCATTAGAACTGTTTTTGCTACCTCAGGGGAAAATACAATCAAGAAAAATGTGGAATTTCAGCTATCCATATGGACACGTTTCTTTCATCTTAGTTTATTCTTAGTTTACTCTGTTACGGTATGGAAATTAATTGCAATATAATTCATGAAAGCCCTATTAGAGCTAGCTTAGTTTTAAGCGATGAGGTTAATAAGATCCATGATTAAAATCTAGTGACTCTGCAATGTCCACAGTTTTGTAAATCCAAAAGAGACAATTACAGAGTTAATGATCTATGATTTTTCTGAACCCAGAATTAACATAGTAATAGTGGAGTTAGAGTTCTAAAATGTAGGGAAATATGAGCAAGCGTTGTTCACATAGTCGTTCTGAATCTCGTGATGAATCTATCTGTGACCCCTCCAGTGAAGTCTTAGTCCTGGATACTTGACACTATGCATTTCTCTCATCTAGCTGCTAACAAGCTTGTGCGCTGGCTCAGGTGTATTAAACTCAGGATATCTTTACTATCAGTACAGGACTGTGCAAAAGTCATAGACCAACGTTTCATTTATTGATTAAGCAGTTGCAACAATTCAAAGCCATGAAGTACAATTTAAACATTTAAGTGAAATATTGACACAAAACTTGCTTACTGCTTTATAAGTGTTTTGACTGGGTATGAAACAGCTGAAATTGTGGTCTCTGACCTTTGCACATTACTGTATGTTGACATGTGAACTGATCCCAGTGTCTCTGGGCCAGTTATTATTAATATGGGTTTGTGGTTTGTGTCCACAGTTGGTGAGGAGGAGGTAAACGTGCGCTTATGCAGCGAATCAGTGCTGCGCATCCGTCGTGAAGACGTCTTAAAGAGACTGACACCAGATTATCCACTCTCACTGATCTCAGACCTGCAAACTGACCCCTCCTGGAAACACCTTAAAGTAGAAGGTACTATAAAAATGCTTTGCTCATCCTTTTAATGTGACTATGTCATCGCTAATTTTGCCTAATTGCAGCCGTATTATACACAGTTTAAGTTTGATTACACAACTTAAGTCTGGCCGCATGGCATATTGTTTCTTTATCACCATCACGACACCAGTCTCTGCAGTAGTATTGCGGAAGTCTGCAACATGCAAATGTGCCACCTACACTGGAGCTTCCAAATCCCAGACCTGGCGACCCAATGCTCTACACATTTTCATGTGTTTCCTGAGTTTCCTCACTGTGCACAAAGTTAATTATGTAGTAGTTAATTACATAATGAGTCGAATCAGGTGGGCTTTTTGTGACAAAGCCCAAAAGTACGTGGTCACCAGGACTAGAACCTCAGCCCAAGAACCGAACGCTCTGTTAAATGTTTGGGGTTCTGCAGGAAGCTGTTTGACATCACTGACACCTGTTTTGCAGAAAGTAACAAAATAACAGTAACATATATTGCATATTAAAAAAGACCATTTAATTGAAACACAGTTTTGTCTACATTGCGCAACCCTAAATGATCATATTCGTTTTTAGGTCAAGTTAGACAGATGATGAATGAGGAAGATCACCGTGATGAAGACCATCCCAAGACGACACATATAACGATCCCTGCAGCCTACAGCTCTGGAGTAACACTGTTTGCGCTCAGAGATTCTCCTGTTGGCCAGGAACTCATCAATGCCCCCGAACTGCCTTTGTTGTGATTTGAGAGTGTACCTCCCTGCATTGTGACTGGACTTGTTTCACTGCCCTCGGTGCTGTGTTTCTAATAGCAGTGTCAGTGAGATGTAGTGTCAGTATTTTAAGCTGTGCAATGGCTTTTAACAACTAACTTTCATGGAACACAGGTAGGAACACTGGAACTCAGGTGGGAGCCTTGCTAATTCCCCTGAACTTTGGGAATTCGTAAGCTGTGGAAAGATTGTCCTCTGTGTTTGAGGTTTTACAACATCTAATTATTTATTTAATTAAAAGTCAGAAAATGGTTTGAAAAATGCTGAAAGTGTACTGGTCTACTTGAGTGTGAGGACCATGCTTATAGCTCATATCTCATGCTATGTTTAGGCGGTGGTTTTATTTAAATAGTCAATTTTAAGGGAGAACTTTAAAAGTATAAATTCCAGATTAATTATACATAAAATTAAATATTTTATGCCTTTTTTGTTTACATTTTGTTGATTACAGCTTACAACTCAGTATAAATTCAGTATTTGAATTTTTGATTCTAAATTTAAGTAAATTAGTTACCATTGTACACGCAATCAAAATCGTGTGAAAGACTGCTGACTTGACAGTTGTCCAGAAGACGATCTTCAACACCTTCCACGAGCAGGAAACTCGGAAGTCACTGGAAAGGGTGGCTGATCGCAGAGTGCTGCATGTTCATGGAAAAGTGTGGTAGAAAAAGTTGTACGATCGACATGGATGATCACAGCCTTTAGCATATTGTCAAGCAAAGACGATTCAAGAACTTGGGAGAGCTTCACAACGAGTGGAACCAGTGCATCAAGAGCCACCACACACAGACATCTTCAGTAAATGGGCATTCATATTATCAAGCCACTTTGATGATGAGAAATACCACCTTCCTAACAACGTGAATTCTTAAGAAAATTCTTTCCGTTCAAATAACTTGTTTCTGCGTCACAGCGGCAAACATTTTCCAGCTTTTCTACCTGGACCTCATCGTGTCCAGTCCAGTGAGAGTGTTTGGGGCCCACAGGACCTACAGATAGAACCCCTGCAGTCACTTTTGCAAAGCTGTGAATTTTTTCATTGAACTGCATTACCCATAACTATGCAAAAACACATGGCGGAAATTTGTAGGTAGCCCAAACTTAAAAATGTGAGAAAATAATTTATAATCCTCTGCATTTACAGCAGTTTTAAACCATGATTATGCAGAAAGCTGAGCGTTGTCCAGTTAGTTGAGTTATAACGCTTTAACTGAATCCACGTGCTCACTGATTTGGTCACAGCACCAAATAACCGCCTCCTTCACAGTCTAGAGAGATCAGAAATGAGATTCAATCAGGCGAAACGACTCCTTCAAGCCTCCCGCTCAAATGACTAATGTCCGAATCAATGATTCATTCATTCCAAGTTCAGTTTTCCCCTCCTCTTATTTTCCCCATGTGCCAAAAGATTTGGTTGAATAAGTTGGTAGCTCACTTTTCTTGTTAATTGAGTAGGATTCTTAGATCACAAGGGACAAGCAGAACAGAAAAGCATGTTATTTCCTAATATAATCAGACAATTTTTATTGGCCCTGGAGGAAATATGACAAAAACAGTACAGAATGTAAAGTCTAAATAAATCCGGCAAAGAATCTGTAGAAAAAAAACTCTGTATGAAATACAATGCGCTATATACACACATTCTGGGTGTAAATACTACAGAAAAGTAACTTCGTTAATTTAATTTCTAACAACACAGAAGAAGAGCCTGACTGCAAGTAGTGATATTCGCACATGCAATATTGCACACAATGAAATGATTCGGCGCCCATTTATAAAACTTCACATGATACACATAGTGATACACATAATGATGATTTAAACTTTGTAAGAAATTGCACAGGTCAAGTAGGTTTTATTGTCATTTCAACCATATACCCACAGAACACAATGAAACGAAACAACGTTCCTCCAGGGGCCTGGGGCCTGTACTACGAAGCGCGATTACTGGCTTATCACACTAAGTTCGAGAGTAACTTGGTCACGTAAGGCGTAACTTCATGACTAACCCGTACTACTTAAGGTAAACAGGTTTATCACGAGTTATGTTGCTATGGCAACTTACGCAGTGGGTTAATCGTGGTCCGACCAGAGTTTGTTCTTACTTAACTCGCACTTTGTGAACCCGCCCCCGCAAGCCCCGCCCTTCCACACACCACTTCTCCGCAGCCAATGGCGTGCCTAGAAGATCCGCGGGACATCGGTGCCTGAATTGTGATTGGCTCTCTCCTCAGGGTGAGGGTTTTAGAGACCGAGAATCTTTATTGTAATTTTTATTAAATTGTTTTTTATCTTTATTTTTTTATTGTAAAATATTCTATTTCCAAAGGCAAAGTGAGGCTTAAACTGAACATAATTTCCCCACACTTCTCGGATTTCTCTCCACTTATGGTGATGATTCAAGATTCTTTATTTGTCACATGCATAATTATACAAGCTACAACACGCAGTGAAGTGTATCCTGAACATGGTGATTTGTATTTTGTTAGCCTCATCCTTAATCCATATTGGTTATGGCATTAATGTACTAATCAAAGGGCATCTCACATTTCTTCCCCCTGTGTCTGACAAGTTTTCAGTCGTTTTTCTCTCCCACATAGGCTGCTGGTCTACCCTGATGTAAATTATGTACTTGTTTAATAATGTGGCACAACTTTCATTCAGGATTGTCTTATAGGAACATGACTTTGATGTTACAACAATGTGCAATATTTTCATAAATGTGCAAAATCTCCATTGTCTCCACACTGTGCAATAAATTGTAAAAATCCAGAGCAATTTGTATTTTCATATTTTTTCTACCAGTGCAATTTGTATATAATTTGTATTCTACTATTACTTTGTTATTTAACTGTCTTATTTTATTCCTGTCTTAACTAGATGCCTCACACTGAGTCGACTGCATGTTAAATTTCGTTCTTATCACAATAGTAAAATGAGCTAAATGACTTTCAATCCTTAGATGTCCAGAGAGGGCCTGTCAGGTGGTGTGAGTATGTGTGGTTCTACACAACATCGCCACCATCAGAAGGGAAAAGACCCCAGTCCTGATGCCTATGCCTCCCCCCCCATCTTGTTGACCCCTTGACCCTCGACCACCCCACAGGGCGTGCTGTGAGAGAGGCCGTCGCACTAAATAAAAATAAGACTATGAACACACTTTGTCATGTCTTTGTTTATTTGCTCCCATTCCTATAAATGGAAAGTGAAAAATCAGTGATGCACACACATATTGATGAAAGAATGGTGAACGCATGGCAATAACTTGAGCTTCTCAATTTCAAGTTTTGTTTTTATCATAGTCAAGCTCGAGCATGCGATTGAACAGGCTGTGCACATCGTCTGCTGCAGCCTACATAGACAAAACAGGAGAATCAGTAGTGTTTCATCACCCACATCCTACTGAAAATCAAAGGAGTACATTTCTCACGTCACATAAGCCTGGTTCACACCATGCAAACACTCACCTGTTCCTCAGGGTCACAGGAGATGTTGGGCTCTGCAGGTTGAGCAGCTCAATATTCTCCCCCTCCACTGAACACAACACAGAAATGGAATGTCATGACTGCACATATGTACACACAGTACAGCGTGATTGTGATATTACCCTGCACATAAAGGGGGACATTCCTGCCACCTGGGTCCGACCGGACGCCTCCATCTATTGTTGACCAATGCCAACTCCTCTGCAGGTGTGAAAGCTTCAGGAGGCCCTTCACCTGTCGCCGTCGCCCCAGCCTTTTTCTTATTGACTGTAAAACACAGAAACAAGCTATTAACTGGAGCCTAGACACACTACATCTCTCATAATGAG
>JBBJLS010000082.1:17759243-17771124 GCA_037577275.1 Bryconaethiops microstoma
GAAATAAAAGTTAAGGGACATTTGTGAATTACTGCTTAATTTTTTTATTCACATTTTCCACCCTGTCTCAACTTTTTCTGATTTGGGATTGTAATTAAAAGGTCCACATCTGACATGTGACACATCTGTATACCTCTATATTTATTTAAAGCGTTTTACTCATTTCAGACAACATTTAAATAGTCTAATAATACTCAACTAAGAACATAAGACAATGTACATGTTCTTACGCATTTACTCGGTCAGCAATACGTTTCCAACAAGCCTGCGTGTCTTTGTTGGCTGCTGTGGCGTTGGACTTGCATTGCAGCACTGATTTGTGCTCATCGTAGTCTTGCATGATGATCGTACATTCTTCCTCCGTGAAATACGGTGATCGCGCCGTGATTTGAAACGGTGTCTTTCGCGGCTGAACTCACCCCGAGCACAAACCGTGATAAGTTCACGTTGATTCCACTAATCAACGTCTTCTTGCGCTTCGTATTAACGCCACCCAGGACAACTGTGATTTGTCAAGTGCGAGTTCGCAATTAACTATAGAGTTAAGCCAGACTTAGTTAAATGCGCTTCGTAGTACAGGCCCCAGGACCTTGAAGCAACACACAAACAAAAATAATCAATACAAGATTACAAGGACAGAATACAGTGCAAAAAATACAAAAGAAACAAGACAACATTTAGTGCAGTTGACAATTATGATTATGATAAAGATCAAATATTATTATTCAGACCGTATTAAAGTAGACAAGCGTAGGTGCTGCGAAACACAACTCCGTGAATTGTGAATCAATTCAACCGAGTCGATTCATCAGGAGTGATTCAACAGGAGGGATTCAGTCTCCAGTTGGACATCTCTGGAGGGTCCCAGCCAGACCACCCTCTCCCACTGACACGGACCCTAGCTGGACACCACCACAGCTGCTTTATCTTCGTTTCCCTGCAAGGTGAGCCAGATATTTAAGTCTCCTAGTGAAACTTTTAGTAGTATCTGCTGACTTGCTACAGTGCTAAGAAAGTTATCTTGTAAACTTATCACCACAGTCAGTAGACACCTTTCTCTTTCTCGCTGCATACCTCTAGGCTAGTGCATGGGTTTATTACTACATTAAGACTGCACAAACTATCAGCATGAGTTGTTAAAAGAGATAATAAGGAGTTTAAACTGTATATTTGTGTCTTGTGTGGTTAGCTTGGTGCTGCAGTGAATTAACACGCTTAACTTCCACCACGTGACTCACATGGTCCCAGTGATTCCTAACAAAACCAGTAACAGTCCTGTAAATTAGGGGCCATGTGTATCGTTTTGCCTCGTGGCTTTCTCCTGAACGATTTGGTGTCCTTTGGACGATTTCGCAACCTTTAGGAACTGTATCAGTGGGTTTTGGTGTCATAGGTCAGTTGAGGACATTGTGAAGCCTTTACCTGCCGTCTCCTGGTCAAAAGTGTTGGTACGCCTGACCATTCCACCAACAGAAACTTTAATGACACTGCATTCAAATACATGGACTTTAATATGGAGCTGGAAGGGTTGAGGTCAAGGCTCTGTGCGACCAATCAAGTTCCTCCTCACCAAACTCATCCATCCATGTCTTTATGGAGCTTGCTTTGTGCACTGGGGTACAGTCATGTTGGAATAGAAAAGGTTCTTCCTCAAACTGTGTCCACAAAGTTGAAAGCATGGTGTTGTCCAAAATGGCTTGGTCTGCTGAAGCATTAAGAAGTAATGGGCCACCTGAATTCAGTAATTAAGAGGTGTGCCCCAATGTATTTGTCCATATAGTGTACTCTGCATTGGAGCTTCAAAGTACATCTTTTCATTTGAGACTGGTGTCTGCAATAATGATACTAAAGAAGGCTTCAAAATGCAAATGAGCTTTCAATCGGTCACAGTGGTTTTTCATCAGTCCCAGTTCCAGGTGAGTAACTGGGTGTTCTGATGAATTAATGTAATATAAGAAAGTCAAATTATATATGGCCAGTCAAAGCATACTGGGTCCATATCCTATGTTTTCCTTCTGTTTCCTTCTATTTTATATTTGTGTGGGTTCATGAACCAAAAATATAATTCATTACTCATCCTAATTCGTACTTACATTGTTACCGGCTGTGTTTTTTGTTACTGCGCCTTTAAGACTGATATATGTAAATGATTTCTTTTCTAAAAGGCTGCCATGTGTAAATATGTTAGTTTTGTGACATTACAAAAACAAGGATTTCAGTCAACTGTTTTTGCAGCTAGCATTCCATATATGGATGGGGGAGTGAATGTACGTTTTGAAACTAACCATACTTGCATACAGTAACCCTTTTCTATTAGAATACAGTGATATGGGCCCTTTTATATATGGAAAGACATGGAAGTTACAGTATTTGGTCCATATTGTGCAGCCCTACTCTCCCCCTAGTGAGTAGTACTCCTTGGACGTGCTCTTTTTAACAGCATGCTATATCGTAGAGAGTCATGTTGTGCATTTTGTTGCTCTCCTTCTGTGTTTAATAAGGGACATAATGGGGGCATGAATCTTCGCTGCTGTGATGTGTGTCATATGTGGATTTAAGGCCTTATGGCTGTGTGAAAGGTCACTCAGTGGTTTGCTCCAAGCGTGAAGATCCCATCTCCTGTAGATAAGGTCAATTTTTACAAACAATTGAACAGCTTGCTGGTGAAGCAGAAAAGTATCTTTATACTACATTGTATTTGTGAAAGTCTGTGAAAGGCAGCCCACGCCATGGTCAGAAGCTTGACAGTGTCCAGCATAAACACCTAAACACAGCTAGTTTGGTCAAATATCTGGTTCTTCCTGACCATGTAGGATTTGGGTCTGCCTGCCTGTCCAAAGTCCAAAGATAATTGCAAGCAAAAATTTGGGTTTAACTAGAATTAAATTGATATTAACTCAAATACAGTTACAGTCAGGTCCATAATAATTGGGACATTGACACAATTCCAAACCTTTTGGCTCTATACACCACCACAATTGATTTGAAATTAAACGAACCAGATGTGCTTTAAATGCAGACTTTCAGCTTTAAATTGAGCGTATTTACATACAAATCAGGTGAACGATGTAGGAATTACAAGAGTTTGTATATGTGCCTCCCACTTTTTAAGGGACCAAAAATAATGGGGCAATTGGCTGCTCAGCTGTTATATGGCCAGGTGTGTGTTATTCCCTCATTATCCTATTTACAAGGAGCAGATAAAAGGTCTAGAGTTCATTTCAAGTGTGCTATTTGCATTTGGAATCAGTTGCTGTTAACTCTCAATATGAGATCCAAAGAGCTGTCACTATCAGTAAAGCAAGCCATCATTAGGCTGAAAAATAAAAACAAACCCATCAGAGAGAGAGCGAAAACATTAGGTGTGGCCAAATCAACTGTGGAACATTCTTAAAAAGAAAGAATTCCCCCTGTGAGCTCAGCAACACCAAAAGACCTGTAAGACCATGGAAAACAACTGTGATGGATGACCAAAGAATTCTTTCCCTGGTGAAGAAAAACCCCTTCACAACAGTTGGCCAGATCAAGAACACTCTCCAGCAGGTAGGTGTATGTGTGTCAGTCAACAATCAAGAGAACACTTCACCAGAGTCAATACAGAGGGTTCACACAAGATCTAAAGCATTGGTGAGCCTCAAAACAGGAAGGCCAGATTAGAGTTTGCCAAACAGCATCTAAAAAAACCTTTACAGTTCTGGAACAACATCCTATGGACAGATGAGACAAAGATCAACTTGTACCAGAGTGATGGGAAGAGAAGAGTATGGAGAAGGAAAGGAACTGCTCGTGAACATCCAAAACATACCACCTCATCAGTGAAGCATGGTGGTGGTAGTGTCATGGTGTGGGCATGTATGGCTGCCAATGGGGTCTATTTCTGTCTGCATTAGAACAAATTTATATTTATATATGTAAGCTTAAAAATATCGGTCAGATCTAAATACTACTTTATTTTTTGTCAAGCAGATGTCTGCCAATACCGATATGATTCTGATATCATTGTGTATACCTAATTCAGATTTATCCCTAATTAAACTTGGTTCCCTAATTAGACTTGGTTCAAGATTAAAAACTGGAATTGATCAGTAACTTTGTTTTGGGGCTTACCTCTATTATCATGGCTGAAAGTTCAGTGCATCCCTAATGCATGCACAAATGAACAAATTTTCTTTTTAATCGTAACTTTAAAATACTTTACATCTGCTCTGATAACATTACTTCTGAAGTCCACAAGATAGCGAGCCTATTCTTCTCCTGTACCACAGTCGATATTGAAAATTGGAGGTCGGCAAGATGGCCACTCTTATTTGTAATGCATCTTCATAGAATCACAATATTATCACCTCACCTCTGGGACATTTCCCACTTCCGAAAATGTGATTGTCCAATTAACACTCATTAAGAATATCTGAGTTTGGTATGTATGCTCACATACCACACGGTGGAAGTGAATGGACTTGGTTAAAGTACTTAAGTGTAAAGGCGAATACTGCATTAATGACCACAGAGTTCATTGTAACTGCTGATGTTATTTAGCTGTTGTAAGGGTTTCAAGCTTAAAATTTGAAGTGATGTGTATTTATAATCGATTTATATTTTGAGGTTGAGTTGTCAATTGAGAATTGACCACCGTAGTGTAGAAATGACACTCATATCAGTCAGTAAAGTGCTGTGTATGTAAAACTGTGGGAGTGTGTTTCTTCTTTTACCCGTTGACCTTTGAATTGCGCTCCTTAAAATCAATCTTGTATCTGTGACCAAAAAATCAGACTCTAATTGCGATGGTGTGGTTGTTTCTATAATAATATGTTGTGACTTTAACAGTATTTAGTACTCGACTGCGCTCTGGTTGGCTGATGTGTGTTTTACAGACGGTTGCCATGGCAGAGCGCGTGCTCGTGATTGGCAGTGGTGGGCGGGAGCATGCGTTGGCATGGAAGCTGGCGCAGTCACCTCATGTCCAGCAAGTCCTAGTGGCCCCCGGAAATGCGGGCACAGCCGACTGTGAAAAGATCTCCAATTCTGGTGAGTGTGTCTTAACCACCCTGTGCACATGTTCTTCCAGAGGTTCTCCAGCCCACCTTGAGCTCTCTGAAGGGTTCTAAAACAGAGAAAATGCCACTGAGAATGATTAAACCAAGTACTGAATAAGCAAGTCATTGTACTTAATGTTGTACTTAATGTTGACCAGTTTCCACTCATTTAACTCACTCATTCTCTTCCTTTTCTCTCTGTCTCCGTCTCTCTCTCAGCTGTTAGTGTGAGCAATCACTCCATCTTGGCACAGTACTGCAAAGATCATAATGTGGGACTAGTGGTGGTTGGCCCAGAGGTTCCCTTAGCTGCAGGTAAGGAAAAAAACCTATGTTGAGTAGTGAAGGTTGAATTTCAAATTTTAAATGCATTATTTGAGGGCTCTTCTCATATGGTGGGCTGTACAGCCTTTAGACTACGGCAGAAGTGTTTCTTTGGACCGATAAGAAACCCAAAACACAAGACATTTTTAAATATGATGATGTATAACATTAAAGAGAAGCTGATTTGCGTATAAAAATGTCCACTGATCCACTTTTCCTCTGATATTTGAACCTGGGCTCTATTATGGCGCTTGTGTTTTGTAATAGCTAAGAACATACAGTAAAGCAGTGGTGCCGAATCCTGGCTCTGGATCTCTGCCATTCTGTAGGGTTTGGCCCACAGATCAGCTCAGATGTTCTAGATCAGGGTTGAAGCCAGAGTGGCCCTGCAGTTTCTTAAAGAAAAGTAATGGGTGCCATAAATGGCATAATAGAACCATTTTAGTTTCCTAATGAGCATGAGATATTTGACTATGAAGTACATTTTAAACATAAAAAGATCCTTCATATAAAGTGTGGTTGTTTTTCCAAATCTTTACGTTAAAGGGAGGTTCTTTAAACTTTTATAAAGGTTATGTTCATTAACTCGTCTCATCGCGTGATGCCACACACAAAGTGCTTTGCAGTGAACCTTTTCCAACATCCTTGTTTAAGGAGCATCAGCAAAGCTGTTGTAGAAAGTTTATAATACTTTACTTTTCATTTTTTAAACATTAATAATTGTCATAGCGATTCGATGTGTCATATCTGTTCAGTTTATTGTGAATTTATGAACACGATTAAATGATTTTGCTACAAATAATAAAGCTACACTGAATAAAGAAACATGATTTGATTGTCATCACATTGTTCAGCAAGGCAAGTTCAACGAGTACCTGCAAAAAAAAAAAAAGATTGCTGAGATTTACTGAGAATGAGAACTTTCTCTTACAGGTGTGGTGGATGACCTGACGGCAGCAGGCGTGCCATGCTTTGGGCCCTCGGCTAAAGCTGCTCAGCTGGAGGCCAGTAAAAGTTTTTCCAAAAGCTTCATGGACCGTCACGGCATCCCTACGGCCCGCTGGAGTTCCTTTACTGACCCTCAGGAGGCCTGCAGCTATGTTCGAGGGTAAGGACTTGAGAGCGAGAGCTGGAATACTGTTGAGTTTAGTAATAATTAGAAAGAAGTGACTGCCATGTGGTCTTTAGTGTCACTGAATTCACTTAAGAGGGCTGACCGCTAACTGTCTTAGCATGCAGCTAGCAGAGCATGCCTTCAAGAAACAATTCAGTTCATCATGACATCACAAATTTACAGTGTTTGGAGTAGATTTAATTTAAAAGCTATTCTAAATACACAGATGTGACTAGATAAACTGTTCACATTATAGAAAAACATGGAGAGTAAAAACTGTTTCAGTGTTTGAAAATCATTTCGGCCAAAAATGAGTGCATACGGCATTGAATGTGGTTACTATTGTCCTGCATAATCAGTCAATGCTGTTCTATTACTGCCTTCAAGTTACATTTGCATTTAGATGTGAAACAGTAGTAGGGGAGTGTCTCTGAGCTACATGTGCTTTTGTCATGTGTAGGTAGGAGTCCTGAAGAGTAAAACCTAGTAGGGATTCAAACAAAACATTCCACAAAGTATTCCAAAATGGAAAAACCACTGGAATAACGCACATGTTTGCCACTTTTATGAAAACACACAGTTCTGTCACCAGCAGCATGCACCCCTGTACATCTTTGAAGGGTTTGTGAAGCTTTATCGCTGTTAACTCCAGCTGCTGTCCAAATACATTTCCTACTCCTAGGTTTACAGAGAAGTTGGAAAATGAATGCAGACTCTTCTCAGTATGTAAAACCACACATCACCGTTAGTGGACCTCTGGGATAAAAATAAAATGATCAAAAAATTGTAGAATGGCTCCTAAATGTGTTACTTTGCACAAACATATTCTATGGCTTGACCTAGCATTGCAGCCCCAGCAGAGGTCAGCAGACATTTAAGTGCACAGAGTTGTAAAGTGAAATGAACAATAAAGTCTAACAATAAAGTTGTCAGTCAGGTTTGACCTTGTCAATTGGAAACAAGTTTAAGCAGAGAAGATTAACAAAAAAGCAAATTATGCACCAACAAAACATGTCAAACCATTGTGCAGAGCGGATTTCCCAGCTCTGGTGGTGAAAGCCAGCGGTCTCGCTGCAGGGAAAGGAGTTATCGTAGCCAAGGATAAGGATGAGGCCTGCCGGGCAGTCCTGGACATCATGAAGGTCAGCAAGTTCTTTTAATGTCTTACAGTTTTCCTTTTTAGATTATTTATTTGTTTGTTTATCTGTTTATTTAAGTCTCTTGTTTTCAAATAATTTAGTGTTTAATATACTTTTTTTTTTTTGCCATGACATAACCATTTTTGTAGACATGGCATTAAACTTAAACTACTACTACAGTTTTCCTTTGCTGCCCCCACTAAAACAAGGCAATTATCTTCTGCACATCCAGTAGTTCTGTTCTCCATTAACAGAACAGTATACCTGTTTATATTTTTTATGTTTAGTTTTTAAAATAAACTATTTATTTGACTATCAGTAAACTGCTTGTAAACATCAGTATATAACTTATAAAATATAACTTCTTTTCAAGCAGTGTTCTTTTTTATATGCCTGATATTGTAGGACAAGGCGTTTGGAGCTGCTGGTGATACTGTGGTGGTGGAAGAACTGCTTGAGGGAGAGGAAGTCTCTGTGAGTCTCTCTCTCTCTCTCTCTCTCTCTCTCTCTCTCTCTCTCTCTCTCTCTCTCTCTCTCTCTCTCTCTCTCTCTCTCTGACACACATATACGTACACATACATTCATACACACGTGTTCAGGTCATATCTGTTTTCCTGTTAGTGTTTGTGTTTCAGTGATGGTTCCACAGTGGCTGCCATGCCCCCTGCACAGGATCATAAGAGGCTACTTGATGGAGACCAAGGTCCAAACACAGGGGGAATGGGGGCCTACTGTCCCACCCCACAGGTAAACGGGCCTTCCTGCTTCTGTAATATTGTAGCTCAGCATTTTTCAAATCTTACTTGATCTGTGGAGTATTGAATAGTATCTGAGATGTTTCAGCTGATAACGTGTGTGTGTGTGTGTAGGTGTCTGAGGAGCTGCTTGAACAGATCAGAACCACTGTTCTGCAGAAGACTGTGGATGGCATGAAAGAAGATGGTATACCTTATGTGGGTATGTGATTTGAACTCGTGTATCTCATCTTCTGTTCCACATATTTTAAGATTTTAGATTCATGTAAGGGGCAATAAAATAGCATTTCATAATCAAAGCCATTTGATAATGTTTGTTTGAACAGCTGTTCACTTACCTCTGAACCCCTGTCCCCCAGGCGTGCTCTATGCAGGGATGATGTTGACTAAGCAAGGGCCAAAGGTGCTGGAGTTTAACTGCCGCTTTGGTGATCCCGAGTGTCAGGTCTGTGTTAAGGGTGTTTAAACATCACATAATGATGGGCTTAACCCTCTTTTTGCGTTTGAATGATTGTGGGTTTTTTTTGCCAAAACATATTTTCTCGCTCCTTCCCACGGTCATGTTTATATCCCATTTACATCTCAGTGCATCTAAATAAAGGAAAGCAAAACACTTATTGCGGTAGATCGTGAAAACAACAAAAAGTCTAATTTCTGGTGTTGCTGTAATACATTTACAGGACAGCAGGGAGTGAGGTTTGTTTGTTAATTTGAGCTGGAGTTGTGTCTGTCTTCAGCAGGAAGCTATTAAAATATGAACAGTTAGGAAGCAAGATTCTTGCACTTAAACACATGATGACAAAAAAAGAAAACTGTTAATCAGTACTTTATTTGGCAAGTAATCATCTGCTAAAAATTTGTGTACTTCAAAAGCCTAGAGTATAAGTAGTCATGATACCTAATGATAATACCTAAATGCACCGTTATTGACCAATAAGCATAACGTATAATGGTCATTTGTTTTCTTAGTTACTTTTGGCCTTTTGCACTCTGTGTAGTCCGGTAATTGTGTAATCTTGTGGTGTTTGGGTTTTTGTTCTTCGTGTTGCACCATGGTCCTGGAGAAGCATTGTTTTGCTCTCTGTACTGTGTAGATCAGACCTGGGCGTTTTGCGGCCCATTGGGTACCCCCTTCCGGCCCGTGGTATGTCAGTCATAAACACAAATGAATAAAGTTGTCAAAAAATCGATTCTCAGATACTAATCGATTCTAAAGTTTAGTATCGAGTTCGATATCAATTAGCACTGGTATCGCTACTTAAATGCCAGTTTTGCATCTGCCGGTTCACGGAAATCGTCAGCAGACTACAAGAATTTTCAACAGGCATTGCAGCGAGCAGACCCTCCCCCGGCTACCTGGAGGACCCAATAATTACATGACAGCCGGGTTTGGGATTTAAAGGTGCTTGGCGCTTTTTTCCCTTGGGGGAGCTTTGGGGCTTTGGAGGCCTGAGGCTCTCCCTCTGGCTCTTTACTGAGGGGGAAAAAAAGTGACACGCACCTTTAAAATGGCTGTCATTTTGCCCTGTAGCTCGGCTGGGGAACAACCTAACGCTGCGAAATTTTACAGGGACCCTCAGCTCCCCAAGACCTATCAAATGAGGCTGGTCACGAAGCGCGATGGCCCCTGAGCACACTTTAAATTATTTATTAAAAAGTTCCTGTGTTTTTTTGTTTGTTTTTTTTTCATCCCCCTGTAGTATCGAAAATAGTCTCGAGTATCGAGCACCATCCTTAGTATCGGTATCGAGTTTGAAATTTCAGTGTTATGACAAGCCTAGTAGCAGCTTATCAAAATATATAATTTACTGCTTTTTACAATGGGAGAAAATTAATATTGAGCAGAATTAAGTTCAAGTTATCGTTGGTTCGGCCCTCCAACACAGTTCAGATTCTTTATGTGGCCCCCTGTAGAAATTAATTGCCCAGCCCTGGTGTAGGTGGAAATGACTATATACACCCTCCATCCTTGTTTTACTTTCATTCTCAGGTGCTGCTGCCTCTGCTGAAGAGCGACCTGTATGAGGTCCTGAAGAACACGCTGCAGGCTAATCTGGCCTCAGATCCTCCCGTGTGGCTGGACAGTAGTGCTGCAGTCACTGTGGTCATGGCTAGCGAAGGCTATCCTGGAGCCTATAAGAAGGGCGTTGAGATCACAGGTATACTACTCTACAAGTGTCTCTGTAAATGTAGGACTGTATGAAATGGTCAGAACTTTTTCAGTTATCATGGTTTCTTATTTTGGCTGAACATATTCAATCGAAAAAATTCACCTTGCTCACTGTAAAAATGTGTGTAAAATTATCTTTTGCACAGGCCACATATGCTATTTTTGGATGTTGTTTTTGCCTCATTGTATCAGTGTGCTTGAAATGTCCAGTTCCAGTTTTATGCGACTTTTTTGTTGTTTTTGCCTCAGGTCTTTTTGTCAGTGTGTTTGAAGAGTATCCAGTTCCAGTGTGTTAAAGTTTTGTTTCCCTGCTCAAAAACTAGCTCACTTAACCTGTAACTAACTCATGTTGCTAATCGATCAATCGGCTGTGTTTGAACTGGAAAACTGCTGAACACTGGTCCTCCAAGACTTGACACTGAACACTCCTGGTTCAAATGAATTTCTTAGATTTGATTGTTGGATCACTGACAGAATCCACGTCTCTGCAGGGCTGTCTCAGGTCACAGAGATGGGGCTTCAGGTGTTCCATGCTGGCACTGCACTGAAGGAAGGGGGCGGAGTTGTGACCAGCGGCGGACGTGTCCTAACAGTGACTGCAGTTCGGCCCACTCTGGAGAGCGCCTTGCACGGTGCCAATCAGGGAGTGGCTGCGGTGGGCTTCCCCAACGCTGTGTACCGTCGAGATATTGGCCACCGTGCCATCGCTTACCTCACCCGCACCAGGTGTGTGTGAGATGATAATTACACGGCCTACATTTAAATCAGCATAGCAGTGTTTAATAGGATTTACTAGTCGTATTTAATAACGTGGTCGCTGACAGGAGGATCGCTGATTTGACCAGTGTCACTGACGACAAACCTCTCACTGGCTTAGACTGGCACAGGTGTGCACAATAACATTAACACTGCAAATAATACGTTGGCAAGTGAAAGCATGTAAAAAAAAAAAAAAAAAAGACTTTACATAAGGTTTTACACTGTGGGATAAATAAAGAGTAGAAGTTTGAGAAGAATAATTGCGCATTTTTGCCTGTTTTATCATTATCAGCAAAACATTTGACATATTTCACTGGCAGGTAAGTTACCTTCAATTAAGCATTATTTCCAAGAACAAGGTTAATGATTGGCCAACACAGTGACATTTCAGTTCATAAGTTTGACTTAAATTTGTAAAGCATCTAAAACAATTTGTACTTAAAAGCATTAAAAACAAGTCGTCTTGCCAGGATATTTTTGCAGTGCATAACAGTTTGTGAGGGCTGGTATTAGAGAGTGTGTGTGTGTGTGTGTGTGTGTGTGTGTGTGTGTGTGTGTGTGTGTGTGTGTGTGTGTGTGTGTGTGTG
>JBBJLS010000082.1:17777613-17793339 GCA_037577275.1 Bryconaethiops microstoma
CTCTCTGTCTCTCTCTGTCTCTCTCTCTCTCTCTCTCTCTCTCTCTCTCTCTCTCTCAAGTGTCTGCAGACAATTCACAGCTGTGTCCAGCTGTAGCTGTTCTCTTCCTTGAGGTCAGGAGGGATTTCTGCAGCACGTCGTTCTGTTCTTAGAGAGATTTCATTTTATGGTTGTATGTTCCACTGCAGCTCGATGGTAAAACTTCAGTTGGAATGTTGACAAAGTGATTTGAATCATAAGCTACGTCAGAAATGATTTAGGAGCCCTTAGCAAAAACAATATTTCCCAATGTGGTCGACCAAAGTGTGTACTGACCTCTTGAACTCTAGGCCTATTATTCATTGATTATTCAGAAGACGTATAATTCAGTAGCTACTGTGAATTATCTGACAGCTTCTATGAAACTGACATGCAGGCTATAAAGTTACGAGAGAGGAACTGAAGTGTGGCATTAGGTTAATACGTTTTCTTTTCCCATCAAAGCCTTTCGTGCCCTTGCAAGTTTGCTTTTATATATATATTTGTGCCCCACCTCCATCCCAAAATGCAGAGTGATGCAGATAGTATCAAATGTTTCCTCCTTCTGGACTCCCATCAGTGTGTATAAATTTTTGAGTTTAAGTGGGACGGTTCCTGTGTTTACGCTCCATCTTCCTCCTGAAGGCGAGCAGTGGAAGAGTTTATGGAAGAGTCGAAACAGTAGGCCGGGCTCATAGAGAGCTTGGGAGGAATGAGGGCTAACGACTTGGCTGCCTGACATGTAGCTGCCTGTCCGGCACCATCTGCCCAAAATCTGGGGGGGTGGGAGAGAACACATAACCTCGAGTGACCTCTTCAGATGACCTGTCCTTCAGTCGCATATGAATTGCCCATGACCCCAGAAGTCGACCAGCTGGGCTTTGTCTCTTGATGTTATGATTTTCATTGCTTGAATCAGTTTGTTACGTCGCTTCTGATTAGACAGGGTTTCTCTGCATGAGTGGACGATTGAATAAAGTGAGTCATGAGAACTTCACAGGGCATCCAGAATTTTATGTGTGATGAATCCACTTCTGAGCTCTGTGATGAAAAGTGAAAGGTCCAAGACTGGCCTGCTTCCACCACGCACTAATTAACAGGCTTGCTCAGCTGCACCTAAAATGAAAATGACATCATTGTTGAATTCTTCTTTTGAATGTTCACAGAGACTCATTTTATCTTGCACCGGACATCGTATTTCGAGTACTTCAGGAACCTACACTGAACTGCCAGTTCACTAGCCAGAACCACCGCTGACCAGATATAATCTAGGTGGTACCAGGGAACAGCAGTGACAATGACACGATTGACATGTTTGTGTGTGCTGCTAGAGTGGCACAGTATCAGGCACAGTATTACCTAAATCTAAGGCACTGACTACAAAGCTGTAGTCTAGATGCTCTAGTCAAGGTCAGTGGGGTCAGTGGGCAGATGTGTTAGAGGGTCAACAGTGAAGGATTGGAGGTCAAGACAGGTTCATGAATTACATAAGAAGCAAGGCCTCTAGTGTGTGAGTTATGGAGGGCCCAAGGGTCTGTGGAATGTGGAGTAAAGAGAGGCCTTTCTTCTGTCAACATATCTCCCACCCCATCCTATCCCTTCCAAGAAACTGAATGAGTGGGGGGGATCGTGTAGATTTGTGCCACGGCTGGCAGCAACAGGGGGCAGTTACAGTTAGCCAAGGAGCTAACATAGCCATTAGCAAGCTGGCTAACTACTGTGCCAGGAACAGAAAAATCACAGAAACAAATAGAATAATCTAGCCTCCTGACTGACTGCTTATCTTGCACTCACTTTCGTGTGTGTTTATAGGCAAGTGGGGAAAAAGGTTGAAAGGTTTATACACTGTTAAAGTGAGACTTTCCTCCATTTTGGATTTTCAGTGCTGCTGCTACACCAAGGGCGGCCCCTTTAAAGGGATAAATGCAGCAATGGCAGGAGCACTATTGGTCTAAGACATATATTTGAGTGAACTTGAGTAAAAGTTCACCATTGTTGAACTGCAATATTTCACATGCATATTTTATTTACTTTGGAAGCCTGGGACATGATATTGGTCATTTGAAGTGAATGTGATTTTGCTACGGAAAATTCACTGGCAAGTACAATATGAATGTAATACAATACGTACAATAATAAAGAGGCACGTGTGAACACAGCATGAAAGGACGGAGCAGTGTGTGAGGATGGTGCCTTTCTCAAGGGTGCCTCGCTGGTGCCACTGGCAGTCAATGGATTCAAACCCACAACCTTCTGATCTCAGGGCAATCCCCCTAACCACTAGGCCACCAACTGCCCCACTACTTGCATACTCTGTAACTCAACACTCAAACCTAATTCAAGGTCTATACCAAGGGTGCTGAACCAATGTGTCTTGTTAGGCCACTTCTTTGTGGTGGACCTATGAGGCTAAACAATACACAAATAAAGTGTAAGTTTAGATTTGTTTTTTTTTTGAAAGATAACATGAATTTGGGTATTTAGGTTAACTTTCTGCTCTGATAAAAACCCAAGGTCCCTACAGTGTGACCAGTGAGAACATTTGACTTGGCCTGCAGGCCACACTCCGTACAGCCCTGGTGTGTATACATATCCATTCCAAGAAGTTGCACGGCATGATGACCATAACAACAACTGCAATGACAAGAGATCATATGTTAGAGCTCTAAGATGAGAGCTCTAAAATAACCTCTGTTTGATATGCAGGAACTATATTAACATTTAGAGCCTAGAGATGTTTTTCTTTAGTTAAAATTCACCTTATATTGTCATTTATATGAATTGCATTGATACATCTTCATAGACAAAGATAAACATAATTTTTTCTTTGTCTATGAAACACATTTAAATTCGATAGTTTCAATTCTGGACTAAGGCAGTTTTGAGGTTTGCACTCCTGGTGAATTCTTAAGAAATCCCTGATTTTGTGTCATGAAAGAGTTACAGAGTTCCCAGTTTCTGTAAAAGCAGTCATGGACTTCTGTACTGGAGACTTGACATGGCATGAAAACATTTTATTTATTTTGGGAGCAGATGTACTCCATTTCTGGCATGACAAATAGGAAACACCAGTTCTTTCCAAAAGTATGTGAATACATTTTCTCCACAAAAAATAGGGATATCTCAACCTAATCTACACAGTTTGGATCAGAAAGTCAGATCAGAAAGTCATTTAGTAGGGCAATGCCCTCCAGTCAATCATCATGCTGCACTAAACACACTATTTTGCATATTATTTTCTAAAATAGCAAGGGGCAAAAATATACAGGCATAGTTAAATGGATTGACCATCAGTTATGTCATGCCTGCTCCACTCTCAATCTTTTGTTTCTTGTTTTTTTTTTTTTTTTTTAGCATTTTACTTACTCCTCTATTGCAGATGTAGCATAAATGGGCAATGAGGTACATATTAATAATTTAACAATAAGACAGTTCAGAATGTATATAGTATACATGTATGTAGTGAAGCCATTTTGCTTAAAAATATTAAAGTAAGACTCATCCAAATGATTAGGCATGTCAATCATAAAAAGAATGTCACATTTTACACACTACAGTGAAGTCAAACTACGGTATCTTTTCTAACTTATGTGGCTGTTTTATCACTATTATTCTTATCTGTATCATCTGATACTAATATTAGGGTATTTTGATCAGAGTGTGGGCATAAAAACTGAACAAAACAAGGCATCCCTTGCAAAAATACATAATCTTTGAGATAGATACTCACAGTTTAATTGGTCAAATAATTGTTTCTTATTCAAACACAACCTTCTTCTTTGACATATTTACAATCATTTGAAACTACCAGCTGCCCTTTATATTGTGCGAGCATTTCCAAAATGACTTGGAAATCATTTTTACATGGTCTATTGTCTGAACGTCTTTTCATTTTGGAGGTATGAGTTGTTGTTCTGACAGTGACCTTATACAGCTCTGGAAAAAAAATGAGAGACCACCGCAATTTATCTTTAAATTAGCATCTCTGTGAGTATGACAAACCATTCATTGCCAGTGTCTGTTAAATTTCTACACAAGCACCTCATTCTGCTTTATGAGGTACTGATTAGTGCTCACTTGAATCAAATCTTATTTAATACGGAAAAGTATAAAAAAACACTGCTGTAATCGACACTCTCCTCCTGCAGTGTGACCAGTTGGATGGAAAAACACTACTAGAAGCACGTCAAAGGCAATTATTGCCATTTTGATTGAGAGTGAACAAGAGATTTGTTTTCTTTGAATGATTTAAGTTCTGTTAACAGGGCGTCATTTCTCACATTTTGATGTATTGTCATATCCTTTAAAATGATGTTTTAAAGAACAATATTTTTATTTGGAAATAGTGTCAGCAGTTCATAAAAACTAAGGCAAAGCTGTTCAGTACAATACTTGCACCTATAAAAGAAACCAAACATTATTGCAGCCGTCTCTTATTTGTTTCCGGAGCTGTACATGTGCATTATATATATATTCCAGACAAAAAGTGCAGATGAAGATGCCTTTTAAGCCTCATTTGTCGATGCACAAAGCATATTCAGTAAATGGCTCATTCCACAAATAAATAAACACTGTTTCATTTCAAAACAGGGGGAACCTCCAAGGACTGCACTGAAACTTAGCCTACAGCAGAGACACCTAATTGCTGCCTTCTGTCATTCGGCTGGCTCTGGTCCCTTATTCTTCTGGGGAATGTCTCATCTGTCTAAAACAAACATCATTACACAGCTCAGCTTGCTTTCCTAGCAGGTTCTGTTCATTACAATGTCTAACTGTCATAACCATTTTCTGACTTTTCTTAGTCCTAATTAACAGAACAGTGAATGGCTATTGATGTTGGCCCGTGTCTGATAAGTGATATTTTGACTGAGAGCTTGTTTCAGTGTCATTTTGACAGGAGTATATTGTTTTACTTTGTAGACGGTTGAGGCAAGCACATTGAGTTACGTGTGATACATGTTTGTTTATTTTTATGTTAGACATTCGAAAAAAAAAGTGCAAAAAAAAGTGTCGAACGTTCTACTGTAATTGCAATGCAGTTAGGGCTCTTGTTGAACACAGTCCTTATCCACCCGTTACTTTCAAAACAGGAAAGGGATATTATGTGAACCATACATTTCTTGATCAGCGAACCACAAGCTGTGCTAAGCCTCATGGCCCTGTTGACAAGCCTTGGCTGAAGGGTTGTCATTTCGATGAAAGTGCCGCTCCTCACCTGGCGGAACATCTGGCCGAGGTGTAGAAACACCGGTGATTACAGACTCCTCGTGTTTGGCGGGCTATCAGTTTGGCCTTCTTTTTTTTTTTCCAGGGAACTGAGAAGCAGCAGTGCAGAGATGAGAGTGTCTTTTGAGTACCTCCTTGCAGGAACAGGTGTTCCTCTGTGCATGGTCTTTCTCTCATCTACTTCCTAATGTTAGCAGGTTAGTAAGTACATAAAACTTTGACAAGGGCAAAGCAATTAAAGGTCTTCACCTTTGCCCCATTACCACACATAGACATATTCAGGAGAGAGTGCTACGTGTATCCTCAGGCTGGCTTTACAGTATGAAACATTTTCCATACAAACTGATTTTCCTATGCCAGTAGCAATAACAGAAGGCTCACAAGCAAGCAAGCGTGGAATTTACGTACAAGGATGGACATGGATAATCAGGCATGCTCTAGGTGTTCAACTCTGGTCCTGGAGGGCCAGTGTGCACCACAGCTTGGTAAAGGCTCTGCTCAACTCACCTCTTAATTGTCAGAATTTGTGAGTTTGTTTGAGGAGAGGAACTACCAGTCAGTGGAGGGTACCAGACCTCCAGGACCAGAGAGTGCTCCTAAAAACAAAAGACCTGGTAACATTGTTTTCTCAGTAGTGATGAGACCTAAGAAAATGAGACCAAGAATTGGTTATAATGCACTGATAACAAAAGAAGCTAAAGCAAACTATGGATCAGAATCTGTATGCAAGAGCATCCCTTACATGCATAAGTTCTTCCCTAATATGCAGAATACCTCTTAGGCTTTTGGTGAAAACTGAATTGATATGTGATATAAAGACACCCACTTATGTATGTTTTCTGATTTCCTCCATCCATATGTATAACATACTGCTTTTAAATTCTTCACGTCTTGGATTAAGGAGGGTTCAGTACAAAACCTTTGCATACCAGCCCAGGAGGTGACTTTGTTAAGCTCTATGAAGTGGTCATTCATTTACTGTCATAGCTCAGATGGTTGACAAAATGATGACTCAATCAGTAGAACCTAATTGACCGATTCTTCTGTTTTATAGGCTCATCCGTAATGTGTCCCTTGAAATCCGTCAATGAAATGAATGCTTGATGCCATTTTATGGCACATTATCTGCAATTTGTTTGAAGCTAGTTTCCAGATCAGCACCAGAGAAATGTCAATTGCAGGAGGCATCACATTAAGGAACACAAGTAAAATATAATTTCTTGCCAATTTTGAGTGACTAAAGTAAGCCTCGTACCTGTCTTGGTCACTGGAGTGGTGATCTGGAGAAGAAGGAGAAAGGACAATGTCCCTAAAGACTTTTCCTTTAGTTATATATGGGAACGGAACAGGTTCTTGATGTCAGTGACTAACAAAATGTCTTAGATCTAGTGTATGAGGTTAGATATGGGTACAGTTTCAAGTGTCCCACCCTGACAGTTCCGGAGTTATTGTAGCTTTGCTTTCGCTCTTCGTTGTGCCATCTGTTCATGGGATGTCCTGCTTCTACCTCTGAACCAGGGGTTGAAGTTTAGGAGCTTAGATTTCACGCTAAATGAAGCCTGCCAGCTTCAATACATCACAATGTGGTCCTCTCTCTAAACTGTCTGAGTTCATTTCTTTCTTTGTTTTCTAATATTTTGAAGCCCACCTGAAGCACGTTTTAACTTGGCCAACATGCAGGGGCCCCTAGAAAACTGCTGAGCTGCCCCCCACATGGCAAATGAGCAGTGAGTAAGGGATACATCAGTTTATGGCAAAGAGGCACAAGAGAATGATTACAGTCATTAAGGGGGCCTCTGGACCTACGGGGTCGTGGACTGACACGTGCTGGCTGCAGAGTTGGGGAGCGCACACAAGGAAAATAAGAGACTTCAGTGTTGTAACCTAGAGGACAGGATCTGGACTTTAAGCCCACTCCGACTATTGATGTATGTAGAAAGAGGGGTGTAAGGTCCCCTCAGCCCCAAGGGGAAGTCCTTTTTACGTCAAGAAAGAATTCTTGCACGTTTGTCCACTGTTTTGATACCAGTTTGCTAAGGTTAGGTTACAGGTGAAGGGAATATTGGATCTGGAGTAATTAAGGAAAAGTGAAAAGAGGTATTGGACTACTTCAAAATCTGTAACACTCTGTGTTTTCCTTTACTCATATGCAATCCTCTTTTTTCCTTATTTTCTTAGACCTCCACAATCTCAATTTGTGACCCTTGAAAGCCTCATTTGGTCTTTTGTTCTTGTAAAAAGGGTTAGAGATTGAAAAGAAAGAAAGTGAAATGTATGATTGTCAGATAAAGTTATATATTCCTTTCACCATTTTATTTGCATTTTTTTTTGTTGCATTTTAGGATCTGTAGCATCTTCTTTTCATCTAGTTGCAGAGGCTGAAAGTTGAAACTGTATTTACTTCCATCCTATGAACCTCCATGAGAGTCACTGACTAAGTCACTGACTAAGGACCCACATCTTTTCCTTAAACCCTGTATGCATCCCAATCCAGATCCCACAATATTCAATATTCAAGATTCTTTATTGGTCACATACATAGTTACACAAGCACAACATGTAGTAACTATGCAGTAAAGTTGTCAAATACAAAGATACAGTGAGGTAGAGTTAAGTTTGTGTTATAATATACAGTTAAAAGGTTGTGGTATTGTGTCCTGGTCAAGAAGTCTTATGGCCTGAGGACAGAAGCTCCTCCCGAGCCTTTCTGTTTTGGCCATAATACTCCTGAAGCATTTGCTTGATTTCAGCAGGTCAAATAGACAGTTACTGGGGTGAAACATGTCTCTGATGATCCTGGTTACTTTGGTCCTGCATCTTCTGATATAAACGTCCTGCAGAGACAGTAGAGCTTATCTGTTGCAGCGTTCTGGATCACTCTCTCTGGATCATCTCTGTAGGACCTTAATGTCCTGAACAGAGCTGTTGCCAAACCAGATGATGTTGTGAGGTAAAGTTCTGAGTCAGCATCAGAGTAACAATCCTTAGATCACTGGAGAGACCCAAAACATCCTCAGGTGTCACAGGCAGAGAGGCTGCCTTGCCTTTTTGGACTGGACTTGAGTGTGTTCAGTCAGATCTTCAGGGATGTGAACACCTAAATGTGGTCTAATCTGGAAAGTCACTCTTGCTCTGAGATCGTCCAGCTTGTTGTCCAGAGACTGAACATTCGCAAAAAAAATGTTGAGCAGTGGAGGGCAATGCGTTCGTTTCCTCAGCCTGTAATACCACGGGGCCTGTGGTCTTTCTTTGTTCGTTGTTGATTGGCTTCGCAGCCAAGTCTTTTGTTCTCATCCGCACTTCTGAGTGTCTCAGCTAGCTGCGAAGGATCTAGTTTAAAAAGTTTGAAAACTAAGTGTGGACTTGGATTCCTAATGTCCCAAAGTGTTGCATAAACACATAAACACATAAACACATAAACTGCTAAACTCATTGTTTCTGGACCAGAAAGATGAAATACTAAATAAACACACAGTCAGGCTTCTGAACATAGCTGAGCCAAAACCACAGAGCAAACCAACAGAGCAAAAATACCAAGATTGAGAGAAACTGAGCAAAAATATTAATATTACCAACAAAACTAACAATATATTGTAATTATACATATGAGAAACGCCTAGGCTGTGAGGAGACAGGAACAAGACATAGGTGAACAGATTAACAAGAGAATGCAAACAACAGAGAAGAAAATGGCGGAAAGCCAAAAACAGGGAAATGACCGGGAGAAATTTACAACTTGAAACAAAATATTCCATGTAGTCACACTGCTTTATTACTGAATCAAAACAGCAACTGGCAAGTAGAAGTTGAGCAATTTTAATGGCTATCAGTCTCAATTGCTTTCATGTATCTAAAGTAAGAAACACCTGCCCATACCTTGATGTTGTCTTGGCTTGCTCAGTGAAACCTAAAAGCTGATGAATCAACAGTCAAAAGCATACAAACCCATAACACATTGCAACATGTCTACTAGCACAATAGAAGGGGGATTCGTGGTTCAAGACAAAGAACAGCAATATAAAACCATCAGTGAAAAGACATCTTTAAAATGCTACACCTCACACACACGCAGTCACACTGAATGTGATATGTTGAGGTAGCTTGATGTCTTGCTACCCATGTTATCAGGTACAGTGTTTCTTCTCTGTGAAAATAAATCTTGTATATGGATCTGTATATGTCTGCATATATCATTTAAAAATGTAGCACCGAAAGGAGTTTCACTTTTTTGGTGCTTAAGAGTATAGAAGGCGGTGTGGTGAAGATACCAGTGACCGAACTGAGTCTGAGATGCGCGCCTTGATTGCAGGAAAGAACAAATAGATAGCAGAATCAAGTTTATATTCTGAGGGAGAGACCTCCATATTTTGGGAGCCACACTAAATCATGAATGGGGGTGGTAAAATAAATTTGAGTGTCATCAGTATAACAGATGAGTCTGTAGTTATGAAGACTGTTGGGATCCAAGGTATTCTATTCAAAGATGGGTGTAACTGCGGTCATTTTTAAATCAGCCAGAACAATACCAGTAACAAGTGAGCAATTGATTAGTTGAGAGATACAAAAAGAAATTTTCAGTAGACATTCTTTAAGAAGCATAGAGTGTGCTGAATCTAACGCAGAGGCAGATGAGCTTACTGTCCTAAGTAAATCTGTGGCAGAGTCTGGGCTAGAGAGAGAATTCAGAGAATGGTTGTGTACAGGGCGATTAGGGGAGGGTCAATTATTGGAGGGGAGGTTGAGGGGTAAATATTATAGACAGAATCAAACTTTTTCTGAGAAAAGTAAAGAAATTCAATTTAATTACAAAAGGCGACAATGAATCACAGAGCCCAGTACAGCCAACGGGAAGGGATGCAGAGGCCTGAAACAGTTTTGGACTAAATGGTGCCATTGATAACAGAAGTCTGGAGGAACGAGCCATGTTAAGGGCTGATCAATATTTCAGCATATGATCAGCATATGCTAAGTAATTGCACAGCAAGACCCATGTTTTACAAAGCCATTCAAGACACCTGCCCTCAGCTTTTAAAGACCTCATCTCAGGGGTAAAACAAGGTGAGGAGTGAGAGGCAGTAGCAGCCCTTACCTTAACAGGAGCAAACTCATTTAGTACCCCTAGGATGGAGTGATTATATAGAAACAAGGTCAATATTTTAATGTTTCGATAAGAAAACAGCATTACATGTAATATTAATTCAAAGCTAAATGAAAAGTTGGTCTATAACACCTACTGTATACCAGTAAGCGGTCAGTAAATTAAAACAACTGTAAGTTTTACAGACAGTTTTGAACACCAGATATTCGAAAGACATAACGGCATGAAGGTTCCAGGGCTTTAATTTTCATCCACACAGTCCACACAGGACCCAGGCCCATGCATAAATTCAAATAATTCATGAGTACCTTAAGTTATTTGGCTGCTTTTATTTATTAAATGCAAGTATGTTCATTAACTAACTCTCTAGATGAGTAGGAAACTTGGCATTAGGAACACACCTGGCATTAAAGGTCGATCCCAGTTCAGCGTAAACTCCGCTAAAAGCACATATCAGCAAACCGTTCATGGTGGGGCTGTTGACGTGTCTGGCTGAGCCAAATATATGCATGCCACAGTTTTGTGCAGCCCTCTCTTAAATGTATATGCATGAGGAAGAGAAACATATGCACATGACCTATAACCTGTACATTGTGTGTCCAATTTGTTTTAGTCTGGCACAAAGGCCTTAATACGTGGGCTACAGAAACATATGTCGGAGAACATGTAGATGCATAGATGAGATTAGAAAGCTGTCATCAGTAGCTGAATGGATGTGATTACATATGACAGATCATTTTACTCCCTCCCTGCTTCTAGGGTGCAAATGTGTAAATGTGTGTATAATTATGGTTATGGTTACATGCATCTCTCTCATTAGAAGCACATCTGAAATGAGGAATGTGTGGAAAAAGCTACTCAGCATCAAAAAGAAATCTGAAACTCAAGAACCTGAGTGAAAATGGTGACTGAAAATGTCTCAAAAATTTGTTGCCTATTAAAATTATGCAATTCTATGTGTAGATTATCGGCTCCTGAATAACTGGAGACATATATTCCAAAGGTTACAAGTGAAAACAATTAGATGCTAATTATGCCCTGAGGAATTTTTTGATCCAACACTTCCCTCCTTAACTCAAGAGAAAATGTAAACTGAAATAAGTTATAGAGGACAGTGAACTGTGCGACACAAATGATAAGGATGATCTTGGCAGGGATGATCTTGGCATGACCAACTTTGGTTTACTGTAAATTAGCATTACATAACCTTGAATGGACACTCCAACCAAAATGCCATAATTACAGTGCCATAATTATTGGCATTTTTTGTAGAGACTCTCCTTTTCGGCTCGTTCCACAGGTTTTCAATAGGGCTCAGTTGAGGGCTCTGGGATGTTCATATCAAGAGTTTTATTTTGTGGAGATTGAACCAGTTTTACTTGGATTTGGATGTCTTACCGTAAGATCCTGTCATGACCCAGTTTCAGCTTCTTCATTTAAAATATCTTTCATGGAGTCCATAATGCCTTGTATCTTAATAAGGTTCTGAACAAGGGCCTTTGATGAAAAACAAGGCCAAATCTTTACAGACCAAATTTAACTGTGGGGATGAAACATTTCCTATATACAGTAACCTCCTGCTTTTTGCGGGGTTTTACGTTCCAAGAGCACCCCATATAGTGAAAAACCGTGTTGTTGTGTTGTGGTAAAAAAATAAATGTCTAAAATGCCTGTTTTTATAGTGTAAACCCTACGTATGACTCCAAATATGCTCCCAAAACAAAAAAAAAGTTCATTTTAAACGTTTTTTACATTGCCTTAAAAGAAAATGTAAAGGTAAACCCGTATTCGTACTGTACACTTTACACTGAACTCCTGCAGTGCTAGAATGTAAAATACTGATGTTACCCCTGAATAGACTTTACTTTAATTCGTGCACGGGCGTTTTCTTTGGTATGCGCTGCCATTTTCTTTGGTATAAGCAGGTAAATTTATTTAATTTACAGTATTAAAAATATAGGGCTCTAAGAAGAACAAAATGAAAAGCACGAGAATTCGAGACGCTCAATGGGATTTCTAGACTGCCGCTGCGTCAGAGGGCAGCAGCCAATCAGCAGCAAGGTGAAATAAATTGCGTTCTCAGATTGGCTGCTTTCAAACTTCCTGCCTCTGAGTACAGCGATATTGCACCATTCCAAGACGCGCTTTCTTTGTGTTTCTCTCCACAGTACCAAAACATATATAGTTCTTTTTTATATGAAAATGTGGCTGAATATACGTTAATATTTATGTTACAAAATCAGTAAATTATATTTTTCTTAATAATTTAGCACTTAAGTGTATGAAAATGGATATATTGCCACGAAAAAAGCTGTGACGTCAGGACCTCGTCCGCCACGCCCCCTCGTCCTCGTGCTGGTGGGTTGCACGAGGACGAGGGGGCGTGGCGGACGTGGCCTTGACGTCACAAAAGCAACAAAAAAAATGCGGAAGATATCTGCAGTTTCTGCGTTAGTGCGGGGTTTTCAGCGAACAATTATTAGTTCGGTTCTCAGAAAAAAAAAATCTGCATTGGACTGAAACGGCAACTGCTGATCTGTGTTAAAGTGGGGTTTTTCTTTTTATGCCAAACCATTTTGAATGGTCTTTGCCAATATGCTCCATTGACTCCAAAATGTTATCATCTTCTGCAAATATCCAACCATGATCCTTCAGTAAATGTTTGCTGTTCTACACATTGTCCATACTGTGCATGAGACTAAAATACACTTTCTCTTCCAGGCAAGGTTACTACAGTTCTGGTTGTTTAAAACTTCACATGGATGTGGATGAGGATGTCTGATTTATGAAGGTCAATGTACTTTTCCTCATTAGCATATTCTGTACATTAACCATTAACGGCAGATGCGTTTCATCAAGTAAACTGCCACGCGTTCACATTTTGAGCCCGAATAGATGATACATGTGAAAAACAGCAGTATGCAGGCGTCTACCATCTGTGGCAACATACACAGCCTAGCAGAATATGTTGACTAAAGGGATGACTGCTTGTTTTTACTCCATCAAGCTCCTTTCAAACATTCAAATGTAGAGCCTCACTGTTTATTTTAATGATCTACATAAATAGCCAAATTGGGGAGGGGGAAGGAGGGTGGTATGCGGTGCTGGTTGTTCGCATGGACAAAATAAATGTTGTAAAGGTGTATGCAGTCCTCTATAAGTGTAAAAAACAATGTTGAAAAGTATGACCCTGAAGCAGAGGAGTGGGGGTGTGTGTTCACGTGTGTGTTATGTGCAAGCGAGGAGAAGAGAGCTGGGCCCAAAGCAAACACACTGTTTTACAATGGCCCCCCTTATGGTGGACTGTCAAAGTGTGGTAAGCGAGCCTCAGGAAGCGATTCTCATGTGTCGTCGGGGTTAATTGTGTTTTGGTGTTATCTTTGAAACAGGACCCCCATCACCCACGTACTTGCCACCTGGGGAAACAAAACAATATGGGATTGTGTCAAAAAGGGACAGACATTCACACATGCCAGTTCTTGAGCAGTGCTGGGTGATGTGAGGGCCCTGTCAGATCTTACTGTTCAATGTCTCAGCACTTTTATCAGAGGCTTTGTGGCAGCTCCTCCAGTCCTGGAGTCTAAATCATACTGTGAATATGACAAGGTTGTGCTCGGGGCTGCAGGAAAGAGGCCAGAAAAGAGGGAAGGTTGGGGAGGAAAAGGGAGCCTATCCAAAAATCACAGTACAGTATTTCATCAAAGAGAAAACTGCCTCTTGGAAGAACAGTACAAACTGTCAAATTTGCCAGTTATAAAGGTTAGACGAGATGGCAAAGATATTCACAATACTAAACCTTTCCAGGATATGCAATATGTTTCTTAGTATTTAGTTTGTAAACCGTGTATGTTCTCTTGCAGCATTGTTGCATGTATATAAGCAGTGATAGGCTAAAAGACATGGTTTGATAAGTGCTAAAGGAATTTCCAAGGGGGTTCCCTTATTAATATCCCTTCAGAAGAAGCGCTGGATGAACAGGTGTCTAAAAACCTTTGGACACATTGTCTATACATGCACGGCGCATGAAAGGTACTGTAGTGAGAGATGGAAAAAATGGGATTTCAGCCTGAATAGCCTAGATACAAATCTGTGCTTCAAAACACGACACGAATAACATTATTTCGTTCTAAATGTTTTATTTGAAATAAGGAATAACCTTTAAATATGTTTACAATATTTTAAGATGCCTGACGATATTGTGTAGTTCAAAAAGCTGCAGTGGAACTTCACAGGTGTCAGAGGACACCAACCCCCTTCAAGCTTGGTACTGTCATGTGAAGGGGAAGACCTTGCTCGAGGGTAGAATTAGGAATAGTCCATTTTGGGGTGGCACAGTGGGTAGGGCTGTGACCTAGCAGCAAGGAGGCCCTGGGTTTAATTCCCAGCCAGCATGACTGGGAATTAAACTTTCTGTGTGAAATGTGCATGTTCTCACCATGTCTATGTAGATTTTTGCCCAGGTGCTCTGGTTTCCTACCACAGTCTACAGACACTGCCCTAAAGACAGGTCTGGGGTGTTCACCACCTCTTGCACAGTGACCACTAGGACAGCTCCAGCACCCCTGCAACCCTAGTTAGGATGAATAGGAAATTGGGGAAAGTATCCGCAAAAAAAAAAACGATTTAAGAAATTATACATTTGTGTTTTAGATCTGATGAAAACACAGATATTTCTGAAGCTTCTACAACACATAGTTGATATATTCTTTACTTTCTTAAATTGTAGTATTACAGTGAATCATAACTAATTTAAAACTCTCATAAATGGACATTTATTGGGTTGAACATTTGGAGCAAGCACTTAGATCGTTAGCTTTCTTTTTTGCCTGCCAGTCATTCAGCTTAGTTCTAACTAAGAAGTAAGTCATCTGCTCCTCAGTTTAAACAAACTGTGTTTTTACTTGATCTCTTTCCGTGGCCCATGTGAGCAGCATAACAGTCACAGCACAGTGTTTTAGCTCATTCATACACAATACAGTTGCGGTGAAGTGGTCAAAGATGTGCATATTACTGAGCCTTTTACAGTGGCTTTGAAAGTGGTTCAGTCAACCAAATTTTAGGACCAGAACTACCTGTTATAAGTCATTATAACTACCCCTATGGGTCGTTTTTAACTGAATTCCCACAAAACGTTTGTGAAGTCATTGGTCATTTTATAAAGCAGCATCTGGTTTTATTTTCTGTGTGCACCTGCATATTCTAATATCGAAAGCTTAAAAAGCAGAAAGTCTTATGCTTAATGTTATGATTTCCTTTTACACCATCACCACACACTCTATACACACGGACAAAAGGCATATTAACTGTAATAAGATAAGATAAGAAAGAACTTTATTCATCCCGAGGGAAATTCTTTTGTCATAAACATGCTCAATGCAGCAAAG
>JBBJLS010000082.1:17793439-17829638 GCA_037577275.1 Bryconaethiops microstoma
TGACATACCAAACTTCCTCAGCCTCCTCAGGAAGTACAGCCGCTGTTGAGCCTTCTTGACCAGCTGTGTGGTGTTCAATTAATTGGCTAACAAATCAACTCACATGGGATGTAGGAATAACAGCATTGATTTTCTCCGCATATGTTGTGAATTTGCACTACATGCATGACAACGTGATTTGAAGCATAGTTAAAAGTTATCAGAGCTGTAGAGTCAACGTAAAGAGCTAACGATGCCACAAAAAGTTTCTGGCTCCAAGGTAAAGATAGATGTACACAGACGCAGCATAAAATGTGTCTTGATGAAAGTTGCATGGTCAAACATGTACAACTTCTTTAAATGTACTTTCATGGCTTGCTCAATTCAATGTTATGGAGCAGGATTTGACTGCATTTCAGATGAGTGTGCGTTGGTAATGTCTGTGTAATCTGTAATCTGTGAATTGAAAGAGACAAAGCAACCCCATTACGGCTGGCTGCAATTACAATGTGAATCAAGATGACGGCATGCTAAGTCTCAGTGGTCTCTGTTGGATCCAAATTTTGAGAAGACTGCCAAGCCTGAACACCTCCCTCTGCAGCAGGATACAAGACTTCCTGACACATTAGACTTCCAGTCAGTCAGGATCGGGAGCAACATGTATAGTGCCACAGTGCTGAGCACAGGGGTCCCCCAGGGCTGTGTACTCAGCTCTCTGCTATTTACGTGGATGACCTACGAGTGTGCAGCAATGCACACCATTAAGTTTCCTGATAACACGACCATGGTGGGTTTGATCAGTGAATGACAGGGAATGACAAGGTGGCACACAGAGAGGATGTGCAACAGCTAACTCTCTGATGCAGAGACAACAACCTGTCTTAATGTAGACAAAACAAAAGAGGTGGCTGTTGACTTCAGGACGGCACGAAGCGATCACTCTCGGCTGAACACCAGCTGCCCCTCAGTAGAGATCGTCCAGAGCACCAAGTTTCTTGGTGTTCACATTGCGGAGAACCTCGTGTGAACCCACAAAACCAACTCCATAGCAAAGAAGGCAGAGCAGCATCTCTACTTCCTGCAGAGACTGAGGAAGCGCACCTCCTCACCCCCTATACTCACTACATTTTACAGAGGGACTAATGAGAATACGCTGTAGTTGCACCTTGGTGTGGTACAGAAATTGTGTCATCAGATCGTAAGTCCCTACAGAGGATAATAAGGACAGCTGAAAAGACCACTGGGGTCTCTCTTCCCTCTGTGGCAGACCACCACACGCTGCACCTGCATTGTGGATGACCCCACACTCCTCTACTACACTCATTTTTCTCTCCTTCCATCTGGCAGATGGTTTCGCAGCCTACTGGCCTTCACTACCAGGATAGGGAACAGTTTCTTCCCCCAGGTCATCAGACAAACTATACATAACAAACACACAAACACACTGAACTGCCTCCATTCCCCCAATCCTCCTGTGTACAAACAATAAAATTCTGCTATATACAAAGAAAACTTATTCCAGAAGTGCCACTGTAAATGTATTTATTTATACACTGTACCTTTTTATACCTTTTCCTGCTAAATGCTGTAAATGCAAAACTATTTATTGCTGGCCAGGTCAACCTTGAATTCCTTTGCATTTTTTTGAACACTTGACGGCTCTGCTGGTAGAGTACAATGTCATGGTAGTGTATTAGTGTACTATTACTGCTCCTCTACTGCACTGTATGTTGTTTTGTCCTTTAAATTATTGTACTGTAATTATTGTATTGTACTTTTGTGATTTTTTTTTTGCATTCTCTCTTTAGTGGTGTCCTGTAGAGCCCTGTGCAAGACAATTTTTTTAATCCCGCCCCCGGCCGGGATTACAAAGTGAAAAAATGTATGAAAATATATTTATAAAGTAAAAAAAAATGTTCTGTTATTGTAAGTTAGTGGCGCGCACTGGCTCTTTCACAGAGGATGTGAAACACTAAGAGAGCCACAAAAAGCACCCTCAAGACCAGCTTGAAGTCCTCATTCGCGTAGTGGATAGTGCTGGATATGAATGTTTTGTGGTAATCTTCCCTCCATATATCTGCTGTAACAGCACATTCATATTTTTCAATTATATGTTTATCTCCACTGACACGGATGCCTGTACCTTCTGAGCTTTTCTCTCAGCATGCCATGATACAGTTGTTGGATGAGGCAGAATGTCTTTAACATTAAACTTGCTAACACCATGCTGAAGTACATCAGTAAAGCCATCCCCGGCAATAAAATCATAAAGTCGAATATCTTTACAGCACAGATTGCCACATTTTTTAGTACTCGCTTGCTTGACAAAATTGTTTTGTCTGCCAATTTCAGCTTCGTCTGACCTCGTAGTACAGTATCAAGGCAGGTGTGTCGCCTCAATCCTGAAGCGCCAGATTTGTGACTAGCAATTTGCCACACTTCACACAACACAAAGTCCAGCTCTTCCGATTTCCCAATCTTTAGTTTTGTTTTATATTCTTCCTTCTTAATTTTATCGACAACTTCAAATGCATCCTGCATTCTGCTAACTATTTTGGGACCCGCTCCCGCCCGCTGTCTCTGGTGCTCCCGCCCGCTCCCGCCCACAGCAACTTTAAACCCGCCCAGTCCCGCAAGATTTGCGTTGGGTCCCATGGGATCCCACTCCCAATGCAGGGCTCAAGTGTCCTGACTTCATTTGTGTAGACTTGTGGTGTTCTGTTTTAGTTTTTTGTGGTGTGCTGTTTTTGTGTTGCACCATGGCGATGAAAGAAGGTTGTTTCATGGAGCAGCCAGTGGCCTAATGGTTAGGGAGATCAGAAAGTAGTGGGTTCGTATCCCTGGACAGCTAATGGCACCCTATACCAGCTGCAATGGGTGAAGGCGGGGTACACCCTGGACAGTCGCCAGCATGTCACAGGGCCACGTACAGAGACAATTCATACTCACAGTTTATTGTTTTTGTTTTTCAGCCTTTTTTTTTTTTTTTTTTACCAGGAATGTATGTGGACTGTTCTCCACAACTACATAAAGGACACTTTGGCAGTCACTCATCACTCTTTCCATACATTAAACACCTGTCATGGAGATGTTAAATACCTGTATCATAACCCCAGGTCTCTGTAACTCCCTGTTGCCTCATTGGTAAGACCATGATAAGAACGTAAAGGTTTTCTGTGTGAGAGAGGGGAACACCCTGAATCAGCGAAGAGCTGGTGAGAGTGAAACTGTATAGTTGGAGCATGAGCCATACACTACTCTAGCCATGGTGCCCCCCACCCACCCCCACCACCACTACACCTCTTTGACAGAACACACATCACACTTTTAAGTGCAGAGGCCTCCTTGAGGAATCTTAGCCTGCAGTAAAAGAGCTGAGGCGTACACATTCATGCTGAACAAGGAGAGCTCTGTGGTCACCTCATCTCATTCATAAGAACCTTGTAACGTGATACAGCCCCAAACCATCAAACCCACATCATATTTTTTTTTACTGCCTATGCACCTAGTAATAGATAAATATACATTGGTAGCATGTTCATCCATGTAGGATGGCCAGTTTGAATGCCCTGGGTTCCAAGAGACATTGTCTGGCATGTTTCAGGCACATGGAACACTAAAGCTACACTCTTAGAAGTGAAGATGTCAAGAAGGGAACTTCGCTGGATTACCTAAAGCGGGACGTTAACAGGTTGAAGCGGTGCAAGTCTGAATGCTGCCTTAATGTGACCCAGGTCTGATTTTTACAGTGCTAAGTGGACACATTTAAGTCTGATCTTTCCCAATCGAATCTGAGCCACTTTCATGTGTGGCCCTAGATAAGATATGGCTCTGATTCCTGGCCATATGATCTTAATAATAATTACCCTCAGATGCAACAGGGTTGCTGTAATAATACACAGCTGAGAACAAGTTATCTTTGTGACGGTTTTTGCTGCTACTTAGAAGGCTAGATGGCTGCTACACACGCAGTGCACTACATAGGTCGTTAAAGTAGAGGCATCCTCTTCCAAACAGTCGATTATATTTCTAATGAAGAGCATATAGACCAGCATATCTACTTCCTCTACCAAAATGTGAAAATTTCACAATGGAGCTCCTGGCCAAATTAAACATTTGCGAAACTGTACTCTAAAGAATCCTTCACTTCAGTGCTTCAGTGGCTATATCCCTACAGCTTACAGAGCAGATGTTTAAGTTAGCTGATGCAAAATACAGCTTGAATACTAAGTGTGAAGTGAAATTATGTGGTATGCTAGGGCAGTGAGTGACTCACAACCCTGGTCACTGAGTACCCCTGCTCTGAACATTTTAGTGTTTTCCCTTCTCCCAACACATCTGGTCCGGCTAATCAGCTCATTTAATGAGCCTAATGAGTTGACGTGGGTGTGCAAGAACAGAAAAAACACTATAATATGCAGGCTAAGAGGAGCTCCAGGCCCAGTCTGGGAACCTATATGCTGGAGTATTACTGCCTAGGTTAAGCACTGTTCTTTCCCACCTGTTTAATGCCATGCTATCTCATAGCATGGCATTAAACAGATGCCATGCTATCTCATCAATCATATGAGTGCATCAAACCAAAATAAACATGATGATGGCCATTAATAAACTCATTTCAGTGTCTGAACATGATGTTTAGAAGAATGTCTACTTCTCCTATAAGACCAGTTTATCAAGGTGGGTGTTTAAACCCTGTATTCCACACTGTGTTAATGAAACCACTAGACAGCAGCTCAACCTGTAGAACATCAGTTCTACATTAATGCAGTAAGGTATGTGACCAGAACGCTAATGTCCTCATTTGAGGATGCAGAGACTCATTATAGGATCCACAGGAACCCTTTACGTCACCTTAAGTGTTACGACAGTTGCTGTTAAGCTCTACAAGGCTTTGGACAAGTATAACAAGAAACCAAAGATCCATCGTGGGTTGAAAGGAATAGGCTAGAGTGAAAAACACTGACGGATGAACGGCTTAGTGAGAAAAGATAAAAAAGACACAACAAGAGACCGAAAGAAAGCAGGCTCCCGCTTGTGACCCAGATCGGTGAGAGATTTGATGGAGAGCGACAGTGCGGGCAAGCAAACGCAGAGCGGCAGGAGAAAGATCAGAGATGAGGGAGGGAACATGGAAGAGAAAAGCTATGATCAAACAGAAAGAGTCAGACAAGAATGGGGGTAGCTGGAGGGGGTCATTGTGAGATGTGCAAGGGCAGTAAGAGGTAATGGTGTCCTCTGGGAGTGAACTGGTTGGTGTCCATGAGATTCTAAAGCAAGGGGCCATCAGAAAACGAGGCATTCAGAATGCCAAATAACGACACCTGCTTGAACAAAGCTACCGCACCTCATTTCCCTAGAGGAGCTCCCATCAGTGGCGGCACAGCTTTTTATGAAGTGGGGCCAAAACAGCAAGCTGCACTAGTTTCCTAATAAAAGGCTGACCGGTTCGGACAGTTCACTAAATGGACAAAAAATGGGAGGGAGATGTGGATGTGCTGAGTGCCATCAATGGTCATTCTAAAAGCTGCCAAAGTCTGTGGAAACTAGCAACATTCCACAAGAATTCCACATCACACCCCATCTCCCAGAAAGTAAACACTCTGACACAAACTCAATTGCATGGACACATGCCTTAGCATTGACATAATGTTAAAGAAGGCTGTGATAGACCCACAAGCCATCAGACTCCTCCAAACTGCTTGCCCTACACACACACCTGAACTGTGACCTGATTCAACGTTCCACCATTGCACTTGACGCTCCACCTTTTTATGATGTGCATGCAGATACATGCACAAAACAAATCCATGTGATATTTTACTTGAATAAAGTTACTGTATTTTTCATTGATTGACTACATGTTTATACTGAACTGCTGCTGATCAACTGCACATATAAAGCACACAATTACATTCTGGTATTCTGTTTGTTCTTCACTTTGCTGCTGCAACATTTGCATAATTTGCTCAATTTGTGGATGTGAGAAATGACCCTATGCACTAAAATTGCACATCAATTTAGAGTTTCTATCTATATTTCATTTATACATGTGTATTCTATGTGTCTTTTTCTACTTTGTGAAATCTGGAGCCACGCCAGCTCATCACACTCTATACATTTTTATAGCTAAGATGACAAAGTTTACTTTGACTTTGACTTTGATAAGCAAATGGATTTTCCAGGGAACCTTAAGGTCTAAAGTGGGTCAAAAATCAAATAAGTAGCAAATGTTCTGCACTTTCAGAAAAAATGTCAGTGGTATTTCCAAACTCATCTTTGGATACCCTTAGGTCCATACACCCAATAGATTTATTTGTTTTTGAAACATTTTTATGTTTCCAAATGTTTTTTTAAAGTCAGAAACGGTATACACATGCTGAAAACAACCTATTTAAAATACACAGTTGGACTATTGTAGGACAATTGAGGGCAAATTTACATTATACCTGTATAGCACCTTTTTCTCAAAGTGTACTCATCTATGCATAACAAAGATCAGTGCACCTCCTATTTATATTTGCATCTGTTTTGAACACATTATCTGTTCATCCTGGATAATGTACTCACATTTGATTACATGTCTACAAAATACATGAAATTGAAAACATTCAGTCTTCTAGGAGTTCCTTCTAAGGAGAACTGTGCACTGTTGGTTCTTTTATGTAGAATCTCTCAGAAAACCTCAAGATTCCTGGAAAAAATGGGTTCTACATAGAATATATAGCTCTAAAGTATAATTCAAGACAATGGATAAAAATTTTATTTGAATTCGTACTGCTATAATACATGTTAGGCTCACTTAATAAGTCTCGTGGGACTATACATTTTGAGGAGCTGCTATAAGAGTCAACCAATTCTATGTATTCTCTTTCCTGGAGAACTGATTAGGCATGTGGAATTCCTGGAAGTCTGGCCACAATTCGTCCCCGGATTGACGCAGAGGACGGAGGGAGGCATGAAGGGAAGATGGCATTTCTTTACTTAAAGTTAAAGAATAACACAACATTGGGAGTTATTTGTTAAGACAAGAAGCTGCCTCTGATTGAGCTTCCTTTTTATGAAGGATCTCTCCCACTTACTTATAGGTTTTGTCTTCTGGCCTGAACACATGGAAAGAATCATCTCCATCACTGTCATTGTTGTTTTTGACCAGGGGGAATTTGTAGAGCGTTGGCTTAATTCTGCCTTTTCATAGGCTGTTTCCATTTTGACATGCATGTCACTTTTTAACTAAGCCCCTGTTTTTAAGTTCTTTAAGTTACTTGGGAATGAACAGTGTTATAAGCAGAAGAAATAACCATAACTTCAGTTTAAGGTCCTTTATGTCAATGCAATGTCATTACTTCATAAAACACTTTCTTGCAATTCCTGGCATAAGCCTCACTATAATTGTTTTACAAATACATTATTCATTGCTCATAAATATACACACACACACACACACACACACACACACACACACACACACACACACACACACACAAGTCAAGTCAAGTCAAGTATGTTCCAAGAGCACCCATGTATGGTGAAGAAACGGGATGCGGTGAAAAAAAAGCCTATAAATGCCTTTTGTTATAGTGTAAACCCTAAATATTCCACCATATATGCTCCCAAAACACCTTAATTTCATTTTAAATTCAGCTTGATACTTTACTTTTAAAAGAAAATATTAAGGTAAACCCGTATCCATACTGTACAGTGTACACTGAACAGCGGTCTCACGCAGTGCAGTCTGATTGCCTTGCTAACCGCCGCAGCCCAACAACCAGCACGAGGACGAGGGGGCGTGGTGGACGAGGCCCGGACATCACAAAAGCAAAAAAAATTGCAGAAGATATCTGCAGTTTCCACGATGGTGCGGGGTTTTTGCGAACAATTATCAGTTCGGTTCTCAGAAAAAATCTGCGAAAGACTGAAGCCGCAATTGCTGAATTGCGATTAAGCAGGAGTTTACTTTAGAGCTTTATTGTCATCCCAAGCATATGCATTAAGTATACAGATACTATGGAGAGTCACAACAGGGTGACTATAACAATCAGTCAATCAATCAATCTATCTATCTAACTATCTATCTATAGTATCTATTTATGTATACATGTGTGCTATTATATAATTTTACAGTAATAAAAAAATTTATGGTTATTATACATTACAATGTTGTACACAGTATAACAGTAGAGTGATAATATAATAGGCTAATAGACTATGAAGAGAGAAGAAGAAAAACAGTGCAAATGTTCTGAAGAGAGTACTTTCTGTGCAAATGCAGCAATTGTCTTGTGCAAATGTAGCTATTTGTGCAAGTGTTGGAGTATTTTGGCAATGTTGAAGTAGACATAAATGTAAATGTAAACATTCACTCTTATAGCAGACATCTTTCAAACAGTGTAATTTTTCTTCCATCAAACTGAACTTCTGCTAACACCGTAAACGTATTGTGTGATCGGATCAAACAGCATTATTTCAATCTGCAAAGAATGAATGGACAAGAGAATAAAAGCAAAGTGGTTTATTGGATGGTTGAAACAGAGTTCCTTTTGATCAAGGTTATGCAAGCTTGACAACTGCTTGCAATCTGATCCATGACAACAAACAAACAAATTTCTTAAAGCCAACTTTTACCACCTGAGCTAAAATGAACAGCTGTTTAAAAGGCTCGTGCCAGCTTTTATGATTCTTTTATCATGCTAAATGAGAATGTGAACAGATGTTCACATACGTGTGGTGCCTCCATACTTGAGAGATCCTGGACCATCACCAAATCAGTGCAGAGCCAGGGGTCAGATTCCTTAAATGGGCAATGAATCTGAATATAATATGTAAAACTTCAGGATTTGTTCATCTGTATTTACATTTTTCCATAGAATTTTGAAGATAAGTGAACCGTACGGACTGTTGGGTGTAGCTCTTTCAACAGATTGTGAACTGATAGCCAGTCTTTCAACCACACTTCTCAGCTTTATAAGGGCCTATTTTTTTCATCAGGCATATTTGCAAAGACTAGAACAGCAAGAGCTCCTTCCGATACAGCCATTTTAATAGGGGACACAGACAGCTGGAGGAAGTATACAAAGTTGTAAAAAATTGCTATACAGATCAATTTATACAGTGAGAAGGATACAATATATTGAAAAAAATAAGTGCTGCCAATTTGGCTAACCAGTGGAGTAATCAAATGTGTTGCATACACACAATTCGCCACTGCTGATGAAACAATCTGTACTGATTTCAAGTTGTTTGTTTATTTATCTATTTGTTGATTTATTTATGGGTTTTGGGGTCAAATTCCAATTCAAGTGTGGTTCAAGGGTGGTAGGCATTTCTAACTCGCATAACCATAGCATAGTCATTAAATAAATCGTCGTGTTTTCTGAATAAGAAGTCTTATGATTAATAACTTAATACTAAGCCAGAAGTGACAATATGCAATGTGACCAATAAGGCAGAAACGAAGACCTTGGAAATCAGCTGCGTGGAAAACGCTTGTGTGGAAAATGGTAGGCCACTGTACTTCTACGCAGCTTCATTTGTAAACCACTCCAGAATTGGTGTTTATATCTCACTGTGCAGTTGAGGAAGTAAATGCAATGTTTGAGAGGTTCATTGACATGCCACTTAAACGCCCTGCATTTGCCTAGATGTCATTTCATGTCTGCAGAAATTCAGATGTGCAGAAGGTGATGTTTTATCTCTGGCAGTGAAATGCATTATTAATGGCAAATATAAATGTGCTTAATCTGAACACTGACATATTTATATAACATGGTTTTGACTATAATCATACTTCTAATAAGATATATGACACATTTTAGAAAATGGTTCCTAAGACCCTATGCAAATTGAAAAATGTTTATTGATTTTGATGTTGATAACCGGGTTCATGGATCAGCTATTAATGTGAACCAGTGATGAACCGTGACTATTAGAGCTATTCCTTCATTTTGATCCATAAACATCAAAACTACGCTTAACGCCCTTGTGGGATTTCTAATCTAGTTAACAATGAAATAAGAGTGTTAATAAAAAAAAAAAACTTGCAGAATTTAAATCCAACAAGAATATAATGCAGGACTGATAAACAATTGATGAAATAATACAGTAAATAAGTTAAATGATAAATATCAGTTACATATACCACAAGAGAACATGGTGAATACTGCATATGTGATTTGTTGACTATTGAAGTGGCAGCAGTATAGATTTCAGTTGGTGCAAAGGTATCAAAATTACTCTTGAATGTATAAGGATATTGCTCTTCACCAATCACAGTCATGCTTTAGTCTACAAATGTTGGTACAAATTGACTTAAAGTCTTAAAGTTCCTACAGAAACTCATGATAAGGCCCTAGAGTACTTCAAATAAAAATGAGTGAGAATGGCCAAGAAAATGTCTTTATTTATGACTAAATCAGTCAAACTTAGAAAGGAGAATTTTAGAAAAATTACATATCCTGTTTTTTTGCCTAGACTGTGGACGTAAATACTCGATACGCCTACACCCCAGCCAGCCATTAAGACAAGGTCCACACACATAATTGTACCCTGCAAGCGTACTCATTTAAAGTTAAGTACTCTTCAGGCCTGAGGCAAATCAAAAATGTTTTCAGATTAGAGGTGCCAGCGGTACAAATGAATGGGAAAATCTCATTTTCTACAAATTATATTGTTTAAAGTAACTTCATTCTCCATTATGAGGAGGGAACCCTTAATAATACCTCTAGCTGGTGGCATGCTAATGTGGTTTTAACCATTTGGTCTGCTTCTTCATATTGGCTCTGGGTTGTCTATAACTACTTGCAAAAAGATTATGTGGAAGGTTACAAGAAACGAGAATGGCACCCAGATGCAAGGAGCAGTTCCCCTTGATGGTTATTTTCATAGCACCACTTAGACAGCCAGCAGTTTAGCGATCAGGACCTGCTGCAGGTTTTGTCACCATACCAAGCAGAGATGCCAAAGCAACTCTCCGGTCATCATTTAAGAATCCTTTCTCTGTTGAGGCTGTCTGAGCTGTAAATATTAGAAGTGTTTGCTGCATAGAGTTGCCTTAATTTAGACTTGTTTTTCTGACTCTGCCACTGAATCGTCACACATTTGGTAACATCCAACGCCTGGTTTTATAAGAGTTCTTGACACACAAAATAGTTTATCTGAACTTTTTCACACTAGGGGAACCAATGTACACATTTAGTTCAAATACCCTTAAAGTACTATTTCTTAGAAGCCAGGTGAAATATACCATGTCAAAATAATGAGACTGCTGCTTGCGTTTTATAGACTTCTTTCTAATTTTCCCAAGTTTCTACTGTGTGTAGAAGGTTTTAGGTTTTTGGCTTCTTTCCTTATGAAAAAATCTTCCAACAAAACACAAGAAAATAAGTAATGGATGAAGGTTAACGCATTGTCACCCCAGAGCAGATGTGGTTCCAACACTCAAATGAGAGATGTCATTAAAATCTAGTGTTTTGCTCTGAAAGGTTGTGTTCTAGTCTTAGACAAATGAATGTTGAACAGAACATTTGGATGACTAATCATTTTGTTGCATTTAGAGTTAATAGTCACTGTTGTTTTTAACTATTGCCATATTTGTCCAGACATTAAATCTAGAAGGGTGGCAATCACACACTAATAAGCACTCCAGGTGTGTACAATAACTGGTCAGTTCTCAGATGTTCCATCATAAATAGACTTAATTGGGGCCTTAAAACTTTGTTATTAAAATCACGTCAGGACTTTAACACTCAAAGGCAGAATCTATAACTGGACGCATTATTCTGGATTGAGGAATAAGAATGAAAATCTAATGAAATGATTTAGATCAGATAGCTGTAAATGTGAAGGTAACATTAGGGCAGTAAATGCAAATGAAGACCGCATGTCTTTTTACCTCATAAATGTAATGGACCAGTGTGTTTTCCATCTAAATCAGTTCAGTGTGGAACAAAGTGGAGCAATGATGGGCAGCAGCAACATACATTTGTCCATTGCATTCTGTTGGTGAAGGCGTGAGGAAGTTAATTATTTGGTGTGCAGATTGGAACATTTAAAAGAACCCAATCCCAAACAGCATTGACATTTTTTTCCTCAAAATGACATGACCCATACTTTGCAGACAGTGCTTTAAAAGCTGCAGAACTGAAGGAAAAAATATCACTTTGGTAAAAATACCTCACTCCACAAACTTTATCCTCTTTATTTCTGGAATCAGCACTAAAAAGTCTAAGGTGTTAAAAACAAAATAAGTGCTTTTAAAAGTAGTTTGGACAATTAATCATTGTGAAATTATTAATAAGACAAAATCTGCTGTCCATAATGAGAAAGACATTTTGACAAAAAGCTGAGTGTTGAGCAATGTGAACAAATCAAGGTAGCTTGTCACCTATTCCCCTTTCACCCAAATGAGGGCAGACATTACTTTCCTCAGGGGCGGAGCCCCCTACTGGGAGCCCCTCAGCAGGGAACCCCTCGCTGTCCTCGGAGGCAGAGCCCACTCCTGGGAGCTCTTCTCCGTTCTCCTGGGCATGGCCACCTCCTGGGAGTCCCCCTAATGGGAGCTCCTCCTTGACACTGGGGTCCATTTTTCTCCAGGGAGCTCCTCCGGAGCTCTTGAAGACCCTAGTACCCCCCCTAAAAAATTTAGGGGGAGGCCCCGCTCCCTTGATGGGGTTTCCGGCCCCTCTCAGCCGGCTAAAGGCCCCTCTGCTGGGCTATCTGGCCACTCTGCTATGGCTACAGGCCCCTCTGCTGCGCTATCTAGCCCCTCTCGGGCCTCTATTGTGCTATCTAGCCCCTCTGCTACGACTACAGGCCCCTCTCATAAGAAAATGAGCTGCTTCTCATTTTTTTGTACCTCCTGTTGCAGGGTCCTCGGAGCCTAGGGGAAGACCGAAAGAGCCCCCAATTCCAACGCCTTTACCGGGGCGGTCAAGGGAAGGTTCTGTGCCCACTTCCCCCTCCCGGGTCTAGGGTCCTGGCAAGCTGCCAGTGGGAGGATCGGAAGTGGACCACTGTCCGACGCCTTCGTCGGTGCGTGCCAGATGGGCTTCCATGCCCGCTTTCTTCCCACTGGTGGAGGTGTTCGCCACCCTGGGTTGGGAATTCCCCTCTTCCTCAGGGGTGAGCTCCTCGCTTCTCCACACCATATCTGCGGTGCCTGCATTTGGAAGGTTGGTCCATCTGTCACGTATTCCCCTTTCTCCCGAATGAGGGAAGGTGTGAAGGCAGACATTCATCTTTAGATTTCTTTTATTTCTTAAACTTAACGAAAGGAAAGGGCACGAGGGCCAGTAAACACACTTTAAACAAAACCAAAAGAAGAACAGAGAAACACTTCCAAAACTCAGCCTAGGTGCTGCAGAATGACGTGGACCGACAACCGCGGTCCACCAAACTACACTTAAATACCCTCTCAAACACAAATCTAATTTCTCTGAGCACCCCGGCAGCTGAAACTCATAATACCCAAGACTCACTGCCGGTGGTGCTCAGAATTTCAAAATAAAGGTTCTGAACAAAATAGAAACACTTAACCAAGGGCGGCCTCTAGAGGTCACTCACCATCCTTGTCCCAAGGTCTGACATAGGTACAAGGAAGCAAGATGTCCCCAGACTTGCTGAGCTGAGATATCTCCCTCATCAGGAGTTTGTGTGCACTAACAATACCTGTGCTGAAAATTCTTGTCATCAAGTGAAGCAGGTCCATCCACGTCACTATTCATCTGCACTTGGTGGACCAGTTACGTTTCCCAAATGTTTCAGACATGTCAGAAATCTGGTCGAAGAATTTCATGCATTGGGCCCTCAACCCACTAAACCTGTAGTCTCCATCTGCAAGCCACAAGCTCCTGATTTTGTCTTCACAAAACATCTGCAGCAAAATAAACAAGGCTTCAAGAAGCGAATCACAAGCCTGGCTCATGATCCGGGCGCCCAGAAAAAATATTGAGTAAAAGAGTCCATCACTTTTTCCACCCATACGCGACTGATTAATTTTTATGAACATTTGTTGCTTGTTTTTTTTCCTCAGACTGGACCAGCAGATGGAATAGATTCATTTATGACTTCCGTGTATGTTAGAGGAGAAGGCTTTGGCGCTGTTTCTAATGTCCTCATTTTGAACATGCGAGATCCTGGCATGCAGACAGCACCTAAGGTGTTGGCAGTTAGAGTTCTAGGCCTTTGAGATATCTAACAAGCTGGTGCAAGCTGCGTACTAATTATTCTGGTAGAGCTTCAGCTGTTTTATGTGACCTTCAACCCTGCCAGAATACTTTTGATGTACTTTTGCAGAAGATGTACTTTTTGCAGAAGACCTACACATTTTGTCCTTCCACGTCCACTGTGTCCTTCCCTTTGTACTTCACTTTTACCTCGACTCACACGAGTCAAACCATCAGTTTTAATGTTGTTACATCAAATGCAAGATGTTTTTTGCCTATTTTTTCCCCAACATCGAATCTGTCATTTACTATTTTCTCCATTTCGCATTATGAAAGCCAGGCTTGAAGATCAAACCTGACATGGGAGAGGAACTAGGCCATGGAGTGACTAATGCATGGTAGTAAACATACAGTAAACTTGAAGTCCAAATTAACATGAACTTTAAGTCAAACATGGAGGTAACTCCAGTGTGCTGTAGACCTGGAAAATACTTCAAAGAGTGGAGGAGAACTAGGAGAACTAGAAGGGCATTTAAAACTGTGAACAGAGATGTGGAGAGTTAATTGAGAGCATATCATTTCCAGATGGCCCTGCAAAAAGACCTGGGCCAAAAGATGATTAAACTGCTAAGAGAGGTGGAAGCCCTGTGCAATTAAGCCAGATAGCTGCCATATGCAAGGGGACACAGATGCGAGTCATCTCGGTTTAACCCTTGCAACCCTTTCTTTCCACCAGGCCATCATTAGTAGCTCTATAAGAGGGGACTGGCTCATGCTCTGTCTGAAGAACAGGTTAGGGGATGTCAATGGCAGTGTGGTGAGAGCTAAGGCACAGGTAGAGGGAAGAAGAAAGGATTATGAGTTACATTACAGCTAACTGATTTAATAAACACTGACAGAGCCTTGACCAATGCCAAAAGTTGCCATTCTGCCCCATCGGAGTATATTTACATATATGTATATTTACATATATGCGTACACACACACACACACACACACACACACACACACACACACACACATGCAGACACACACATACTTATATATAGATTGACCAACTTTCTTGATACAAATTTACAGTCTCTGGTACCCAAACTCATTAGTATTCTTTGTATTGCAGTCAGGATTCTTTGTATTTCTTTTGTTTTCCTTTAAAAACTTTTTTACCTACCATTAATAGTCTTTATCTAGGTTGAATTAATCCAATCATAACAACATGCTGAGTGACCCACTGTTGTACTTAGAGAAACTGTTCAGTGCTGGAAGTCATTGAGTGCCAACAGTGAGGATGACCCTCCCTCTCCCGTCACTCATCAGTGCGATACCAGGCAATGTGGATCTCTGTCAACTGAATGAACAGAACTGGCAGTTAGTGTTCTCCTCCGAGCACATTGATCTGTCCAACATTGTTGCATTGGAGGCAGTTCAAAAAGATGCAGCTGTGCTTTGCATTTCTCATAGAAATTAAGTTGTATCCCTCACTCTTCCAGATTAGAGGCACTATGTCAAAGGGGGAGATCTTGCTAGTGGGTGGGAATAGGCCACAAATTGGCAAGAAAAACTGGGAAATTAGAAACATTTAAGTCACTGAGGAAGACATGTATAAAGGCAGAAAGTTTCCCAGTTTCATGACTGCACGACTTACATATTACATTCATAATTGTTACCAAAGTATTCATGAGTCTACAGGATAACTGAATAACGAGCCCAGAGTAAAGTAGAAAAGGCAGACATGGAGCTGGTCGGCAGCCATAGGCTTTTAAAGGCTTCCTTCAGAAGCACTATGAAAGAACACACCTGCTGAAAATTCTTCAGCCATGTGCTGCTGGCAAGGGGTAGTAATGGAGCAATTCTCTCCTTGCCAAAAAAATGGGAAATAATAATAATTTCCTGTAATCAGAGGGGATTTGTGGACCAAACAATAAATCTGTACGAGGTCGAATGTAATTTTAATCAGCCTAATTGGATTATCCTGAGGTATTTTTAATTTAGGTTTTACAGTCCTGAACTTTCCTCTTGCTAAGTGCCACCACTTCGGCCAGCGTCAACCTCTAAGATAGACCAAGGGAAGGGTGGAGAGAGCAAATAAGGAGAGGATGGTGCCAAGCACTCAGACTGTGCTGGATCTCTTGCATCCCATTTTGGAAAAAGAGATCCACGGCTTAGCCTGGAAGACGCTAGGCCCTGTGGAAAAAGTGTGTGTTTTACCTGATGCAAAATTAAACAAGATAGTCAGGATTTTCCACAGTGGCCTCTTACCAAGGAATAAGTTCAGCGCTGTGTACAGCTAACACCACACCACAGACAGATCTTCACTGTGGTGCCCCCAACTAAATCTGTGAATGTTCTGAGGTCGCCGCAGGTTTAGGTGTATCTATAGCTGTGCTGTTAAAGTGGGCCAGACTTGGACATGGATTAGGAGTTCCATTCCAGGACTTCTAAAATGAGGTCAGTTCTGCCCTTGAGACTCTGTTCTCTATGTTAGCCTATGTTAGCCTCTAGAGCTGTACTGTAAGTATTGCACTTCTCCTCAATTGGCTCTGCTATGTGTTGCTTTCTTTCCGAGGTATGCACAATATCTTCAGGTGTTCTTCCAGTCTGCACAGGTGCAGCAACTGAACGACATCCAAAACTGAAACATTTCCTCCTGCCCACCTACAGACTACGGCTTTGCCCTGACCAAAAAAATGTGAGGGAGAAAAACAGGAATGGAAAATGTATATGAAAGGTGTGAAAAAAACATGACATTGCTGTCATGTATTTTAAATTTGTTTTTTTAGATTGACAAATTACAGCAAAAGATTCTTCAAAATTTGTTAAACATATGAAACAGACATTTAGAAACAAACCACGGTCAACTAGACCTATACCATCATCCTATTCGTAAAACAAGATAAAAAGAGTATCATAGAGTGGTGTCAGAATAGAGTATCATATTAATAATTCTATAAACAGCTTATGTCGGGAATTTCAAGAAATATGAAGGAAATGACACCGATGAAAGTGAACTTATAAGGCAGAGAAGTAGTTACAAACATTATGTATCAGTTCTACAGAAGATTAAGAGGATTTCAGATGTAAGTGATCATAATACGTATTGCCATACAAGAATCCTGTACTGAGTGACAGTAGAAAAACCCATAGTCATATTACTTCAAAATAAAAGCACCTATTCACTTCACTTAATTAAAAAAAAACAAAACAAAGAGTTGTAGTAAAAAGTAAATGTACCGTCAGTTTCCTCTTCATTACTCCAGGTCTCCTTAACAGAATTTGTTCTTGTATATTTTAACACCTGTAAAAATGTACAGAACTAGCCCCCTACCTTAAAATACTTTGGAATATATAACAAGGTTATAAATGGAACACATATCTGCTACTTTACGTTAAGTCCTCTTAGGTCAAAACAATGGCACTGGCCATGTCATCTTGAGATTACTGGTATAAACTGTTCACAAAAACTATTGTTTGATATACGTGTATAGTATAATGCATGTGTTATGAAGTCCTTATGTAGGTAGCCTTTAAATGAAATTGTTGCAAAAAGGCATAAGACAACCAAAGCACTATACTGACATTTAAGACATGGCATTTCTGAATGCCAGCATAGTTCTTGGTTTACTTTATGCCTTTTTGGAAGACGACTACTTACATAAAGACTCCACAACACATGCATAAGGTCAACCAAACACTATACTGACATTCAGAAGTGCATTATAACCAAGCCCTATTCCTAGGTCTCTCTGAATCTGACTCTGAGTCTATGCCAAGTGTCTGGACCCAGAGGCGATGTGAAACAACAAGGAGCGCACTCCCACTCTTTCAACCCATAAACATACCAAATAAAGAAAATAAACCACCTTGGCAGCCCTCAAACTAGGTCAGGGCTTGTCCTCTCTTTCCCATCTCTCTATCCACTCTGTCTTTCAGAGGGAGGACTTAACTGTTACAAGAAAACGAGGAACAGGCGCAGACTACGCTTCTGAGACTGTGTCAGAATGTTTTGGTCCCTTGTATTAAAATGTATAATATTGCGTGTTCGTGCAAATTTTGACTTGTTTTCTTCAGTGGTCTTTAGACCGCCTGCAGTCCTCGAGACTTCAGCACTGCTCTCTTTGCAATACATATTGTCACAAAGTGGTAGAAATCTGGGTCCAGGCCAGTAATGAGGAAGCTGAGGGTGACAGTGGCAGGAAGACTCCCTAAGACCATGAGAAGCCCAGAGAGCAGCCAAAACCAAAAGGAGGTGGGAGATGTCGCCGACATATTATTTTTTTTGTTTAAACTCACTGGTGCAGTGGCGCCCGATGTTTTCTTGTGGCTGTATAGTCCACCAGAGAAATAGAACAACAATTTCAATATGGCAGATTGCGAACAGACCTTCTTAAATGCAGTCTCTGAGAAGTGTGAGGCCTCAAAGGAATATGGCCTGGTACAGATCACAATAGAGACCAGACCCAGGCACACTACCCACTGAGAGAGGCCCAGAAAGTGTGGTTAACTCTACAGTAGATCAAAGAGCCATTCTCAGCTGACTAAGAGAAACGGTGGGAGTGTGTGTTTGTGTGTGTGTGTGTGTGTGTGTGTGTGTTTGTGTGTGTGTGTGTAAGAGACATTGAGAGAACAGGACAGATTCAGGGAGAAAAATGGCGAGAAAAGAGAGATGCATGGATGAGAGAGAAGCGGATGTTTATGTGGATGTTGGTGTATTATCTGTTTATGTGACTGTCATTTTTATTTATTACCATGTCATACCATGTGCGTGTGTTCATATTTGCTAGATGCAACTTTGCATCCAGGCTCTCAAAGCATTAACATGCACTTACAATATGTACTCAGCCTGAGGTTTTACTCCTCGGACGTCTTTTTTTGCTGCCTTGCAGGCCGACGAGAGCTGTAAATAATTGTCCAAAGTAACAAAACACTTAGACCCCAGAGGGCTGCGATTGGCTACGCAGAGAAGGCTAGTAAGGGACATGCACCCAGGTCCATGTGGCACTCCAGTCTGTGCTGGCAGGAGATGAAAGTTTCAGATCTAAAAGGGGGGGTCCATTGGAGATAAAGGCAAGGGGGTGATGGGGGATGGCAGCAGCTATAGGAACAGGCTGAGTGGCGAGTGTAGCAAGGCCTCATCAGGCGGCTGCTTCACAGAGCCTTCCTGTCAGAGCTCCTATTATCTTCTCTTGGCAATGCTTCAATGGAAGTCTTATCACCTTAATGGACACAGGAGGAGGCGCTGACAACAGCACCACTCTCACCAACCCCTTTACCCCTCTAAACCCCCTGCCCACCACCTCCACCACCACGACCCCCTCACCCCCCCCAACAAAACCACTAGCCCAGCCTGAACTGTCTCCTCTTAGGTGCCCCTTTTTTGTGATAAGACCCTTTGAGGGGGCCCATGGAGACTAAACCTGATGGTGCTTTTGTGGAGGGTATTCTTAAACTCTTTGATCTCCCATACCTGTGCTCTAGAAACTTAGTCTTCTCAAGCTTCTTCTCCTCATCCATCATCTCCCCCTTGGATCAACTAAAGGAGCATTAGTTTCTGCACACACAGCTCCGAATTCAGCACAGAGGAAACCCCACTCCCTGGGGATCAGTATATCATTTTAAACTGTGCGAGACTGTTCTCAATGCATGCAGTGACCCTGGAGACCTGGAGATTAGTCTGCTATGGTAAGTGAATACTTCCTTCTGCCGGTCACTGGACCCCTCACACACCCCTGAGCTCCAGGCCATTGACCCCTCAAACCTAGCTCTGCTCACTTTGGGTGGTCAGCCAGTGCTTGAAATGAGGGGACAAGAAGAGGATGGTCCAGCCCCAAGGTTCTAGAACAGTAGAGCAGATTAGCATGCTAACAGGGTCTTGTCTCCAGTGAGAAATGCATTCTTTCTCAGGAGACGCTAAAGAGTGGTTAGGAGGTTCGGAGACAGCAAAGCACGAACTGTTTATTCCCACAGCAAACAAAGGCAGTCGGTCCACGGGCAGTGGTCAAAAGGGAGACAAAGCAGCGTCTAGAAATTCTCTCCCACAAAGTTGCTTAAGCAGCTCTTGAGGCTTTGGTGCTTGGCATGCCACGCAGCCACATGTGAGGAGTGTTACTTGACTGGTTATGTCTGCAAGCTGTGATGTTCTGTGTTCTTCACAGCAGGCCCACTTAGTGTAACGATACAGCAATGACTCACTGTCTCTTTCACAGCTGCAGGCAGCACTCACCTGTCGGATCCGTTAAAGACCAAGCTACAGAAAACACCACCGGGAAGGGTGGGCCAGGGACAGCAGCTGTCACCCAGAGAGACGTAACTATAATACACCTGATTTGACTCATCATATAGAACCCAAAGAAGTATGGATCTAAGGTCAGTGTTTGACTCCATGGTCAGCATAAATGAAGAGGTAATCTGATGCTAAATGAGCTTTCCTTACCTGCTTAGTTTAAATTCACAAATACAGGCCCAGATGCGCTTTTAAATTATTGGAATAAAACCTGTATGGTCTACAGCTGGCCAAGGCAAGGACTTCCCACCAATGTAGAGATGGATAGAGTCCAGGGCTCTTTTTTTTATTGTTCTGATATTATGTAAGTATCATGATGACGAATCCAATCTCCCTCGAGATTACAGCACAGAAACGTCAATGTAATTCATGACCACAACACTGTGACGTCGGGTGTCTAATCATAATGAGACAAACTAATGCACCACTAGTTGCTGGTTTTTTGAGACTGGAAGCAATTAGTCATTCCCATAGCCCACTTTAAATTTATCAGCACACTGGCCCATATTTTTGTTGCTGCTACGTAAGAACACTCTTGATGCCATGGCTGGAAATACTCCGTTTTCCAGCCATGGCATCGAGAGTGCCCAGGCATAAAGCCTGGCATTCACTCTGCATGAGATTAAACAAACCCCTCAGACCCCTCTGCTTGCACTTAGGGGATTAGGGAACTATTTATGATGTTATTGAGATACGCTCTGATGGCTATGAGAAAAACAGATGCTGATCTGTTGTTAAGGTTATTACACTCCAGAACGTATCGCTGAGCTTTGACAGAGAAAATGCACATCATGTACGATGTTGGACCCTTGCCCGATATATATAAAGACCAAACAAGTAGCAGACATCTGATTCCCAGTAGCTGCCACTGGCAGTCTGCAGGTTGCTGAATGACTGTTGCCCTCTGTCCTTTTCTTTTCACTTCCTGTTTTTGTTATGCGGAGTGAATGCCATGCTTGTTCAAACCTGCTGGGAAAAAATACATTTGTGTAAAGTCTTTAAACTGGACAGTTCTTTTTCCATCTTGTCACTTTGGACTTTTTCTTAGACCATCAACTCAGTATATACCCTTGAAGCTCGGCCTGGCAGCTACATCTGGAATCAATAATAACTGGTCCCATAATACAGTGGTGTGAAAAAGTATTTGCCCCCTCCTGATTCCTCATTTTTGTCTATGTTTATCAAACTTAAATGTGTCAGATCAGCAAACAAATTTAAGTATTAGTCAAAGACAACACAAGTAAACACAAAATGCATTTTTTTAAGTGAAGGATTTTATTATTAAGGGAGAAAAAAAATCCAAACCTACATGGCTCTGTGTGACAAAGTGATTACCCCCTAAACCTTAGCACCTTTAGCACCTTTAGTTGTTGCCACCCTTAGCAGCAACAAGTGCAATCAAGCATTTGCGATAACTTGCAGTGAGTCTTTTACATCACTGTGGAGGAATTTTGGTCCACTCATCTTTGCTGAATTGTTGTAGTTCAGCCACTTTGGAGGGTTTTTGAGCATGAACTGCCACAGGTCATGCCACAGCATCTCAATAGGATTCAGGTCAGGACTTTGACTAGGCCACTCCAAAGTCTTCATTCTGTTTTTCTTCAGAGGTGGACTTACTGGTGTGTTTTGGATCATTGTCCTGCTGCAGAACCCAAGGTCGTTTCAGCTTGAGGTCACGAACAGATGGCCGGACATTCTCCTTCAGGAGTTTTTGGTAGAGAGCAGAATTTGTGGTTCCATTGATCACAGCAAGTCTTCCAGGTCCTGAGGCAGCAAAAAAGCCCCAGACCATCACACTACCACCACCATATTTTACTGTTGCTCTGATGTTCTTTTTCTGAAATGAAGTGTTACTTCTATGCCAGATGTAACGGGACACACCTTCCAAAAACTTCCACTTTTGTCTCATCAGTCCACAGAGTATTTTCCCAAAAGTCTTGGGGATCATCAAGATGTGTTCTGGCAAAATTGAGACAAGCCTTAATGTTATTTTTGCTCAGCAGTGGTTTTCGTCTAGGCACTCTGCCATGCAGGCCATTTTTGCCCAGTCTCTTTCTTATGGTGGAGTCATGAACACTGGCCTTAACTGAGGCAAGTGAGGCTTGAAGTTCTTTGGATGTTGTTGTGGGGTCTTTTGTGACCTCTTGGTCGCTGCGCTCTTGGGGTAATTTTGGTCAGACGGACATTCCTGGGAGGGTTCACAACTTTTTCATGTTTTCGCTATTTGTGGATAATGGCTCTTACTGTGGTTCGCAGGAGTCCCAAAGCTTTAGAAATTGCTTTATAACCTTTTCCAGACTGATAGATTCGCAATTGGTTTCTTTCTCATTTGTTCCTGAACTTCTTTGGATCTTGGCATGATGTCTAACTCTTGAGGATCTCTTGATCCACTTCACTTTGTCAGGCAGGTCTTATTTAAGTGATTTCTTGATTGAGAACAGGTGTGGCAGTAATCAGGCCTGGGTGTGGCTAGAGATATTAAACTCAGGTGTGATGAACCACTGTTAAGTCATGTTTTAACAGGGGGAGCAATTATTTTGTCACACAGGGCCATGTAGGTTTGGATTTTTTTTCTCCCCTTAATAATAAAATCCTCCACTTAAAAACCACATTTTGTGTTTACTTGTGTTGCCTTTGACTAACATTTACATTTGTTTGATGATCTGACATATTTATGTGTGACAAACATGGAAAAGAATGAGAAATCAGGAAGGGGGCACTTTTTCACACTACTGTGTGTGTGTGAGTGTGTGTGTGTGAGTGTGTGTGTTTGTGTGTGTGTGTGTGTGTATATATATATATATATATATGGAGGGAGAGAGAGAGAGAGAGAGAGAGAGAGAGAGAGAGAGAGAGAGAGAGAGAAAGAGAGAGAGATTCTCTTGAACTGAAATAAAAGGTAAGACCTTGATTCGTAGGGGTACAGAATGAGGCACTCAAGTAGTCAGAATAGTCTGTGTCTCTGCAGGAGGTCAAATGACTTACTGGCAGGCTACATCACGCAGGCAACAAACAGCAGTGAGGCCTAAAGCACTTAGTCTGGGATTCCAAATGGTTGTATCATCTTGATGCACTGCACAAACATTATAGAATCATCACTGCTGCCTTTGAAACAGAAGTCATAATGCAATAATAATGCAAAGGTACATATGTATGTGTGTGTGTGTGTGTGTGTGTGTGTGTGTGTGTGTGTGTGTGTGTGTGTGTTTGTAGGAGTCTCAAAATGTATGATTTGTGTCTTTTTTTTATGAATTACTTTTTTATTGTATATATTTATGCTCTGTTACTGTGTAAGTTATCAATGTAGATTTTGATCAATAAAGATTTCTTATGAATGGAAGAACAATAATGTTCCAAAATGACAAATGAAATGGCCCTTTCCAGAAGTTTATGTGTTTCACGTGTAGGTGGTTGCTGCTTGACACCTCCTACCCCAGAAATGTTGGGTGTGAAGATCAGTTTAGCCAGACTCTTCCTGAGTCAAACATGCCTACGAATCTATCTGGTTGAATAGGGTGAGTATACGTTTGCTGTGTGGGTGCGTGCATCACTGTTTTTGTGTCAAAAGGTTTCATTTGGGTGATATCAGGTTTAATTTAGGTTCATGAAAGGTTCTTGGTGTGGACATATGGATTCACAGGGTTCAAGCAAAGGGTGGGGATTCTTTGCATTAAAAAAAAAGGTTCTTCACACTCACATCTCATTTACACATAAGTGTCCTTTAAAATATTCACTAAAGGTTCTGTGAGGACTAGGGTTTTCAAAGCGGGGCCAATCAGCCAAATTGGGCATTTGAGGGCATCTGATTTTGACCGGACTTTCCTATATGTTTTTTGAGGATTTAAATTTTAGGTACACTCACTAAACAATACATACAATTTAAATTAAAAAAAAAAACTATGCCCTTTCACACAATGTCACTAACTTGACACAGGCATTCCTTATAATTTATTATACAAAATCCATTAATACATATATTGGATTAATTTAAACCCCACCCTCTGTAATTATATAGATTATTTTTGTTTGTTTTTTTGGCATAGATCTCAAGACAAACTACCCTGCTCACCCTATTATTTTTAAAAAGGGTATAGATAGGATTAGGAGATAGGATTAGATTTTGATGCAGTTCTGTGTGTGTGTCTAAAAAGAGGAGGAAAAAGTGATGGAGTGTGTGAGAGAGACAGCATGTGTATTCAATCCAGTATAACAAACTGATTTGAATGCACTATAACTGTGTTACGCCACTGCAGCTTCACACTGCTGCAACTTCATTGAACTGCGTTGGAATCGGTTCAACAATCCAATGCGTTTGCACAATCAGAGTTTAAAGTGCTGACAGTAACGTTAATAACTGTCACTTGCTCTGCCTCCAGTCTGCCAAGCAGTGAAACCTGAAGCCTGGTGAAGCAACAGGAGGAGAAATGAGAGCATGCCTGTCCTTTGTGCTTGCAACAAAGGAAAGTGGCATGTTCTGATCCTCAAATGTCCACCATTAGTGCCGAGAAGCCAATACCTGAGTCACTGGCAGCCCCCGGGGAAAACAACATATGAGTGACCCAACACGTATACACACATGCACACGCACACACACACACACACACACAGTGCCTGAAATAATCTTACACCCACACAGTCGTCACATCTTTTAACTGCTGCAAAAAAAGGTGACCTGGGGTCTGCTTAACAGCGCTGCTTCAGAAACCAGTTTGAGTGTTATGAGACCGAAACACTATAAGTGACTTTTCTTTTTCATACAAACTCCATTACATACAGTCGTACGATACTCAATATTGCTACAATAAAAACCTCTACATTTGATCAACCTTCAAATCAAAATGTTTCCTTCCTTTTATTTTTCCTATTGCTTGACAGAGAACCAAGTAGTCCAAAGTCCGATAACTTGAAATGATCAATGTAAACATAATTCATTTGTTTATTTATCAAGTAATTAAATCGGCAATAACTGCTTTTCAATAGCATAGCAAAAGTAAGCTTTTAAGGTTTAATAGGACTGGAAGTATAAAAAAATCCCACACTAAAAAAAGTAAGCCAAAAGAAACTAACAACTAAACGCAGCCACTACCGCTATTGTTGAGTTTATCATCCGTGGTGGTAAATGGAAAAGTCCTAAAAGTCATAAGAGTAAAAACGTGCTGATAAAATGCGAAGGAGGTGATGAGTAGAAGTGCTGATGAGCCTCTTTAACAGAAAGGAAGATGTAGTGGGCAGAGGTAAGCTTAGCATATCTGGACAGAATCAGTTCTCATGTGCACTGACTCACATTGACACTTCGACACTAAACCTTCATAAAAGACTTCAGTTCTCACTCAGGGAAAAGATCCCACTACTTCTGGACTGTGTAATGCTATGCCAAAATATTGCCCTGTCTTAACTGTTCTAAAAGTATTAAAAGTAATTCTTTTGGAGCACAGTTTTTAATCAGAGACGCATCAGAATGAATAAACTAGGCTTTTAATGCAACCTTCAGAACTGATATGGTGATTTAATCCTTTTATGAAGGATTATTCCATTCCAAAAACATAGAGGTACATTTGGAAGAGCATAATGCACTCATCATATAAACAGAGTTTTGTATTTATTTTATGTGGTTTACCGATGTTCTGCACACACTGAAATAGATATAATCAATATGCATTTCTTTGAATATGTATATACATACTACATATACAAAAGCTTGCACACTTCTCAAAGAATCTGAATGTAACTCATGTTTGTTATGCTTAAATATAAATGAAATGTGTTTCTAATATAAACACAGTGAAGTTACTTCATGGGGGGCCCTATTGTGAGGCAGACTGTGAGTTTGATAGCTGGTGTTGCCTCTGATTTTGCTCTCACTGGGTGGGTAGGATGGCTCTCCCTCTCCCTTCATCACTCAGACACTGTTAGCTGGCACGGGCATCTGTTAGCTGACATATCAGCAGTGGCAGAAAGTGTCCTCGTCCAAGTGTGCTATGCTGTCCAGTGACAGTTTGAAAAGATCAGATGGTTCTTCTCACATGACTCATGTGAAGCATGCGCTAGGTTTCACCTTCTCCGTGTTGGGGGTACTGTGTTAATGGGGGTGTTGTAGCAAGTGGATACAATCGGTCATGATTCAACTTGGGCAGAAAATTGGCAAAAAAAAAAAGTGTTAAAAAATGCATCAACGTAAAGGATGTTGGGGTGTGGGGAGGTATAAAAAGAATATTTCGCTCAGGGTCTCCAAATGCTCCACAATTGCTCTGTCACTGTCACAAAGGGCAACTTTACTGATGATCTTGATAAACATTCACATCTGTCCTAGATCAGCTTCCCGTCTCTTGCCAGTAACACACTCTGGCTGATGATGTCGATGATGAGCAATCGTTTCAACCATCCTGTCTCTCAAGAAAGCACACAGCAGAGATGTTACAGTGTTTAACAGAGTGAGAGAAAACTCAGCTTCCTCAGATCTTTACCTTTATTGTGTCTGAGGGCTGTTTATTACTTTTTTTCTATGTTTGTGTCTATAATGTAAAAATCTTCCTGTTCTGTGTCTATGGTATAGAGCTTCCAGGTTGGCCAGTCTCCATTTTTATGTGTGGAACAGTGTTCCTAAAGTAAAAAAGCAGACTGTCACTCAGATGTGAATATTCTCTCAATTACAGTTCCAGTAAATGTACATAACAGCTTCTGTCTTTCCTTGTGCCTCCGATCAGCACACACACACACAGCCAATGGAAATATGAGTTCACTTCTCTATGACTTCTCAAAAAAAAATGGGAGAGGGAAAGGGAGACCCACTTTTGGACCGACTGGTGACACTGGAACGGTTTTGCCATTCTGTCGACAGTTCCAAGGCAGTGGAGGGGAAGATGTACATCAGAAAAATTCTATGCGATAATAAAATAGGACAGTGGCAAAATGTGATTTAAAACAGACACCAGCTGATTTCAAATCTTGTGTTGGGTGGGGGCGGAAGGAATGATGTGACTTACTACTCATATAAAACAGCAACAGAACATGCCGTGATGAAAGATAAGTTTGAAAACACCCGGAAAATAATTGTGTCAGACCACAACAGAATCAAACTTTCATGGTTACATTATTGTCTTTTAAAGACAGTTAAGCATGAATTAATAAAAAAGGTCATTTGCCCACCAGACAAGGATGAGTTTGAGGGTGTGCTCATTTGAGAATCTCTGAGAGTCTAGGTTAACTAGGTTATAGAACTTGGAAAACCTGTACCCAAGGAAATTGCATGAGCTAGGAAGAAAAACATGGGCTGAGAGCCTTGTACTGAGAGACCAACAAATCTTGATCTGGTCAGACCACAAAACCCTGGAGGTTCCAGAAATCTGCCCGAATTTCCAGGCAATGGAAGCACCTGAACCAGAGCTATCTTTCAGCCAAATGTCTCACTGAGACTTTCCTCAATAGGGAACATAAGGATATTTATAGAAAAACTGTATTCCCTTTTCATGCATGGCTCAAATTAGTCCTGTCAGCCAGATATTCTCTCTCAGATGCCCAGAACCGAATATATTCATTTTTACTCAAAAGTGAAATAGCACCGTTGTTGACTGTAACAATATCATGCAGCATCTTCAAAACAACTCCTTTTAATGGGTCTTTCTTTTATTCACTTGTTTATCCAGAGTCTAATCTTTGTTTGGTTTGATAACATATGAGTTTGGCAATGGGATATAAATAGACCCAGTTCTGGTGTTTGGGCTACAATTAACAAATAGAAAGCAGCAATTAAATAACTGAAAAACATCTGTATCGTGTGCAAGCAACAATCCAATGAGAAATACACTAGTGTATACCTGAAACTGTCATTTTCAGCAAACTACACAAATGCTTTCATTGTTTTGTTGAAATGATAGAAATAAGTAACAGGAAATTAAGAAGAAAGTTTGGTTAGGCTACAGCTGGTCAGCATGCACAAGTATTACATTTGAATTACAATTCCCACAAGTATTACATTACAATTACAATTCCTAAATAGTTTAATTTTGCCCACTGTGGCAGTGTAAATGTTTTCTTTGTGGTCTGCATCCTACCTACCCAGAGAGTGAGGTTTGTTATTCCCTCTCTGACTCTCTGCCATGATTTGCTATGGCATCACCACGGACTGAACTTGCAATCTCAAAAAATAGCTCATTTTTAAAGTTTTAAAAACATTTCGATCAGTGTATATATCAGCCAAAACTCTCAAAGTATCAATATTGATATTGTGATGTCACCGGTTGTTTTGAGTAAATTCAGGAAGATTGGTTTACCAGTCAATTCATACAGAAACAGGAAATTAGATCTTGACTGTGAGCCTCACTCAGCAGAAAAATCTAATGCATACAGACAAAGGCATTTAAGTCAATCACTCACTTCTTATGCAGCCCTTACAGCCCAAAAACTACCTCCGTTAATTAATAGAGTGCTTGTATTGATACTGTTTACTCTGCTAATTAGTCCAGTTTACAGTGAGAGGTCTCACAGAAACACACTCCAGGACTGGAGGTCACAATTCTGACACAAACGCTGACCCAGGACCGATCATACCAGCAACCAGACCATTAAGAAGTTCTACTTAAACTAGCAAGCACAAAGATATGCATGACCATCCACCAGCTCACAAGGGTATGCTCCTTGTCTCTTTCTCCTACACACACACACACACACACACACACACACACACACACACACACACACACACACACACACACACACACACACACACATTTCCGTCTTGTAATACTTTCTATATGGGGTTTTCTACCTGAAGTATGTATTTCTGACACGCTCAAAATCAGAAAACTTCACTGATCCATGGGGAAATTGCTAATGTTACAACCAAACACGGTTACAGAGAGATACAGAGAAAAGAATAATATAAAATGTAAAGTCTAGAATAAAAGTCAAATAAAAACTCTTTCTATTAAGTATTTCTATTAACAGGGGTTGACTTAAGTTTTTTGCTGTAGTATTCAAATGACTACCAACATGAATTGACTGGTACCTACCAAAAAGAAAAATGTTCTCTGTGTCTCAGCGTGATTCCGGGCGAGGGGGGTTGGGGTGTGCGCACCAGGGTCTATGTCTCTGCCTGTTTCCGGAGGGGGGGCAGGGGGGTGTTGGCGCGCACAACCCAAACTGGCGCGCATTTTGCGTACCACTTATGTCTATACATGCTTGCATACCACTTATGTCAATCCCTGTCTATTAAGTATTTTACAAGTAACACAAATAGTGCTTTGGAATTGTTCTCTACGCCAAGTCCGTTATTGCATGTAATAGAAATCAATTTCATAAAAGCAATATTGATATAATTAGTGATGTTGGCCATAATAAGACTATTGCACATAATAATAAGGTATTCCACATAATGAAAATGATTTAAACCCAATACGATTTTGCACAACGGAGTAGACGCCGGTTATTGCACAGATTGTTGTGTGGGTGTGTGACAGAGGGAGGAGTAACAGAGTCTGATGGTGGTGGGGAGAAAGGATTTTCTGCGGTGTTCAGTGGAACACCTTCTGCTGGTGAGTCTATGGCTAAGGTACTTCCCTGTTCGACCACAACACTGTGAAGTGATGGACTGAGGTCTAGACAATGTTCTTCTTTCAGCCACAGTTTCCAAATTGTCCCTCACCTTGCCATCAGATCATTAAGAAGCTCCACTCATGTAGTTCTGGGCCCTCACCATCCTCATCATGGTCCTCACCCCATGAGGCAAGATACTGCATGGAGCTCCAGACTGAGAGCAATTGATGGTCATTTCATATTTCTTCAATTTCCGAATAATTGCACCAACTGTTGTCACCTTCTCACCGAGTTTCTTGCTGATGGTCTTGTAACCCATTCCAGTCTTGTGCAGGTCTACAATCTTGTCCCTGACGTCCTTTGACAGCTCCTTGTTCTCGCCCCTGGTGGTGGAGATGTTGGAATGGAAGAACCCGATTCTGTGGACGGGTGTGCTTTATACACATAATGAGTTAAGATCAGAAGTATCTGTAATTGATAGATTGATTGTAATCTGTGCGCAACATGGGCACACAGCCAGTCTGTGGGAGCCAGAAGTCTGGCTGGGTTGTAGGGAATCAAATACTTATTTCACGCCGTGAAATACAAATCAATTTATAACTTTTATGTAACATGTTTTTTTTCATGTCTGTCTCTATAAAAATGAAACTACTACATAAATTAGAGACTTTCTTTTTAAGTCAGCAAACTTACAAATTCAGCTGGGGATCAAATAATTATTGGAAGTAAAACAGAATAGGATCTAGTGCTGGCCTAACCAGGGGGTAGAGGGTGTCAAGGACCAGTTTCTTGAAGACCTTCAAGCTGTGTGAAGTGAGTCCAACTGATCTGTAGTCCAATAGGGCACCTGGACACAATTTCTTCAGTACAGAACCAGACAAAATATTTTCCACAGCACATGTATTTTCTTGACACTGAGGCTCAAGTAAAAGATTCTCAGCAGTACTCCACATGGCTGGGAGGTGCAGAACTTGAGCACCTGTGGGCTTATGCCACCTGGGTCCAGCCTTGGTAGGATAAGTTTGTATAGTTTTCTGATGGTGATGGATGGTCCGTGTATGTCAGAGTTGTCATTGGCCAGAGGAGAAAGGGTGGAGGCTCTAGCAGGTGAGATGGTAGGAAAAGGAAAGAGGCATAATGGAGAGCAGCATTCTGGTAAGGCACTGATGGAGGAAGCCTAAGGAGTGCTAGGCCCCATGAGAATCATGCTGGAGCTGGAAGGGGTGCGGGGCTGAGGCCTGCTATTAGTTAATATAACTAATTTAGATACAAATAAAATCTCTCTCTCCCTAATTACTGTCTACAGGTCACCAGGGCCGTATACAGAGTTCTTACAAGATTTCAGTTGTTTTATAGAAATTTTAGCTGGTTGCTGCGATAAAATTATAATTATTGGAGATTTTAATATTCACTTTAAAAAAAAGAACAGGATCCTCTAAAATCTGTGTTTACTTCAATTCTAGATACAGTTGGCTTCACCCAGCATGTAACAGGGCCTACTCACTGCTGTGGCCACACACTTGACCTAATCTTCACTCTTTGTGTTAATGTGGATAACATAGCCATTCTTCTTCTGTCTACAGTAATCTCAGATCACTACTATGACCTTCATCTTAATCATAATGTAAGCACGTCCCCTCACTTTCATATGAATCGTGCAATTACATCTGTCACAGCTCATAGTTGAGAATCTTCCGGAAATATCAACCCCATTTGGCACTCCATCTTGTCCAGTAGACCTAGATAACCTAACTGAATGCCTCGAGAACTCTCTTCGATCCACACTTGACTATGTCGCACCTCTTAGATGTAAAAAAGTCAGACAGAAAAAGCTGGCTCAGTGGTATAATGATCAAACACGTGCTTTAAAGCAAAATGCGCGTAGACTAGAACACAAATGGCGATCAACTAATTTGGCGATCAACTACAACAAAGCATTTACCATGGCAAACTCAGCCTATCTACCATCCCTCATTGAATCTAATAAAAATAACCCCAGGATTCTGTTTAGTACAATTTCTAAGCTAACTTGAAATCAAGGAGGTGCAGAACCACAAGTTTCTGAAAATTTTACTAGTGACTCTTTTATTGACTTTTTCAAGAATAAAGTAGAAATAATTAGACAATAAATTCAATCTAGAAATTCGACTCCAACTCCATTGAATATCGATTTACTCAAATTGTTTTCATTATATTTTTAAATATTTTTTTACTACATTTTTTGCCCATACTAAAATGTGCAGGAGTTGCACCTTAGAAACACTCATTGAAAAATGACAAGTAACTGTAAAATTTAAATTAAAAAAATTATTACCTGTAAGAACTGCTTTCCAATAGGTAAAACAAGTAAAATGCGATTTTCCGAAAAAAAATGCTTTTGGACTGAGTGAGCTTGGGAAATTTGCTCTTCAATTATTCTCTCCTCAAAATCCTCTACCTGTACGCTTGACTCTATTCCTACAAGCTTGCTTAGAGAAGTCCTACCAGTAATCATCGGGCTTTTCCTATCGGTATTAAACATCTCATTTTGTATTGGTTATCTTCCGAAATCCTTTAAATTAGCAGTTATTAAACCTCTGTTAAAAAAACGCACCTTGATCCATGCGAGCTCTCAAATTATCGACCTATCACTAGCCTTCCATTTCTATCTAAGATTTTAGAGACAGTCATGGTCCACCAGGTATGTTCATTACTACACAAAAACTGTATATATGAAAAATTTCAATCTGGGTTCTGGCCTCATCATAGCACAGAAACAGCTTTAGTTAAGATAGTAAATGATCTTTTACTGTCTGCTGACAAAGGATAAGTATTGTTGTTGGTTCTGCTTGATTTTAGTGCGGCATTCGACAAAATTGACCGCGCTATTTTACTAGACAGACTAGAAAACCATGAAAGAATCACTGGAACTGCCTTATCCTGGTTTAGATCATACCTGACCAATTGCAATCAGTCTGTAAGAGTTAATGGGGAATACTCAGCACCCACCAAAGTAAAATATGGTGTCCCACAAGGTTCTGTATTAGGACCTCTTTTATTTACTTTGTACATGCTGCCATTGGGGTTGATTATCCGGAAACATGTGATTAGATTCAACTGCTACGCAGACGATAAACAGTTTTATATCTCTGCCAATGCCAATGATGAACTTAGATTAAATAAGATTGGGGATTGCATTAAAGACTGGATGTCATATAACTTTTTCTTACTCAACGCAGATAAAACTGAAGTCCTTCTTCTAGGTCCGAAAGCTGCTAGAAACAAACTGTCAGGTCTAATGCCTGATCTTGCTGGTTCCTCAGCCTCTCCAACGTTAGCTGTAAAGAATTGCAGTGTCAATATGAATCCCGATCTTTCATTTGACACACGTATAAGTACTGTTACTAAATTAGCTTTCCTTTATCTATGAAATATTGCTAAATTAACAGGTGCATTATGTCTCCATGATACAGAAAAAATAGTTCACGCCTTTATTACTTCCAGACTCGATTATTGTAATAGCCTCTTGTCGGGCTGCTCTAACAAAAACCTAAACAAGCTTCAACTTGTCCAGAATGCGGCAGCTAGAGTCCTCACTAGAATCAGGAAATTCGACCATATTAGCCCAATATTATCAAGTCTTCACAAACTTATCTCTTACTATGAACCTCTGCAGTCACTCAGATCTCAAGGTGCTGACATGTCCCTAGAATTATGAAAGCTTCAGCAGGGGGAAGAGCATTCTCATATATAGCCGGTACTCATACATAGTCTCAGTTTTTAAATACAGGCTGAAAACATGCTAGTTTAGTCAGGCTTTTTGTAATTAATTTTCCTGTTAGATGGAAGGTGTAGAGCTGGGGGGGTGGGCACAGAGAATTCAAGTAAACTGAGACACTGGTGTTGTCGCCCCACCACACCTCACGTCCACTCAGGTTTGTGATGGTGGAGTGGAGCTGCACTGGTGTCTCAGGGTGCCCTATAAAGATTCTCGTTCCTTTCTCCCCAAGGTTTCTTCCTCCAACTGAGGGAGTATTTCCTTGCCTCTGTCACCTTTGACTTACTCACTAGGGGCTTGGACCTGGACTCTGTAAAGCTGCTTTGTGACAACTTGGTTGTAAAAAGCACTATATAAATAAAATTGAATTAAATTGAATACTATCAAACTTGTTAAAAACAGGTTAGACACATTAGCCCTCTTGGCATCTCTGTCAGTACCCAGTATGCTCCTCCACACATATTTATTGTTGTTCTGTTGCAGCCCTTGCTCCAGATTTCTCTTGTAGCTGTCCCTTCTCTCTTAAGCTTCACAGAAAAAATACCTTTTGACCTCCTTGACTGCCTCCATGTCACCTGAACTTAATGCATCCTTCTTCTCATTCAGCAGGATTTTGATGTTGCGATGAGTCGACACTGATGAATCTGCCCCAGTTGATTGCAAGTCCCATTATTGTCAAACGGAAATGTTTGAATTCTACTAGAGCAGTGTTTACTGAACATGTAAATCATGCTTAACTATTTGGCAGTGAATGTGGATTTGGCAGGAGAATGCAACATATCAGAATGCATAGTGCCAAAAATACAGTTTGGAGGAGGAGGGATAATGGTCAGAGATCGTTTTTCAGGGTTTTTCCAGCTCCTTAGCACCAGTAAAAAGTAGTGGTTTGAGGAATTTATTGTCAGCACTGAGCCCTGACCTCAACCAAACTGAACATATTTGAGATTAATTGGAATGCCAGTTAAAAGCCCTCGCCCTCTGGTTCAACATCAGTGCCTGACCCCACAAAAGCTATTTTGACTGAATTGGCTCAAATTCACACATTCCTAAATCTTGTGGAAAACACTCCCAGAAGAGTGGTGACTGTTACAGCAGAAAAAGGGAGGCCAACTCTCTATTAATGATTCTGTAATGGGATATCCAACAAGCTCATATAGGTGCAAGGGACAGATGTCTTCGTATCTTATATGGCTATATAACTGTAAACTGATTGTAAAGTGAATGTAAATGACATTTGTTGTGCCACTTACTATATAACCAACTTTCATAATTAACACCATATATAATTATACAATTACATTAGAACAGTGTGGTAAAATAAAAGTTACTAAGGCTTCTAAGGGTTAGAATTAATAACCGCAAAAATACATCACTACACAAAAAGTGACCTCTGAGCACTGTCCTACAAATTCCAAAGATTCCATTTGTCAACCTTGGCAACATTTCTTTACCTCAGTCCCATGACATCATTCTGTGGGAAATGGCCAATTTCCATGCCTGTAAACCTTCTGCAACTCATTCTTACCCTCCTTTTTCTTTTTCTCTGATTATAACAGCAACACTACTGAGGATTATCATTTGAGCTTTGGCCTGCTTGAGGACTTAAACATCTCTAGACCTTCTAAACAGGCACTGAAGATGTGCATGTGTTTTTGTTGAGTTTTTCCATCCTGGATATAGAATAATTTACTGCTTCCTATTAAACTTTAAGCAAATACAAGTGGAACACTAACTTCATCCTAGTTTTTATTGTTTCTTCTTCCATTGAAAATAACCTCTTGTCAAATTCAGCTATATTCAAATCAGCACCGGTAAAGAACTTCTCACAACAGATATCACAAGTGCAAACTCAGAGCATGGACTATAATAAGCAGGACAGTGTCTATGTCAATTAATTTATAATACAATGAGGAATATAAGGTCCTAGTAACTAGGGGTGTAACAATGCATTGAAAAATGACATTTCAAATTCCAGCATTGTCAAGACCAAAAAAGTCTTGACAATTGTCAGACTGATACATCAGTTGGGCTTTATGCTTCTATAACCAGCAGAGGCACTGTTGAGTTTGGTGTTTCAGGCAGTTTGTCCTTCTGCAGCCACCATAACTTCCTTCTTTTTGGACATGCCCCCAATTGGCTTTCAAGTGGCTAACCATGCTTTAGCCCTTTATAAAACAGGCTTAGCAGGTAGGCCATTTGAGACCTTTGGCTTTCTGTGTTCCCAAAAACTCTGTACATTAGATCTTGGCTCAATAGCTTGTAAAAGGTGTGCTACTTTGTCAGATGCTTCCAGGTGGTATGTTGGTTGGACATTGAGGGTCTATCCTGGAAGTGTAAAGGAGTACATCAAATGGTGGCTAACTGAGAGTCATGTAAAGTTTGTGGTACCAGTTGCCAGGGGTTTCACTGCCATTCTATACTAAATCAGAAGTGCATAGAGAAAGATTTGTTGCTGCTGCTTTGCCCTTCCATAAACTCAATGTAAATTAG
>JBBJLS010000082.1:17835093-17851976 GCA_037577275.1 Bryconaethiops microstoma
GGTGCTGCTTATGGAATTTTATAAATCCACACAATGACTGGAGGCAATGAGCAGAAATCTAAAACCAAACCTGTGTTGTTCTAACCAGCTCACAAAATATCAACTTCTTTTTAGAAAAAAAGAATTGATACTTTTTTACTGTTCGTTTGAGTTTATTCTAATGTTCACTTGTGTTTTTGCTGGCAGAAAGAAACCCACTGCTCATATAAACAGATTCAAACAGTTTCCATAGGTGCCTAAGGCTTTTGCACAGTACTGTGTGTGTATGTGTATATACGCATCCTCTTTGCTATAAACAGCATAAGTAAGAAATTGTGCACCTCAATTAAAGTCATTTAAGTCATTTAAGGGAGATTTTTTATGTCTGCAAATATGGAACAAGAAAATCATATCCATAAATATTCTGTGCATGTGGGCCTGATTATCCAGTGCTGATAGTGTGTCACAAGCAATAAGTTAGGCATAGTGAGGCTGCAGGGATAAATCTAGAGCTGAGTGGAAATGTTTAAAGATACATTATGTTTGGGTTTAGAGATTCTTGTTTCAGCACCCAAATGTCAATGCAGCTCCTATGAGTCTCATAGTGGCGTTTGCAAACCTTCTGTGTCTTACCGCCCTCACCCCCACCTGACTTCATCTGCATTTCGCACTAATTCAGGCCCGCAGTAGGCCATGTTCCACTCAAATCTTTACATCAACACAATGAATGGATACCAGTTTCCAGTTCCAAATACATTTACAGCTTAATACACAGCCATTTAGTACCGCAGTTAATCATGTACGTGATGACATGTTGGTGTAGTATGAGCAGTCTCCAGTCAGAGTTTAGAACATCAGGAGTCAAGGCCGGAATGAAATGACTGCCTCTCCCTTATTTAGCCAGTGGTGACTCTTCACAAAAGTGGCCTACATTTCAGCCTGAGAGAGTGTAAGTGTGCCTCGGGGAATAAATCTGTTTTACATTTCTATTCAGCTGGTGGGCGAGCTTTTATTCTTTGAATAGAGGGTGTAAATCAAGTTTATATTTATCTAATGTCATGGAGAAAGAGTGGGAAGAAAAAATATATATGGTATATAAATATACGGGCCTGCCTATTCATACCAGGGAATAATCTTTACACCCTGAGGATATATTTGCAACATCAGACCTCCTTCCATTAAACTCCTCACCACAGTATAGGTGTATGTGCGCACTTACCTATGCACAATCTGTACTACAGTGGTTAAAAAAGTCATCACAGATTTTTCCAGTTTTCCATTGTGCATTCATACCCCTGTCTGTATGTTTGTATTTCACTGATCCACCATAACACCTACCCTGTCTCTTGTGTGTCATTGCTTTTCTTAACAGTTGTACAGTCTGTTAGTGTTTTATGTTTGTAAATAAAGTCTTCGTTCTTGCATTTGTGTCCACAGTGTGTTCTCCATTACCCATGTAACCATTGCACATTTATAATAATTTTTTGTTAAAGTTGTAATATGACATCGCCACTATTAGACATAAGCATTCCCTTAGTATAGCATCCAATTAAACATTTTTTGTAGCTGCATGTTTAGTATAATAACATACCTGGGAAGTGGGACCTGGTGTAGAGATGTGATCTAGGGGCGGTGCCAGATAGGATTGAATACATCCTAGATTATAGCATAATCCCAAAGCATGTATGATGTCCCCTTGATGTTTTGTGAATGGAACTGGGACCAGAACTGTTTTCAGTTATGTTCAGTGAATATTGGATAGGTCAGCTTCTAAAAGTTTAGAGAAAATTAAAATTAGCGAGCTCTAAAAAAGCTGAGTAAATTTAGGATCATCAGTTAGTATCTAAATGTAAATGAGACTTAAATGCATATAATACATACATTATATAGATATTACATATATTATATAATTATCTTACTATAAACATCAGCTTATGTTTTGTTATTCTTAATGTCAGTGTAGTTGGTAACTTCCTTAAGTATTTTCAGTTTTCAAGTCAATTCAGTTTTATTTATTTAGTTTTTTTTACAACCAATATTGTCTTTACAGAGTTCAGGTCTGATCCCCTCATGAGCAAGCCAAGGGTGAAAGAGGCAAGGTAAAGCTGGAGGAACCGAGACTTAAAAGGGGGACCCATCCTCCTCTGGTCAATCCATAGAGAGAGAAAAAGAGTATCTATGGAGATAACTAACAATAGAATGCCTTAGTGTACAGACTTTGTCACAGATTGACCATCTATGGTAAATAGAGGTAGTTTATGATGGCGTCTATGTGAGGAGGAGTTTAAAAAGTCTCTGGTCCACTATCTCCACTGTAGCTTTTGCACAGCAGCTGCCCTTAACTGGGGGAGGAGCACATGGGGAGTTAAAAGCAACCGAACCAGTCGAGGACACTTGGGGAAGGGACCCCAGCAATTGCAGATCCACGATGAGGTGGTGGCCTGGAGCCCCGATGGTGATAAATTGGCCTAGACAGATGGGCAGCAGTTCCCCTCAGAGAGTTTTGAATATTATATTTTGCAATAGTTCTGTCAGCTTTTGGGGAATATGTCAGGCTTTTTTTAAAATATATAATTAACCCTTACAGTCACACGTGAACACACCACAGCACACAGTGTGAACAATGTAAAATTGTTTCTCTGCATTTGACCCATTCACCAAGTGAAGCAGGGTCTTCCACCAAGGGTACCTCAGTGGTGACACTAGCAATTGGGATGTGAACCCACAACCTTCTGATTGCAGGGCCAATGCCCTAATCACTAGGCCATCCAGCTGCAGTGTTAAAAGACTTTAGATCTGTCAGACTGTCACTCCCAAGAACTCTCTGTTCATTAACCGTGTGAAACCATCAGTGAAGACCATCAAAATGTGGCCAGTGATGGAAGACTCTGTACTCCAGGACAGGTTTAAAGACACAGACTGGAGCATGTTTGCCTCTCAGGCCACTTGTGGCTCTCACACCAACATTTACTCTTACATGTACTCAGTACTGGAATACATCAACACCACAATTGACAGTGTTACTACAGAGAAGCAGATCACAACGCACCCAAATCAGAAACCATGGATAAACAAGGAAGTGCGGCTTCTGCTAAAGGCACGTAACAATGCCTTCAGATCAGGTGACGCACAGGCCTACAGTACGTCCAGAGCAGAACTGAAGAGGGGCATCAACAAGGCCAAGCACAGCTACAAACTGAAGGTGGGGGGGCACTTTGTCAGCTCTCACCCCCGACCCATGTGGCTGGGCATCCAGGCCATCTCTCACTACAAGCCCAGCAATTCCAGACAGACAGCCATTAATGTGTCCTCCCTCAATGAGCTGAATGACTACCTGAATGATTATCGCCCTGTAGCACTCATGCCCATAGTTATGAATTGCTTTGAGTGACTGGTCCTGGCACACCTCAAGAAATGCCTGCGCCCCACACTGGATCCTGACCAATTTGCCTACCGAAGCAATAGGAGTACAGCGGATGCTGTACTCTCACACCTGGACAACAAGAACACTTATGCAAGAATGCTGTTTGTTTACTTCAGCTCAGCATTCAATACTGTCATTCCCTCCAAGTTGATCACTAAACTAGTGGATCTTGGTATCAACACTGTAACTGGATCATGGACATTCTGACCAACAGGACTTTCTGACCGCTCTACCACCATCACACTCAACACTGGCGCTCCACAGGGCTGTGTGTTGAGCCCGTTCCTCTACTCCTCTTTCCACCCATGACTGCAGGCCTACTGTATGTATGGATCCAACTCCATCATCAAGTTTATAGATGACACCATGGTGATCGGTCTCATCAGTGACAACGATGAGTCTGACTACAGGGAAGAGGTAAAACACCTAGCTGCATGATGCGCTGATAACCTGCTCCAGAATTTGAAGCTGGAAAAATGTTCTACGGGGTGGCTGTTGAACGGGTTTCAAGTTTTAAATTCCTGGGGACCCAGATCTCAGAGAACCTGTCCTGGTCATCCAACACCACCAGCCTGGTGAAGAAGGCCCATCAGTGTCTCATCTTTTTGATGACACTGAAGAAGAACCAACTGTCTGCTGACATACTGGGTGACTTCTACCGCTGTCCGATAGAGAGCATCCGGATCAACTGTGTCACAGCTTGGTATGGGAACTGCTCTGTTGCTGACCGCAAGGCACTGCAGTGGGTGGTGAAAAACGCCCAATGCATCACAGGGACTCTACTTCCTGCCATTGAGGATGTGCACAAGAAGAGATGCCTACGCCGGGCACGCAGCATTCTTAGGGACTCCTCTCAGCTCCTCCCCTCCAAAAGGCACTATAGGAGCCTTCAGACTAAAACCAGCAGGTTTAGGAACAGCTTCTTCCCTGTCAACCCTACTGAACTCACTCACTGAGCCTTCACATCCACACACACACTTAACCCTCTACACTCCTCCTCCCCCTGCCTCTGTACACATCTGTACATCTGTATATACGTAGCACACATATATATTGTTCATATACCTGTATATACCTGTAGATTGTCCACATCTGTATATTTGCCCTTCTGTATAGCAATATAGAATATCTGTATATCTACCACATTTTATATGTTAATACCTTACTTCTGTATATTAATGCTAATTTATCCCCACCTTTACACTGCCCTTATCATCTGTACACCTCTTCTGTATATTGCTCTTCTACATAACAATTCCCACCTTTTACACTGCCCTTATCTGTACATAATCTGCTCTTAACTGTACATACTGCATATAACTGTACATATACTATATATACTATACTATATATATTGCACTTGCTGCTCCTTGCACTTCTGATTAGATGCTAAACTGTATCTCATTACCCTGTATTTATACATGTGTAATGACAATAAAGATGAATCTAATCTAATCTAATCTAAATATTTCACGTTGCTCAAATCCATAGTGATGTTGCGGCACTACAAATCCTAGCTAAATAATGTGTGTGTCAAGCAGGGTCCAAAAGGTGTATGAAGTTTTTTTTTTTTTTTTCCAAAACCTTTCAGAATCAGGTCATGGCATCCGTGCCCCTTCATTTCCTTCATTCTTTCAGAGTTGGGCCAGGTCTCTGGGATTTTATGATGGCTCTACAGGTGCCATAATTGCTTTCTTGGCATCCACACCCTCTTCCATTTTTCAACATGTGCTGACTCGATCTAGGATTTTCTTTGACCTAAGGTCAGCAGCAGTTTGTCTTTTCATGGCAAATGGCATAACACAAGCCAGTCACTGTTACTTTCAAGGCTGATAGTAACGTCAGCAGTGCTTGTGCTAACAGGGAGCAAGCTGTCAAGTTCAGATGAATGAGACTCCGGACAGTGTTCAGAAAGTACAAACACATATAATGTATATATAATCAGAACTATTCACATAAACTTCTGCTTTCTAAAGTGCTAAAAATTTACCATCATGTGCCCAGTGAGGAACCCTCAAATGCTCCCAACTGCAGCCCACAGAGCCCTGCTGATGGCTTCAGAACACCACAACTGGAAACCATCATAAGGGTTGGCAGCCATCCATCTAGCCAGATGTGTGTGCTCTATCTCTGTAACGTGAGTAGATTCCTCCTTTCTTTTCCAGTCCCTCGATCACTGTATCACTCATGAGTTCAAATTGTTTCATACACAAGTATTTATATTGTTTGCAAGGTCATTATTCATCAAGGTCATTGTTATTGACCAACAAAGGCTATGTCATGTGTGTGGACAACCTGTGCCCATTCACAGGACCAAAACTGGATGCGAAACTTAGAGAGCTAACTGCTAACTGACCTCCTACATGCCACACAGTCAGATTACTGTGTTGGACAGCTGCCTAATAAGCTATGAGCTTTCCATAACCATCACAAATGCTTTGGATTTTGAAAACAGTTATCAGCCATAACATTAAAACCACTTGCCTATTATTGTGTAGGTCACCGTGTTTCACCAAAACGGCTCTGACTCAGTGAGGAATGGACTCTGCTAGACCTCTGAGGATGTGCTGGTATTTGATGTGCAGAGTCTTTATGTCACACAGATGCTTGATTGGATTGAATTCTGAGAAATTTGGAGGCCAAGTCAGCACCTTAAACTCTCTGTCATGTTCCTCAAACCACTCCTGAACTGTTTTTGCAGTGTGGGAGGGCACATTATTCTGTTGAAAAAGGCCACTACCATTAGGGACTACCATTGAAGTGAAGAGTGTACTTGGACTTCAGCAATGCTAAACTGAAATTGTCTACCAACGGATGATTGATAGTAGTTAACTACGGTGGTCTACCACAGCTTATTTGGTGTATTTTCTAGTCTGGTTCCGTATTAAAAAGCATTCCATTTTCTGTAATTCACCTTCTGCAAGATCTTTAGGGCTGGGTATTTTGGTATCTGGTATTTTGGCAATCAAGAATAGACTGCAAAGCTTTGGGCTTGATTTCAAACATAAGCCGAGTCCGAAATAGTGAATTTGCAGTCCTGCAGTCCTCAACTGCATGTGTGTTGCGTGTTAGTGTCGAGAGACTGTAGGGTGTCCCATTTCTCATTTTTGTGCTAAAAGGGGTGCTCATGAGTCTTCAGAATGAACCTCAACAGTGTGGAGTCAGCAACATGCGAGGACCAATTTGAGTGACAGTTTTTTTTTTGCAATTTTCTGGTCAATGTGATGGAGAGGAAGATGTTGTGTGAGTTAAATTGTAAGTTAAAATAGATTGATTAATTTTTAACATGCATAATACATTAAGCTGCATTGTGGTTGTACAGTAGATGACCAAATAAACCTATCTGCAGAAAAATAAGTAAAGGCCAGGTGTGGCATGAGCATGTTTACACCAAGTACTTTTGAGGTTTCTTCACCTGTAGGTCAGAACATGTTTATGTCACCAAAGTAAAGACTGCCGTTTGAGTCTGGACTACAGTGGACAGCAGATATTATAATTTTCACATGCATACAAGGATGCTGTAGTTCTACCTGCCTAGGCAACCTGTATTGCACTGTTTCACCTCACACACATCAGGATTCAAGATTCAAGCTTCTTTATTTGTCACATATAGTTTTACAACATGTAATGGAATGTGCCCTTGAGTTGGACATGAGTCTTATGGTCTGAGGATAAAAGCTCCTCATGAGCCTCTTTATTTTGGCCACAATACTTCTAAAGAGTTTTCCTGATCTCAGCAGGCCAAACAGACAGTTACTGAACTGATGAGTATCTGATGATCCTGGTTGGTTTATTCCTGCATCTCCTGGTATGAATGTCCTGCAGAGACAGTGCAGCGTTCTGTCGCCCTGATCTCTCTCTCTATAGTCCCTTACAGTCTCAGGTAGAGACGCTGCCTTACCTTTTTGGACTGGGCTTGAATGTGTTCAGTCAGATCTTCAGAGATGTGAACACCCAGATATATTCGAAGCTGCTCACTCTTTCCACTGCAGTCCTGTTGATGTTGACGGGGGTTAAGGACCACTGCTGTCTCCTACTGAAGTCCACCACCAGCTCGTTGGTTCAGTTTGAGGCAGTTCTCCTGATACCGCTATGTCATGTTCTCCACCTTCTCCATGTAACGCATGCTGTCTCATCATTGTTAGACGTGAAGTCCAGCACAAATGTGCCATCAGCAAATTTGACAAAGGGATTGGAGTTTGTGTGGCCACGCAGTCAGAGTTGGTGTAGAGCAGAGGACAGAGTACACAGCTTTGTGGAGCTCCTATGTTGAGTTTGATGGTGAAGTTGAAAACCCAGTCACACAGGCAACTGTTCAGGTCCCTGAGCTTGGTGAACAGTCTATGGGGCTCTATTTTATTGAAAGTTGAACTGTAGTCAATAAACAGCAGTCTCACAAATAGTCTGGTTATATTCTACTTTGAACAAAGTGGGAAAAAAATTAAAATGCAAAATTTGTAACAAAAAAAAAGCCCATTTCCTTGCTAAAGTCAAGTAGATCATAGTAACAAAGCTTAGCTAAGGGCACTGAACAGGAGCACTTTTAGGTCATTCTACATGATGCATGGCTATCTGAAGCTTGTAAATAATTCATTTTTTGTTTGATGCTTATTCTTCTTTCTCTATGTGATTTGTGATTTAATTGAATGCATTTTTAAATGTATATGTTTGTTTGTTTGTTTGTTTGTTTATTAAACAATTTAAGCCGAAATTGGCAAAAGAAGGAGAAAACACATCTGTTTTCAGAAAGTCTAAACTGGCTTGGAAATGTTATTTGATACAGAAAAACAATGGGAAATAGCTAATGAATGACCTTAATAAGTGGGTTGTAGCTAATATGGTGTTAGCACTACTGTATTGTTTGTTTGTCTGTCCATTGTAAAGACTTGCACTGATTTCATTAAGTGTATAGAACTCATCTGTCATGGATTGCTAAAAACAGATTTGGCCACCTAAGTGAAACAAACATAATATTTCAGACTCAAAATGAGAAATACAGCAGTACCTCATGCTAGGATTCGCATACGTAGTCCAATGAAATGAAAAACTGAGACAGTCCTCAATTTGCAACTGTACTCTCTTTAGAGCATCCATCACTTGGTAGGTAACGAACAACATAAGCCCCTGGTGGCCAACCCGCAGCTCCCGAGCCGCATGAGGCTCTTTGCCTGGTTTCATGTGGCTCTTACGTTGATATTGAAGTTTGTGGGTTTTTTAATGTGCCTGTTCGCTTCGCTTGAGTTCAATACTAGAGCTGTAATACTCGGATCCTTTTTAGGATTCGGCTCCCTCTGAGTCACTCACTAAACTGATCCGGGTGTGTGAGTCACTTGAGTCACTTGAGTCAGTTTTGCCAAATCGACAGCTGTGAGTCAACTGAAGTGTTTGAATCGTCTTTTAAAAGAAAGTAAAATGCCTTGTGATGAGAATGAATCACTTTCAAATAAAACAAGACAATAATACAAGGCGATTCAGCTGTATTTGACTGGTGGATTCACTCATTACTATTGTTCAGGGAGTGTTATCCCACTCGTGTGAGTGATAAACTCGCTCTCGGAGCGATCCAGATTCGGTTGCATGTTTTCGGCTGTGGGGTTTCGGCTCTGACTGACACTAGGAGGATTCAACTTTGCAGGAAGTTTGTAGGATTGTAGGTTTGTAGGATATACCTCATTTTAAGTGTGGTGGTGCAAAGAAACTGCAAAGCTATACAACATTTATGGTAGTAATTGATGTTTTAATGATTATGAGATGTATTTATGTGACGGAGTTTACAATTTAGACATGGTGTATTTAGGACCTAAAGGATTCGGTTCAATGGATACCACAGATTCATGACTCATGAGTTATTTAATTGATCTGGGTGATTCACCCGAGTGAGTCATGAACACAGTTCTATTCAATACGGTATTTTCGACAAATGCGCATGTTTGTGACATGAAAATACCGCGAAGTTTCCCAGTAGGGGCCAGATTATTTAAGTAAACAATTTGTGTTCGCTCTTGTGGTTTTAGTACTGTAGAAGTAAATTTCTGTCATCATGTTGGTGTGTGACATTTACAGCAAATCTGGCTAAGCAGAGGTGTGTGTGTGTGTGTGTGTGTGTGTGTATGTGTGTGAGAAAGGGATGGGTGATGTTCATGTGTGCCCATGTGTATGATGTGGCTCTTTGCGGTCACACAGTAAAAAATGTGGCTCTTGGTCTCTGACTGGTTGGCCACCCTCTGCCATAAGCCATGTCAATACATTTTTCCCCATCTGAGTTGGGAAAAAAATAGAACTGTGGACTGTGGAAGCATTTGCATAGTTTTGTGGGACTATATAGGCAACATCACTTTCTTTCCTATCATGGCCTACACCTTCAGAACATACTTCAGACCTGTGACAAAGTATTTAGCTCTAAGATTTTGAAACATAATCCTAAAGCAATTGATAGTGTGGTATAACAAAACCACTGTGATGCAACTGTGGATGTGTAAAGTGTAGATGAGTTATAAAGAGTTATAAAGTAAAGTGGCCACTTATAGTCACGTATGAACACACAATGTGAGGGTTTTAGCTGAATGCAGTAAAACCCTAACATCAGTGTTGCTGCATCTTGTGTAAAGCCTCCCCACATGTATAGAATCTATTGTTTTTACTATTCTAGAGTTATCCTAGCGTTGGATAAGCAGGTCATATAGGGTATATAGAAAAATTAATTTCCATAGCTCGGTATCATCTAAAGCCATTAAAAGAAATTAAAATCTTGGAGGCCCTGGAGTTTTAGGTTTTGGGATACTTGTAACAATTGTTGCACTCAAATATATAATATAAAGATATACTGTATGTAAACATAGTTATCTGACTAGAGTTAGATGATCACAATTATTAGAACAATTTAGACAAACCATAGATAAACTATATGTCCAAAAATATGTAGGCACCCCTTCTGCTTCTTGAATTCAGTTATTTTGAGGGTCACCACATCCAAGCGTGAGCTAGAGGGTTATAAAGCCCTACATTAGCCTGTAGCGCAGTGGAACGACATTCTCTAGTGTTATTAGTGTCCATCCTACACCACTGGAATGAGCTGAAGTTGGTGTTTGTGTTCCAAGACCAATCACCCTCTACCAATAGCTCACCTCACTTATGGTCTTGTAGCTGAATGCAGTAAAACCCTCACATCAATGTTGCAGAATCTTGTTTAAAGCTTTCCCACAAGTATAGAATCTGTTGCTTTTTCGATGCTAGAGTTTAGAAGAAGCGTTGGATAAGCAGGTCATATAGGGTGTATAGAAAACTTAACTTCCATAGCTCTGTGTCATCTAAAGCCATTAAGAGAACCTAAAATCTAGGAGGCCCAGGAGTTCCAGGTTTTGGGATACTTGTAAACAATTGTTGTCTGGTAGTGGTTGATGTTGTGGTCTGCCTTGATAGAAAAGTCATGTGTCTGATTCAACACTATGCAACTGAAAGCTGCCATCGAGCACGTAGGACCATCTGCCAAACCCAAGGCTGACCTGGATTTGCTGACAAATTCCTGTGTGGAAAGGAGCATTGACGCAGGCCCACAATTAGAGGTTTTCCACAGCAGGGTGACAACATGATAATGACACGCAAACACAGCATGATTGGCCTTAGCCCTACCCCAGCTTCTGATGCAGGTAACACCTTGAAGCAATTGCGGCGCATATTGCTTAATATTTTGTCCTGTTGAAATGATCGCATAAAGTACTAGTCTACTTCTGGCTCATTACATACACGATAAACAGGATGAGAATTCTTGAAAGTGTATAAAATATTTTGGTTATGCCTCCATAAAGGCACTTCATTATTGTGGTGGATCTGTTTCAACATGACCAGCATTCCTCATACCTTCAGATCATGCACAACAACAACAACAACAACAACAACAACAACAACAACAACAACAACAACAACGACAACAACACAATGAGTAAAAAGAAGGTAGGAATACTTTAGAGTAGGGACTGCAAATTAAAGATTAATTATACTCTTAGTAAGTCAATCCTTACTCATTAGTTGTACAGTTTACAGTTCATTAAGTATTTAGTATTTTAAAATTGAATCCTCTGTTAACTGATGATTTAATTTGTTATTAGTTCATAACTTATTTATTATTTCACTTATTTCACTTTTAATAACAAGATTGAATTAAATTGAAGAAGTAACCTGAGAACTGAGTAGTACTTTTTCATTAGTCTCGTTAATTATCTGTTAATTAATTCAGAGATTTTGTGTTATGCATTTCCTTCACTGTGCAGTGTAGCGAGGAACACAGTCCACATATTCATCTGCTCCAGAGTTGTCTGTACTCAACATTTATTACTTTTACTTTGTACTACTTAGCATCAGTTACTACTTCATGCCCCTCTAAGTAATGTGATGATCTACACTGCTCATTATGCTCTCAACACACAGTGAAAATATGATTCTACAAAACAAATCAGAATCAAAGTGTACAGTGGAGAAAATATGAAATGAATGGCACTAAAGTATTAGTGAGGTCTCATTGTAAACTCATGTATCAGTTCATTAACAGTTTAATGAACAGCAGTTAGTAGTTAATGACTAAGTAAATATGAATTATAACAATGCCAAGCCATGGACTTAGTTACTAAGTACTGACTACTCTCTCAGTAAGTAATAACTGCTACTTTTGAATACAGAAATCAAAAGCAATATGTTAAAATGTCAATGACGTATTAACATATGACCAATAATTCATTTGCAACCCACAGAGTGTTACAGAAATGCTTGATAATGAATCCCTTAAAATCATTATGTGCTAATGTAGGTGCATTTAAAATAGAATTAAAATGAAACAAAATATACTAGATTTAAAATGTGAGGAAAAATCAAGAAAAAATTCAAGCTGAAGAAACCCTGGAAGCATGCATTTTACGGCTGCTTTGATGGAAGTGTGCACTCAAGCTGGCATGGACTCCACAGGTTAGTGCAAAAACCTCTGATAAGTAGATAGAACCCACCTGAGAGTCATCAGAACATGTGGTTCAGTGGAAGAGATAAGACTCCAAAACAAGGACTCTTTGTACAAAGGCCATAACTTGGTCAACGCCACAAATTTACCTAAATTGGCATTTCTGTTTTATTTCAGGTTTATATGTATGAATTGCTTCATAGCCAACAATACAGTGCAGTATTAGTATTCCATTATTATTATTTTAATGTAATATATTTACTAGTTAACTTTTTTGTTTGTTTATTTGCTAAAATATTAAGCTTTTCGAAGATTTACGTAGTAAAACAAAGCCTGTACTTACTGCACACCCAGCCTGAATCATCAACAACTTTATGATTCATTTCATTTATATCCATATTTGTCAAATCCATGTCTTTCCTGTCATGCTGGTGATATTAACACCAGCATCCCGTCTTTAATGGCATTAAGAAAACCTCCGGGAAGTTATTTTAAAGGTGGTTTAGTCCAAAGGTTTTGTGAGTGTAGAGTAAGACTTTGCAGATAAGGCGAGTGACGTAATGGTGCAGGCACACTCATTCTGAACACCTAATCTGCAACAGGAACCTCGTTTCTCACAAAATATGTTTTGAATAATGGAAATGTCAGCATGTTACAGCTTTAAGTCTTCTAAAGCACTGCAGCTAAAAGCAGGATTTAGTGTACTTGTGGGACACCTCTGTCAGCTATTTAGATGTTTGATCAAGTTGGTGACCTCAAAAGCACTCTTTCTTTTTTCAAATCTACTAAACAATCATCTGGATCAGAAAGATCCGTGGGATGGCCAACTGCTGGCCCATGCAGATACACTTTCAGACCATTTGAAGCGCATCAAAAGAAGACAACCATCTCACTACGAACACTAAATATAGATAAACTTGCAGGCATTGGTCTGGAGGCTGACCTGTTCTGGTCCAGTTAAGATCACTGCTGCATGGTGGGTATTTGATGTGCGGCCTCAGATGTGGTAAAAAGAGAACGCCCTGAACTCTTTGTTACGAGTGAAGAATGTTACTACACGGGTCCAGGGCATTCAGACCAGTTATGGATAGCTGAGAGTGGTCCAAAGACATGACATTGTGGGGTTAACTGTTCTGTCCAGCCTGTGCTTTCAGAGTTGTATTACAAAAACAATTATAGCCAAGTCTTGCGGCAGTAATTTATCTATCTATCTATCTACAGACATCTGACAATACAAAGGAAAAGCCTAAAGGTGCAAGGGGCCAAAAAAGCTTCGATGCACCTTGGCATAACTTCTACAATCTCTAGAACTAAAAGCCACAGTTTATGATTTACATTGTTTTTGTTCTGTCTGCTATGGTACACTCTTTAAAAATGTTCTTGCAGTGATGCCATGGGGAAAAAAAAAAAAACACTTTAGCTCCTTAAACTTAACAAGAAATGTGAGTGTTAAGTAAAAAAAACCTGAAAAAGGACCTGTGAAAATGTGAAGGTTTACCGTTTTGAGGGTTCTTCTTAGAGCCTTGTGAAGGTAATAAGAATTGAATGTAAATTACGTTAATGTCCCCAATAGCTATCACCTTATTTTAAGTCATTTATGGAACCACGAGCACAAACAGCGACTGACGTTTTTTATTTAACGTAAGCATTTAAATGTCATTTTTCATGTAATTACTTTTTGTAAGTTGCTTAGATTTCCACCTGAATCGCACAAGGCCATTTGTGCTCTTTTGGACTTTTTGTGCTCTTTTGCTTTTTTTGCTAAGGGGCCTTTCCTGTGTAGCACAGTGCTGTTATCCACTCTGTTATCCAACTTCTTTGCATACTGCTTTCCGATGGCAGGTTTCTGTTTTGCAAGTAAAGCTTAACACATTCACACTCAGAAGATATAGAAGGGTCACAGAAGGACTATAGCCATTCCAAGAAAATAAATGCATAAAAAAAAAGAGTAGAATGATCACCACAATGTTGTCTAATTTTATATTCCCAAAACATTTGTAAATATATATTACACGTATGTTGCCTGTTAAGTCTAAAGACTGGAATAAAAGAAAGTATGGAACCATGCCCTTTCTGTATGGAACCATGCCCTGGAGAAATAAATGGAAGGATTTATTTTGGTAATATTTTCAGCAGAACACACCCTTATCCCTGAAACTCATCAGCCTTCTTCAGGACTTCTTTGTGCTCTTTCTCTGGCCTTGACTGATGTGGTGTAAACATACGGGCATTTCATGAGTGGTTGGCATTTCATTGGTGTAAAATGAGCAACCAACCCTATCATCATACCGCCCAGGAAGGGCCTTTATCAAAGTGGGTCGTGCACTCAGATCAAAGCAAGCAGAATTAATCTGAAGGATTTGAAAGATAAGGAATTTATTTTCCCAGCGGGCACCACACAAGTTGGAAAGAACATGTTTTGTTTTGTTTTGGGGTTTTTTGACAGAATTAGTTCAGATATCATTTTCTGTTGTGGTCAATGACCCTGTGTGCTTTCTGCTTCCTGTTTGGGTGGGCATGGTCAAAGAGAGCCGGGCAGTTGTGATCATGTGTAGGAGGCCTTCATACGACAGCAGCCTAACTGTGTGCCCCAGAAAAGAGACGGGATCTCGCCGTCTCCATAAATCAGCCAAGCAGGTCCGGTTTATCTTCAGGAGAACCTGCGAAAGCGAACACATGAAATCCTGGCCGTGGCTTCAGTGAGGACTACAAAGAAGTGTGAAACAGTAGCAGATATTTTGCCACATTGTGTGCCTGTGACGGGAGAGAGAGAGGACGAAGCGCTGTGCTTAAGTCAAGGCAAGAAGGTAGGCGGAGTCGTAAATCACCCACTGCTGTCCTCTCTCGCTGCGCCCAGAAGGAGCACATTTAAAATCCATTAGTGATGGCGTGGCCAGCTGTACATCAGCAGCAGCCATAAATTGTTTTATTGGATGAAGTTTCAGCAAAGTGATGAGCTCAGCGATACCGATTTCCCGGCAAAGGCATGGTGTTACTTCGCATGGACATTTTCAAATCGAACGTTATTAGAGAAGATGGCATGAGTCAAGGCTAATCCACCTCCAGGTCGAGATGAAGGCTTTTAGAAGACATATTTGTATTTAGGCTTCTTTTTTGGGTCAACTGGCAACAATAGAAAAAGAAGTTCTACATTTTCGGAGGCCCTGTGCACACATATCCAAATATTTTGGCAATTGTAGCTTTTTTCCTCTGCCTTTTGGCCTCCGGTTAACATGAAAACAGCTTTTTTTGCAGATTTGTTAAAACTCAACATTTTTTTTTAGATGGCAAGCTTTTTGAAAAGGCATCATTCCATTCATTTGCATAGTTTTCATTCAGTGAGCATGCAGAACTATGGCTGACCCTACACTGATCTGTGTTTGTATCACAAAAGGTTAATAATATGTCTTAATGACTGTCATTAAACAAAGTCCATTTTGAAAAGGTTTTAAGTTAGAAAAACTCATCTCAACTCTGACCAGGACTGTGTTGGCATTTCATGACAGTGTAAACAACCACACAGCTGCAATCAGTGGATTTTCACTGAAGGCCAGTATTCATAAGACTACATGACATGTGCGTAAACCTTTCATGACAGCCTTTATAAACCTACATAAACATTTACAACAGTTGTATCAACAAGCATCCATTGTCAAAATGACTGCCTGGTTGGTTTTGCTGAAATAAGCCTTTATATCTGTTTATGTAGGCTTATATCAGCTGCCATGGAAGGTGTGTAGCCATATGAATACTGGCCTTCAGTGAAGTGCTACCATGCTTTTTTTGGGGTAGATGTCTGACCATGAATCTGTCAGAAATATCGACTTACGATTTGGCCCTAACATGATAAGAACATCTTGCCATCACATGATTAAAAAATTTTCCTTTAGCACTTGAATTCTCCATTTTGCTCATTACTCACAATCACAGGGTTCTATTTGAGACATTATTGTTATCGTTTTGGTATAATAATAAATATACTGCGATGTCATGCTCATAAGGAATACATCAGAATTGCTGCATTCTTGTGCTGATATTTTTCAGAAATTGGTACGGACAAAGGTTTTGTTGGAAAACCAAAAGAAAAATAGAGAAAAAATACAGATATATATGGACAAGACCTACAAGACTTATTTATCATTGTAGTGAAAGTGTTGACTTTCTTTGTTATATCCATTTACTGGTAGCCAACATGATCGGTTAACAAGCCTAATGTACATGTGAAAGGTGACATGTAGTTCAATCTCTCTCAGACCTCTCTTCTTGCTGCTCTCTCTCTCTCTCTCTCTCACACCATCTCTCTCTCTCTCCCCATCTTTCTCTCTCTCTGTCTCTCACTCTCTCTGTCTTTCTCTCTCTCTCTGTCTGTCTCTCTCTCACTCTCTCTCTCTCACACACACACACACTCTCTCTCTCTCCGTCTCTCTCCCTGTCTCTCTCTCTCTCTCTCTCACTCTCTCTCTCTCTCTGTCTCTCTGTCTCTCTCTCTGTCTCTCGCTCTCCCTCTCTCTCCCACACACAGACACCATATCTCTC
>JBBJLS010000082.1:17852076-17876233 GCA_037577275.1 Bryconaethiops microstoma
TGAAATCCACACTACTTTCAAAAACCTCATAAGTGAACTGAACAAACCAGGAGCTCCGTACTCTCTCAACCTGGCCAGTCGGCTTTATGGAGACCAGTCCTACAAGTTTGAGGACGTAAGTTTGTTTTGTTGTTATGTTTTGGTAAAGGCATATAAATGTGTTTTTAACTAAAAGTGTTTGGCTTGATCAATGTGATCATATCATTCTCTAGAGATTCTGCAAGATTCTCCAAAAGCAACACGCGGCGTAACTATTAGCTTAAGCTGCTTTCCCAACACACCTCTACTTTATTGTGAAACTATGGTTGTTAGTGTGCAGATGTTGAGTTGAGTTTGATTAGTCAACATAGGATCCCATCACTGCCATGTGTTCTCTTCTTAGAAATTTCTTGGTGACACAAGAACGTACTACAATGCTGGGTTGGAGACCACTGACTTTAAGTCAAACACAGAGACTGCACGTGCAAATATTAATACATGGATGGAGAGAAATACACAAGGTTAGTACTCTACCCATAGAAATGCTGTTTTCCCATGGATTTATATTTTGTGCTTCCTCACTGTACACTTGTCTAAGCCTAGCTGAAACGACTAAGTTTATTTTGACTTTGACTTTGTATCAGCCACATTCATCACGAACAGATGCATAAAATTAAGCCCATAGCCATGACAGACAAACCTAAGAGCTCAAAGTCTTTAAATGCTGCACGGTTTTAGTTTGTCACCTTGTGCCACAAGTCAGTTTGTGAAATATCTTCCTTGTTAGTGTGTGTAATATATATATATAACACACACACACACACACACACACACACCTACCTAGGAACATGCAGAGACACTAAAGCGAGTGCACAGCAACGTTTTTGTTTTAAACAAAAGACATGATCAGTTATCGTCACCTGGCTCCTCACCGCAGCTCACCTGGCTCTTGTAAAGGGAGGAGCCCCGTGCTGCTCCTACGGACCTATGAGGTTGCTCCACCTCCCAGCGCTTCACAGTCACCCACCTTAGAGTCCAGCCATCAGGGTCAGAGGCCTTGCGTCTGGGCTAAAGCCGGGGAGGCGAGATGAACCAGGCGGAGGCCCTGTAAATATTTTTGTCTCTGGGCTGGTCCACAGTTTGATGACTTTTGTGTTAGGGATCATTACAGTCGTCTGTTGTGATCCCTGACCTCAACCCAGCTAAACACCTTGGGATGATTTGGGATTTATACGAGCCAGACCTTCTCATTCAACATACGTACCTGAATTGACAAATTCGCACTGAACACTAACTGTACTTTGTGAATCTAATACAGGAAAGATCAAGAACATGCTGGCTGAAGGAGATGTTGACCAACTGACAAAACTGGTCCTGGTGAATGCCATCTACTTTAAGAGCAACTGGAAGGAGACATTTGAGGAGTTTCGGACCACAGAGGTTCCATTTAAACTGAACAAGGTAACTGGTTGCCACATTTCTCTTAAATATATATTTTGTGACAAAAAAACAACAAAAAAAATGTATCATCAGAAACCACAACACACTCTTTTAAACCAGTTTTCCATGCTGATTTCTGATCTGCTTTCAGTTTTTGTCAATCACATAATTTTTTTAAAATCATGAGTAATATTAGATTTGCAATAGATCAAGTAACTGTTTGAATATTTTCAGTGCAAAGTCAGACAGGCGCACACTGTGGCATAGATATAATGATCAGTGTCAGTCAGCTAGCACTGTTTCTTCAAAAACACTTAGTATATGATTATTATATGATAATTATAACACTATCATGCAATATATAACTTCATCACAAAAACTACCTGTGGGAAAAACTAAACACAGATTTGAAATCAGCATGAAAAACACTACAAAACCCACATAAACTTAACTCTGATGATTTTGACCTGTTGACCTGTGTAATTCTGACATTTTGTTGTGATTCTATGGATGAGTAGGCAGGTATCCAAACCTTTTCCAAACAAAAACTGGAATCAAAGATCGCTGTTGCCAGTTAATAATGTTATCTTTGTGTTCTGATTGGCCTACAATATTTCAATTAACATCTTCCTGTGATTTTGTTCAGTGCACACTTTAGCAAGATATTTATGGCATGGATGCGATATTTTTGTTCTTTTTTCAGTTTGTTCTAGCCAGTTTAGCAACATTGTGATGGGATTGGAATAAAAAAGCCAAAATTATAATCAGTGAGTTCTGCACAATCAAAACAATCAATTGATTTCTTTCTTCTTCCATTACTGAGCCCCGAGAGTAGGTGACACAGAATGGATTTAATTACGTCCAACACATGGCTAGAATATCCCACACTTGTGGTCTTGAGATCAACCTTGTGCTTTCAGGGAATGTAATAGTATCTCATGGGCCATGTCACACCTACACCTTTTGATAAAGTCATGGCCACATCTTAGAAATCGCATTGTCCTAATGTGTGTCCATAAGTCACTATCACATTCCCTCAAGATATTATACCACGATACAGTCTTAGAGGCACAATAATCTTGTTGAAAGTAAAGAGGCCCCTTATGTTACATGTGAACAACTTTCTCTGCATTTAACCCATTCACCAAGTGAAGCAGGGGGCTGCCACCAACGAGGGGCGCCTGGGGAGCAGTGTGTGAGGGCAGTACTTTGCTGTGCCTTGGTAATGACAATAACAGTGTTGGGAATCGAACCCATAACCTTCTGATTGCAGGGCAATGCCCTAACCACCAGACCACCAGCTGCTCTAGAAATTGTGAATCCATAACATTCTCTTCCCCTCTTCCATACTGTTTACCTACACCTGATGTCACTGTTACAAATATAACACATGCATACTTGGCAACTTTTTAATTTATGGCAAATCCGTGCTACTGCATGCTGACATGTTTTACAGCTTTGAGAGTGAGAGGAAACTGTAAACACCTCTGAATTTTGTTATAATGATGATGATCTTTTAATTTTGTGTTAAATTTGAAGAGATTTTCACATCTCCATAGTGCAAGGTGTTATTTTAGGACAACGAGGCTAGATCACGGAACAAAAAAACTATTTGAAGAGACCTCCTCTCAGATGGAGTGAAAGACAAAATGAATGAAGGAACAAAACAAAGAAAGGGGGAAAAATATCAATGTTATTAATACCACCAAGGTATTAGGGACATTATTGATAATACATAATGTTCTGTAATGTAATCTATATAAGTTTTGACTGGCAGATTTCTAGGAGCCCACAAATTGGTATCCCGGATGTACATGGCAGCGCTCCTGGACAAACACAAAACTCAATTAATGGACTTTAATTAATGGGACTGAAATTAATGGACTTTTCGAAAATTGCAACAATTGCACTCTACCACAAACAAACAAAAAAGCAGATACGTTCTGTCCAACCTACATTTTTCCCTAGAAATAATTTAATGATGAGGTCGTTAAACAGTCAAAATACAAACAGTGCTACTCACACGCTGCATACTATCACTCATGTGCATTGAACTAACAAGATCAGTATCGTATAATATCCTGCAGAAACCAACAGGCTTTGCTCAGTCTCGTAGTTTAGATTCTGTGGGATTGGAAGCTACAATTTCTGGCTTTGTTTTTCAATAGTACTGAAGTGCAGTACTAGTCTTAATTTCATGCAACATCAAATTAAAAATGGAAAGATAGTTCAGGTCAGAAACCAGAGAGTAACGGGTTTGATGACAAACACTGAGAATCACAAAGCAGAAAAACAAATCAACTTCAAAACCAGGCATGGTTTGAAAATATCAGGAAATAGGCAGCTAGGAAAAGCTCATGACAAAATCACAGGCAAGACCTCACAATGAGCAAGTGTGAAGTAAGTGCTTAAATAGTTCAGGTGTTCAGATGAAGTTCTGGTGTGAGAGAACAGGAAGGTACTGGTGATCAGAAGGTCAAAGAGACTGGTCACTAATAGACATTCCTCTGAGGTCCACAGTGTTAACACAAAGCATGCAAATAACAACGCCCAGCACTGCAAACTAAGTGCTCTTTTGTTCCTAGGGCAGTTAAAGGACAAATCAGAACGTCTTTAAAGCCAGGCATGCACAGCTTGTTTTTAAGCTCAATTTAGTCATCAGTTAATTAATCATGGGGAAGGAAGGCCTGATTAATTGCCCAATCAAGCTCTGATTGAGCAGTCGTCCAATCTGATGGATTTCTCTCATGTCAGATATTGGTTGCTTACCTCATGAGCAGTCTCAAAGTCACATTCAAACCAGACATGAAACCACATACATTCACAACAATTAATGCTGCTTCATATCAACCAGGTCAAAATCTTATTACATCTTGTCCATATATATATTTATATTGAATTTATTACATACTGTCCATATATATGAATTCAGGTGGCCCCTTGGGTTCCAGTGAAGGGCAATCTTAATACTTCAGCATACCAAGACATTTTGGACAACGCCATGTTTTACAGTATGAATGGGCACACATTCCTGCAGAAACACTCCAAAAGTGGAAGCTGTTATAGCTGCAAACAGGACCAACTCCATATTAAAGTCTATGTATGGTATAATGTAGTCTTGGTATAATGGTCAGGTGTCCCAATACTTTTGTGTATATATAAATAGTGTGTGTGTGTGTGTGTGTGTGTGTGTGTGTGTGTGTGTGTGTGTGTGTGTGTGTGTGTGTGTGTGTGACTTTGACTGAATGGAATTGTGGGGGTATTTTTACCATTCTCTTTGGAAAATGGACTGTAGAGAGTCTGTATTGTCATGCCAACTACATCATGTCCTGTTTTTATTTTCAGTGTGCAGTGTGGTATATGTTAGCAGAGCTGCTGTAGCACAATTTCCTGTCTCATCAAATAAATAGAGTGACTTCATTTTCAATTTTCATGGAAATTGTCCGTAGGCAGAGCTGTCAGTTGGGCTTGCGTTTCACTTATAGGGTGCGAACCCACATTGCTGCATGTCAATCGGGCCGGGCATATTTGTGCAGTGTGAGCATGTAAATCCTAGGTCTTTGCAGTACAGACGATGGATGCAAGCAGACAGTGGGAGTTGCTACTAAAGAACAAGATTTAAATCTCACAGTGTATGCCTGGCTTAAGTAGGATCTACTGTTATTCCACCAGCCACAATAACTAAACATCAGCATGAGAAACACGCTATGCTGCTTTGGCTATGATGTGGCATTCACTGATCAGCCACAACATTAAAACCACTGACGGTTGAAATGAGTAACATTGCCAAAGGTATTCACTCACCTACCTTTACACGCATATGAGCTTAAGTGACATCCCATTCTTAATATATAGGGTTTAATAAAACATCGGCATCTCTACAAGGTTTAGGAGTGTGTTTATTGACCATTCTTCCAGAAGCACATTTCTGACCATTCTTGCAGAAGCACATTTGTGAGGTCAGACACTGATGTTGGACGAGAAGGCCTGGCTCACGGTCTCCGCTCTAATTCATCCCAAAGGTGTTCTATCGGGTTGAGGTCAGGGTTGTGCAGGCCAGTCAAGTTCTTCCACACTAAACTTTCTCATCCACGTCTTTACAGACCTTCCACAAAGTTGGGAGCATGAAATTGTCCAAAATCTCTTGGTATGCTGAAGCATTCAGAGTCCTTTCACTGGAACTAAGGGTCCCAGCCCAGCTCCTGAAAAGCAACCCCACAACCATAATGCCCCCTCCACCAAACTTCACACTTGGCACAATGCAGTCAGACAAGTACCGTTCTCCTGACAACCACCAAACCCAGATTCGTCCATCAGACTGCCAGATGGAGAAGCGTGATTTATCACTTCAGAGAACGAACCTCCACTGCTCTAGAGTCCAGTGGCGGCGTGAATTACCCCCACTGCATCCGACGCTTTGCATTGCACTTGGTGATGTATGGCTTGGATGCAGCTGCTCGGCCATGGAAACCCGTTCCATGAAGCTCTCTATGCTATTCTTGAGCTAATCTGAAGGCCACATGAAGTTTGGAGGTCTGTAGCGATTGCTTCCACTTCGTTATAATACAACTGACAGTTGCCTGTGGAATATTTAGTAGCGAGGAAATTTCACAACTGGACTTGTTGCACAGGTGGCATCCTATCACGGTACCACGATGGAATTCACTGAACTCTTAAGAGCGACCCATTCTTTCAGAAGCGGCCTGCATGCCTAGGTGCTTGAAGTTATACACCAGTGGCCATGGAAGTGATTGGAACACGTGAATTGTTATTTCAATGGGTGAGTGAATACTTTTGGCAATATTGTGTATATCCTCTTTATTTTGGTCTAGTCTAGGTAGAGCTAGGTTTTGAAGAAATGGCACCTCTCACGTCTAGCCAGCCTTCAGATGCACAGAGAATACTATATAAAATTTTAAATATGCTGTTATTTTTACTGGGTTGTGTCACAAATACGATCTCTGTTGCCGGAATAGCGTTTATCATTGCTTTAGACTCTAAGTCCCAGAGCTAGCAGTCTGCTTAGGCCATCGAAATAAAGCCTTTGTTTTTTTTGTAGTATAAACTCAGCTTTTGCTGATTAAACTTGATACTCCCCTCCCAGAGCAGTGAGCAGTTATTTGCTCTCCTGCTCAATTTCATTAAGCCTTTTATTACATCCAGAATTACTAGCCTTTTCTTGATGTTTGGGCCGTTTCCTTGCACTCACTACGACCCCAGTCCTGAGCAAGAATAATGATCTTCTCTTTTTGATCAAAAGCACATGATAGAAATGCCAGCAATGCACTGCTGAAAGTACTGAGGCCTTACAACTAGAGGAAAAAGAGCAGAAAACAAAGCAATGTACTGACCTGGTTTTTATTTATTTAAAAAGTTGGAGATTTACACTTGTATTCAAGTTTTTACAGAGGACACTTCACAAATGCTGGTTTGTTAAAGAAAACAGAGAGGAGGTGCAAAAGGACACCCACCATAACGTTGAAAAGAAAAGAACAGTGAGAGAGAGAAGCTGGGAGGAAGTGGTTTGAAACAGATGGCATGGCAGCCCACTGAGAGAATGATACTGTCAGCCAAGAGAATGAAGAGGAGTAGGTGGGAGAGAGGGAGGTGGAGGGGGAGAGACAGAGAGAGAGACAGAGAGAAGAGTGACGGGGCATTACTGAGAGTGGTGCATGCATTTTTAAAACAATGTGTGAGATGGTGTGAAACAGAACACAGCACTGTCCCCTCTCTCGTGTACACACAGAACATGCACCCTTTAACCACTAGTTCAATTATACACTGTTGTTCTGTGGAAGATGTAGCTGGACCCACATATGTGCTTCAGTTCAGTACAAAACATTGTTTGAATTGAGATTGGGCACATAAAGGTTCATTTTTCTTAAAACTCTAGTACTCCGCAGCACTTTAAAACGAAACGCCAAAAAGCATTCTTTGGAGCGCTCCTATAAAGTAAGGGTGCCCAATCCTGGTCCTGGTGTTCTGCCACCCAGCAGAGTTCAGCTCCAAATCTAATCTAACAAATCTGATCCAGATAATGAACATCTTTAGTAATATTAGAGCCAGGTGTGGGGTGGTAGAGCTCCAGCACAAGGATTAGGTGTTAAAAAATTACTACTTTTTGGCTCCCTAAAGAATCCTTCCATGGATGGTTCTTTACATTCTTTACTGAAACAACTCAAATGAAAGGTTGTTTAGTGGCCAAAGTCTATAGATCAGGTCAACAGAAACACACACAAGGTTGTGGTTGGTGTGCTATACCTGTTTGTTGAAAGATACTATAATTGTCTTGTTCCGTTCATTTTTCATTTGGTTTGTTTTCTGAAGACTTGAAACATTAAAATGTGCTTGGCTGGTTGCTGTTTCCTGGCCTCTAATAGAACATTTGTTCTGAAACCTGTCCTCAGGGTCCCCCTGACTGCTAGTGTTTGTTTTTGTTGTTGTTACTCAGCACACCTGTACCCAGTATTCAGTCATTCTAATGGCTTTCTGGGGGTCCTGATGACTATCTTGAGAATGCTTTAGGCTGCCAAAACAGCTGCTTCTGTGGCACTGCTTCAAAGGTCCATTTTGGCACCTTCATTTTTAAGGTTATATCTACGAATATTTCGTAATTCTGTGAGGTGGCCATTAGTATCAATACTATAGGTTAAAGGCTCAGAGATATGTTCTAGATTAGCTTCCTCCCAATAATCCCTTGCAGCACAAGGTTATGCTCAAATTAAAACAACAAAAAACACAGTCAAAGGTAAAGTGAGCTATAAAGGGTCTATGCTGTCAGGTCCCTCTCAGACATACAATCCTACATAATTTCACATCAACATACACGCACACATACATACAAACAAGTCAAATAGAAAAAGGACTGCATAGCTGAGACAGTACTGTGAATACGGGAATATAAATATATAAAAGTAGGTAGTGCATGAGGGAGGAAGAGAGGAATAGACCCAAGAACGCTGCTAGGAGCATTTCCACACACACACAGCCAGACTGCCACCGAAGAACATATACAGTAGATTCTTCACTTCGTGCGTCACCTCGAAGCCAAAGCCCTCCCCGATCACCACATGCCAGGAACTCCCAAACTTTTTATCCATGGACTCCTTTATCATCTTAGCTGCACTCTGAGAAAGAGAGACAGAAAAAAAAAAAAAAAAAAGGTGTGAAAATGACTAAGAATCGTGACTCACGTGAGAGCAGCTGAGAACCACCAACTCATGTGAACAGATTCAAATTAGTGCTGGGTGTTGATAAAAATCCTTTTTAAAAATGTATAATGATATTAGATTGTATTCAAGTTTACACAAATTTTTTTTATCAATGCCTCATAGCATTTTCGGCCAGAAAGGAAACTTATAATTTAGTTATCGGTCATTTTAAACCAACAACATGACATACTGCATGTAAATAAGTTTCATTAATATAGCTATTCATAAAATTAATTTTAAAAATATATATCATGGGATCAGATTGCATTTAAGTTTACACTATAAATAACCCCCAAAGCTCTTTTAGCATTTCCCGGCCAGAAGGGGAACTTACAATATGAAACTTGTAATATATTTTGTCATTTTTAACCAACTACATGACACACCGCAGTTAAATAAGCTTTATCAAGGGAACTAAAACTAAAAGGAAAGGACAATATGGGAAATTTGTCATTTGAAAATACAGTTTTTACTTTTTCAGACATCTGACATGGATAAAAAGAACCAGCAGGGCTAAATATGGTCTATGGATGATACACATGATATGGTCAGAAAAGCATACCATGACATACTGTAAAACAATTTATCACAATAACAAAAAAAAATATGCCCTGTGTAATACTGCCCCATTCTAACTTCAGCAGAGTAAATGTGATGGACTGTATATTAAAGAGAAGAGAAAAAAAAAATCTACAGGCTACAGTAATAGTCCAGGTGGCTACGCTATGAGAGTCTGGCAAGATGAAAGTGTAGGGACTCTGGTCCAGACAGTGCGGAATTGACAGAACACCCACTAGAGTGGACTGGAAAACAAGGCCATGCAAGAACCAACTTCCATACACCTCAGCTGAACACGACAACATTATATACAAAATTCTAACCTCATTATTGGTTGCAAATTTTTCACAGGCTGTAACACATAGCTCCATAGTTTCAACTCTCATCTCCTCAGGCATATCTGTGTGCTGGAAGAGAAACAGGGCAAATATAATGTTATCTGGTGAATATGTCCACACCCTGGTTAGAACACACCACAGACAAATGAATAGGTAATCTCTCTCTCTCTCTCTCTCTCTCTCTCATAGATATAATGGTAATTCTTTCACTTACCCTGATCAGAGGAAAGCTGTGTAATCTCTTGTAGTCTGCCTCCTCTTTCTTACTTTCCCCAGTTTCTGCCATGACGGTATCTTACTACAGAAACATACAAACATTAGAAAACAGGTATAATGTAGAACAGAATCCCACAGACTTCATTCAGGTCCTTCTGTCTGAAGACATCTATCTATCTTGGTGGACAGGGTTAGGTTTCATGCCCCTTGTCATTACACTACATTTACAGCATTTGGCAGACACCCTTTTTTAGAGCGACTTATAAACACTAGTTTATAGCCCCGAGCAACTGAGGGTTAAGTGCCTTGCTCAAGGACACAAGCGTAGAAAGAGGGGTTTGAACCTGCAACTTTGTGGTCATCGGGTTCACAGGCAAGTGTTTTATGGAGTAGGCTAATACCACCCCTTGTCTGTGCAGACAGGCAACTAAACCTACAGGATGAGCTATGTGGTGTGAAAACGAGTGAAGCTGGCAGTGGACACTAAGAAACACACATAAGAACTTTACCTCTACACATGACTATTTGAAGAAATCATTAGACATGTGAGCCTTTTCCCAGCCCTGCAGACTCCATGCACTGTACATTTAGGCTGCCTTCTCAGCTCTAATGCATCTGATTCAAAGCATTATTTAATCAAGTCTTCTATAAGCTTATTTAATAAAAATCCCTGCAGTCCATGGGACCCTTAGGACAGAGATAAGAAGCCGGTCTACCGTTAATACTCCCAACCGACGATGTTTTCGTACAATTAAAGTAAGGAGCAAACACTAGAATTGCAAACATTAGAATGAAAATCACACAATACTACAGAAACCACTGTCCATTTGCTAAAACTTGTTGAAAAAATGACCTTTCTGTAAAGCTAGGCTACTGAGTTCCTTGCTAGCGAGCTAAAAAAGACAATAGGAATAAAATGTTCTTTAGCAACAAGCTAAGTTTTCGTAAAACCTCGAAATCAGCTTTAATAAACCAAACCGCGATTAGCAGACGTATAAAAGGAGAAGAATTAAAATGTGGCGTTAGCTTAACTTGATAAGCATAAAACTGGAACGGATTTGCACATCAGCCAACTAGCAAAGTTTGTTTTTAGCTCAATGCTAACGAGCTAACCTTGCTATCTAGCTCGTCCCGTTAACTTGGTGCAATAAGGTTATGCGTCAAAAACATAGAAAAACGGGCAAGTGTAATTTTTAGAAATATATTAATGTTAACTGTTAGAATTAAACGTTATCACCGTTTTGTTTTGGGAGTAAATAAACTTACCTTAACTACTGTTGACATGGAGACAAGCGAGCCATAGCAACCACTGAGGAGAGAAACCCATGTGATCTCCCTCTTTCCGGCGTACATCTGTTGAATGTTTGGAACGAGGACGGTCGTTTTTAATGTGTGTGTGGATCTGGATAATAAGCAGGATTTTCTTCCATTCTAACGAAGAGTTAAGTGGCATTATGAATATTTTTAATTAATTTTTTACGTAGTTTTCAAAATACCTCATAGCCAAGTGCAGCTTGCACTGCAAAGAGCAAGTAGTGGGATACACCTGTTTTCCTGGTTTTTGGCTTAGCCCCATTTTCCAGGGAATGGCAATTTTAATGCTTCAGCATACTAAGGCATTTTGAACAACTCCACGCTTCCACCTTTGTAGACAGTTTGGGGAAGAACCATTTCTGTTCCAGCATGACTGCCCTAGTGCACAAAGCAAGGTTCAGTGTGGAAGAACTGGACAGGCTCACACAGAGCCTTGACCTCAACCCCACGTAGCACCTTTGGCATGAACTGGAATGGAGTTTGCAAGCCAGACCTTTTCATCCAACATTAGTGCCTATGTATCTGAATGCAATGTCATTAAATTCCCTGTTGGTGTAATGCTCAGGCGTCTCACTACTTTGGTCCATGTAGTGTACTTCTCCTATTACACTCTGAACTTTCAGTAGCACCTCAAATTTACTTTACCTTCTGTCTACTGCCACTACAGGCACACTCATGTCTTTTTATTTGATAAGGTTATAATTTACACTTACTCTTACTGTGCTGCAAGTTGCACCGTGGCCCATGGATAAACGTTGTCTCAGCACACTATGTACATGCACACAGCTGCTGATGACAATAAAGTAGCCATGAAAAAGGTAGTCAGCACAACAAGCAAAAGCAAAATTCAATTAGCCAGTCAATCAGAATGCAGGAGGGAATTAACCTGGCCAATCAGATTGAGACACAAATGCCCCAAGATGAGACAGGTCACAGCTTTGCATTTACCTGTACACCTTCACATTATTTTATTCAGTCAGAAAAAATAAACAATACATTAAGAACTAGCCAAGTAAATCTAATATCTGAACTGTAATACAAGCCCCTGACCCTTTGGCCTTGTTCGATCAGTACTCCTTGGTTATTCTTGGTATTTCAGTACTGGAGCCACTCACTGGTTAGTGGGCTCAGAAGGTTTAGCAGTTGAGCAAATTGTGCCAGTAAATGTCTCTGGATGAAGTTTACTAAAAAGACACAGAATGGACATATTATGTTTTAGAATCACCATACTTCTCTGCGTTATGTAGATTGACACCATGCACTCTATTTTGCCCCACCTTTTAAAAAAAAAATAAACCCATGTAAAATGTGGCGGTGTGTTGGATTACATGGGATTATTCATTCATGGATAGCTCAACATGGTCTAATCCCTGTAGGAATTATTACATTTTATAAGATTAAGGAAACTGTACCAGTAAATGTTAACATTTGGATTCAGTTCCACCTGGGCATTAAAGAAACAGAGGGAGAGAGATTGAGAGTAACGTGTCCTCATTTCATGCAAAGTAGGTCTACACTGTGACCTGGTACGTGAATTGTGTGTTATATGGCTATCTTAAAAGTGACACAAATCGGATCCCACTGCAATTTCAGCACGTCTAACCTAGTTTCTGCGAGACTCTTACTTTGTGATAGGAACAGAAAAGAACGTCCAAAAGAGAAACATGCTCATATTTGAGCCAAACATGCATTTGAACCAACCTTATATTTGATCACCCTAAATTTCAGAATTCCAGTTGGAAAAGGACGTAACTTTTGTTTTGAAACCGGCAAAATATATTGATGTATTGTTGTATTCTTTCCATCATGTGTCTGATACATGCTCTGGGGCCATGCGTTTTTGGATTTGCGCTTGGGTAATAGATAAAACCCTAGATCAGGATCCGTTGACTTATACTGCATCTTTATTTAAGTAAGATTATGTAAGATTATGGGCTAAGTATAGTTCTGAATCAGATGTTACAGAGTTGCTGTTCCGCAGCCTACACACACGATGCTCTCACACTCCTATCACGCTGTTTTGTAACAGGAAGTGTCCAGAGATTGTATTACCTCCCACATCCTTTTCCCAAATGAGCCAGTCTCTTTGGTACTGCCCGTCACTCAGCTCTTATTGCAGATTGGTGGCACACAGGCAAAATATAAAAACTATCGATATAAAGGGTAACAGCGAGAACGCTCAGGAGGAACAAACATTTAAAATGCTGTTCATCAGTTCCATTAGGCAAACTGTACTTATTGAACCTCTGGCCTGTTCAATTTGCACTTGACTCTGTGAATACATTAGAACTGATATAGAGATGTTTTCACTGCGGTCGCGGTTAAGAAGCCTTGGCTCTGGTATAGATCCGCAATGAACCTAATATCAGGTAAGCCTGAAGGTGAAAATAATTAACATCTTGCATTGAGCTGCTTAATCTGCTTTTCTGTAAGTCTGTTAGTTGGAAAGGATTGCATGATCAAGCTCTACTCAATCTGCGCTCCTTCTGCGAGATGGAGAGGCCATGTGGAGGGTAGGAGAGCGAGAGGAGGGCTGTAAATGGGCTCAGAGTGAGAGACAGATTACATGAGAGAAAAACAATGACAGACAGGCAGACAGAGAGACATACAAACAGACAAAAATCTGCCTGGAGATCAGTCGGTCTAGCTAGTTGAGCACTTTTTTTTCTCGCTTGCTTTTTGAGGCACGGATAGTCATTATCATGATTGAATATGCAGTCTAATGCATACACAAATGCACATACACACACTGTCAGCCTCACGGGATGCAGCAGGTTATAAATAGAGGCAGAGCGGGAGGGTGAGAGACCACATTAGTGAGGGTTAAGGACTAAAACACAGATTTATGGCAGGCGCCTGGGATCTGGGGGTGGTTCTTTCTACCACTTATTGGATTGTGCAGTCTGCCTGAGCCCTAAACCTACTCATCCCCTACGGCATGATAACTTTAATGTCTTTGTGCAGCAGGGGAGGACTGAAGTGTGCAGCAAAGGTATGATCCAGCGTGATCATTTCAGTCTGGCTTGCTTGGGCTTCATGCAACCCCATGTAATATTTGCAAGTGTACATTGTGTGGAGGTACATAAACACTTATTGGCCATTCCATCAGGTAGAAGTACCACACAGGTGCACCCTACCCATACAAGTATACAATTACTAACCCTACAATTAGTATATGTAATAATCAAGTATACACCAATCAGTCACAACATTAAAACCACTGACCAGCAAAGTGAATAGTAGATTATCTCATTACAGTGACACCTGTCAAGGGTGGCAAGTGTTATGCAACAATGTGAACAGTCAGTTCTTAAAGTTTAAGTGTTAGAAGCTGGAAAAATGGGCAAGCGTAAAGATCTGAGTGACTTTGACAGGGGCAAAATTGTGATGGATAAACAACTGAGTCAGAGCATCTCCAAAACAGCAGGTCTTGTTAGTATGACTTCGGCTGTGACTTTGTTAGTTATTTTTCTATTCGACTTTCTATGTCTCCTACTTTCTTAAATGAAAAGCAAAAATGGAATTAATGGTTCAGTCTGAACTGAACCTGGAGTCCATCACATCACATGTTTGGCAAAGAAATTCCAATGAAGTAAAATATCAAGTAAAAGACTGTGGACTCATTCCCAGAATGCTGTCTTTTATCAGTTGCCCATTGCAGTTTTTTTTTTTTACAAAGAAAAATAGGACGATCTGAACAGCTTTCTTTCAAACATATTTAATTATTGCAAAGCAACCAATGAACTATTCAAAATTATAGAACTGATTAAAATATATTAAACCGGCAACTATTCCCAGAAAAAAGGGCTCTTTCAAGAGTAGCTGTTGTATAACTGGATATTTATTAGGTTCACAGCCTTCGTCAGCACCCCCTGAGCTGACATCCAGCTTTTACCAGGCAGTTTATGCTCTTACACTTCTTGTCGTGTACAGACTCTTTATAATGGGTCTAAATCAAGTCTATGTCTAAGTCCGAAGTCTTTTGGATGATACATGCAATAGTAATTTTCAGTCATTTTAAGAGGACAGACAGAACTCATGTTACACTTAATTTGTGACAATACTAATAACAATTTATCATATTGCTACCGCTGGGCCTGCAGTATCATCCTTGCTTGTGCTCCAGCGACGTCCTCTTGGGACAGCGAGGAAAGGAAAGTTGGGTCAGGTGAGAAAATGACAAAAGACGAAGTTGTCAAGCAGGACATTTTTAACATGTTTGTGACGCAGCTTATTAAATGAGCACCATGCTTTCAGCGCGTCACATGGCCCTAAATGAGCAGCATGGTTCTGACATGCTTGCCTTTGTTGCAATGTCTCAAGATATGACAGGACGGTTGCTTGGTAACACAGACAGCTCTAGGAGAGAAATCATTACAGGTCCCAGTGCATGTGTGTGCTTCTTGCATTGTCAGATGGCCAAGGCCACGGGAGGAAAGAAAGAGAAAGGCTTAGCGAGAGTGAAATGAATTTTACTCTTTATAACAACTCAAGATTTTCCACATTTGCTCGTCCAGTTAAGTAACACACAGCGACAGAATGCAAGACATGGCCTGAACAAGTACAGAAGGATATAAAAGTAATCAAGTTTGAAACTGCATAGAAAAAAACCCCAAAACAAAACAAGCAAAGAGAGAAAGCTGCATATCAAACATATTCTTGCTTACAAAGGTTTCGTAGCGTCCGAAACGACCCAGCGGACCAACGTTTTTTTTTCCCTTCTTTAAAAAGGAGTTTTTTTTTTTTTTTTTTTTTTTTTGTTCACACCAAGTATACGACAGCAGAGTGACCACAGAGGTGCAAACGCAGCACATACAACAGGCATCACCTTAATAACAGCGAGTGTGCCAGACATCAATGAACTCCAGAGAAGAGAGTCAGTGAAGAAACTGGACAGAATAAAGGATACAGCAGTCAAACAAATCCATGTCAGGTCATTTCAGTTCAGCTGTCAAGTTATGCCCCTCATGCTGCATGCCCCTGCTATTTTCACATTCACTCACAAAACATGTGCTAAACAGAATCTTCTTGGCGTTTTCTGTTATTGTCCCAAGCGTGTCTACACCAAAGGTATGGCCGTTGCTGGTGCAAGTCCATTGCTGGCTAGTGTTCGTGGTTCATTTTCAGACTTAAGACCTGTGCTTGAGTACATTCTGATCAGTATAGAGACAATATATGACACTTTATATGCAATACATAGTATATTGTATGATACATTTCATTATGTGATTTCACGATCTTGAATTGTACACTGTACTGTGCAAAAGTTTTAAGCGCTAAAGAAGAAACTTTATCTGGGCAGTACGAGATTGTTACCCGGAAAAACACCTTTTACAATAAATAAGAAAAAAAAAATGGTGATTTTATGTATGTCAGTGTGTTTATCATTCAACTATTTCCAAATCTATCGTTGTGGAAACCCATCACATTCTCCACTACCTGACTTGGCTTGATCATGCAATAATTTTAAACAATTATGCTAATCTATAAACTGGCTGGCCGCATTTCTTCTAAAAGAAGAAATCTTTTCACCAGCTCAAATGTTATAAACCACACCTCTGAAAACCAGAAAATCTTGTTACTTTTTTACTGAACTACTGTTTGTTTGCATTAGTCTTATGTTCCAAGTTCCATGTCATGAATTTTCACTTTTGCGAAATGAAAGAAAATACAATTTACACCCTCGTTCATACAGTCAATATATGGAAACTAAGCTGTAAAAACAGTCTGGTTTCATCTTACTGTTTTTGTGAAGTCATGGAAACCAGGAAACCATCTCATTTACATATATCATTTTAGCCCCACCTATAAACATTATAAGAAGTGTTTCAGCCTGGACTGCTTTTAGAAGGCACAATACAGGGCAGCCAATCTGTGTTAAAGAGAGGTTGGAAAATAGTCAGAATGTATTTTTTTAATACACTCACACAAACACTAAGTGGAGTTTAAGGTAAAAATAAAATACAGAAAGAATGTAGGATATGGGTTCTTTAAAAGGTGTTTTTACAAGCAGAAAGACTTAATGCTCAGATATATAATTTTAAACAATTTGTTTAGGTGCCAAAGGCTACGTTCACATTTCCGGGCGAAAGTGACACAAATTTATGCCTCAGTGTAACACATACCTTGTTTTTGAGCTGTGCGGACACACACGTGTGAACCATCATGATAGAAAAAACCAGATCTAAGCAGAACTTGGACTTGATCAGTAAGGCTTGTAACATGAATAAAGTCTTTTGCACAGTTCCATATATTCAGTCACATTCATCAAAAATATGAATTACAGACATTAACAGTAACGGTGCACTGAAACACACTTCATGGATGTACGGAATGTTTCTGTAGGTGCTTTTTTTAGTAGGTCACATTTTAAACTGTTGAAATGTTTTGAAAGACTACTTTTTTCCAGAAACTACTCATTATACATAGTCAAAACATGTCATCACCATATTCATATAACATTATATCAGTGGTTTGTGTTTTTTTCCCCCAGATATGCACACATAGTATTGCTCATTTGTACTTTAACTTATAAATAAAAACGGGATAGAATCATAAATCATACATGAAAGATCTCTGTTTTCACAAAGGAAAGCCTAGTTCCTCACTAAGAGCTCCCCAATCTGATTTGACCAATCATAGCCTTTTCTCTTGAACACAGCTGTAGAAACAGGGTGGCATAAAGAATTACAAAATGTACTAAGAAAAAAAATACAAAAAAGATACAGTACAAAAATGAGAGAACATAAATAAACAGGCTGATATGAGTGTTCAGACCCTTACCAATGCCATTATAGTAAAAAATGGAATAACACATTGCTAACACTCCCATGGAATATTTCCTTCCGATTTCTCTGTGAAAAGTAAACTGTCAGCATCACTTTCAGAGCTAAAGATGCCTTCCTTTTTCTCTTATGTGGTACAGAATGCCCTCCAAAATAATCAAATGTTTCTGTCAACCAAATAAAATACCAAAATGTCTTTTACATTTGACTCCAGGCAATTGTTTCCATTCAACACAGGCATCCCAAAGCCCTCTCAAACTTTATAAAGATACCTATATAGAAGTAATGGCTGATAATGACAGTGTCTCAGCTGAATAATCTGCTTTCGCCTGATCTAACCTTGGACTAATCACCCACCAGTGTGTGACCCCCTGCTGACCCCTCACTGCCGTACACTAGAGTGATGGCTGCAGTGTTCGGCTGGCTGCTTGGTAACCCCTCCAAACACCTCGACCTCACGGCTGTTCCAGGGGACTACATTACCCAGCATGCCCGTGCTGCAGTGGGCGAGGGCGTTGAGCTCAGCGTGAGTAAGCACTCGGTCCCACAAGTTGAACTGAGAGAGGTCCCCCATCAGAGCCCGCGAGGCCACGAAGCGAAGCCCACCCATCGAACTCTGCAAGAGAAGAGATTCAGACCAACTTTAAAGCCTGCAACATTTCTCACTGCTTAAGTAAAACGGCCCTTTTGGTCACTTGTGAACACACCACTGAACAGCACACAGTGTGAACAACGTGAAATTCGTTCACTGTATTTAACCCATTAACCAAGTGAAACTGTGGGCAGCCACTGAGGCAGCGTCTAGGGAGCAGTGTGTGGGGACGGAACCTTGCTCAAGAGTACCTCAGTGGTGCCACTGGCGGTCCTAGGATTCAAACCCACAACCTTCCGATCGCAGGGACAACTCGCTAACCCCCAGGTCACAGGCTGCCCCTGTTGCTACACCAGCTGTTCGGCCAAAATCAGTGACATAAAGTGATGGCCGAGAGTCAAAATGTCCAAAGGCTACGTGTTGGCTGCTATTATCATTTCTAGCAACATAAAACTCTTTTCTCCTTTTTTTATAGATAACAGTATGGCATTCAGTTTTAGAAACCACATAAAATGGGTCTATTTGATATTAACTAGATGTGGTTTGCGGCAAGTCTGTGATTGCGAGTGTTTGATGATTTAGGCATCCAGTTTGCTAAAATGTTGATCTTAAGCTGCTACTTGTCAGCCACATTATTCTTGTAGCTCCAATGAAAAACTAAATATGCAAAGTTCAGATATCAAACATGTCTTGGCTGATTGACTATAGGAGGGCTAAACTGGGCATTTGTGTGAATTTTTAACCTCAAAATAACAAAATAATAAAAGGTAGAGAAAAGGATATTGTGGAGTAAAGCAGATACAAAACCAGGAAGAGAAAACGAATGATTAGAACTACAAATAAATGTACATGTTTAATGCAAAATTCCATATAGAGATATTTTCTCAATCAATTATATTTTCTAATAAATTTTTGTGGATATTTCCTCCTTATTTCCCAACATGTGACTTTATCCTATATGCCAGTGGTCATTAAAGCCCAGGCCTAAAAGCACAACCCCAATAAAAGCGGGAAAAACACAGTGAAGCTGGACAGACTAAGGGAAGTATTTAATGAAAGCATGAGGAAAGAGGAATTTAATGAGGGAGGGATGAAGATAAGAGGAGATATGCACAAGGGAGGAGAGTGTGGATGAAGGGCTGAGGGTTACAGATGCCCTGAGGTATTCCAATTCCAATTGATTTTTGTCGGTGAAACAGCAGTCTTTGAACAACTGCCATGCAAAAAGAACTAACTAAAGTAACAACTGAACACTCAGTAATAACCGAAAAAACAATAAGGAAACATGAAGGTTCTGTTTTTGTTTAGTTAATTTAGTACAAACCTTTAGGCATCCACTGGCACATGATGATCTTTTATTTATTTATTTATTTATTTTTATTGATTTAGATTTGGTGATGGTCTGCTTTACAGCTGTGAACATTCTGTGGAAATGCTGTGCATGAATAAAACCCTGGCAATTTAGGCCACGTCCACATGTACACGGGTATTTCTGAAAACGGTTTTCAGATTTTCCGTTTTCATTTTTAAAAAAAAATTGCGTCCACACGAGCGCGTTTTTAAAAATATCTCCATCCACACGCAATCGCAACAAACACTGTCAAAAGCATGCCAGTGCAGCAGGTAGCGATGTAACCTTAAACTGTATAGCACTGGTGACAAATCAGAGGAGGGACGTCATTACCAGAGACTGTGATTATAATAACATCCGAAGCTGACCCTGATGTCTGTGTCCTTCATACTGGATGGACAGTAACTCCATGCATGAATATAAACATGCCTAATCTTCTAACAAGATTGAGAGCAGTAGTACTTTGTACACGTCAGACATTGTAGATGAAAACCTAATGTAAACACAGCGCATACTGTGATGTCAGATTAGTGGTGCACAGTATGATGCCAGGAGTTTTCAAAAATCACCACTTTGACCGGAGTTTTCAAAACCCTCCATTTTCACTGACCCAAAACGCCGCTTACATGTGGACGAAAGGCCGAAACGCATTGAAAACCCTCCGTTTTCATAAACACCCATGTACGTGTGGACATGGCCTTAGTTTTTTGGTGCTAACTTATTTACATTTTTTTCATTTAAACAAATGAAATTTGTGCTTTACATAGCACAAAACTTTCTTGATGAATAAACAAACAGAAAAAATTACTTTACATTAAATTACATAAAAAAACGTATCCTGTAAAGTTAGCATTCTGCAAACACTATTTGGAGATGGTTTTTTTACAGCGACGATTTAAATACATATACGAATACAAACACCAAAGTACAATTATTTATGACAAGAGGAACAATATGTTGAAAAAAAAACTCCATTGTTACTGTTTTTTATTTAATTTGACAATGCCAGCCGCTGTTTATGCCAAGAACCAGATGGACAAATACAAATGGCTCTTACACATAAACGTGTGTGTGTACTGTATATCACATGTGAAGTCTGCATGCAGTGAGGAAGTGCAGCCAATCGAGCAATTATGAGCTACCATGCTGAAAATCTGGTCACCCAGAACCCGATCCAGGCTATGACTCACCTGTTCCTGGCCCAGGACGAGTGTTCCTCCAGGCCGGATGGAGTGGCGGGTTGCCAGGTCCTTCCCCTCACCTTTCAGCTTGCCTCCTAGGTAGGCGTGCCACACTCCAGCTCTTCTGTTCCAACTGACACACACATGCTGCCATGCACCCACAGTCAGGTTCAGGGTGAACTGCGCCACCTACGGGAGGGAAGAACAAATCTATTAAAAAGCAACTTCACTGAAGTGTGCAATATTTTATTGGCACACTCTTCCTGCGTGATCGCCTCACTGGGTGCATCCCTACGGCTGCATAAATGCTTGCATATGAAACTATTATAACCAGACCCTATGGGTAAGAGACTGAATCTCATTAATACTTAATCTCGTGAGTTCACATTGTGCACTATTTTGAGGAGACATGGCCTCAGGGGTGCACGTTCCACTGGAATCCTATCAACACCATGCTGAAATGCAGCTTCCAGTTCAGAATATAACAAGGAAGTCAAAAATCCAATAGAAGTATGTTATGGGCATCATGGATCCCATGTCATGCATGGATTTTGTGTGATAGTAAAGAAACCTGGGTAAAGTTTCATTCTGTCTATTTATGCTGGAAATCTAATCAGACCTATTCAAAATATTCAAAATGACACTGTAATAGTCAGTTTTCACACAAGTGCTCACCCCACATGGAACAGGGAACAGGGTGAACATAGGCTGAAGTGTTATTTCAGTCGCTGTTTCAGTTAAACCCAGGCCAGCCGAGCAGTCTTTGCGACTGAAGCTCTTGCTGTGCATTAATAATAAATGCTCCTTCAAAGACACTTATATCTTTTCCTCTAGCCACCTTAATCTGCTTAAGGTCCGCTGGTCTTGTTCAGCATTTTTACACATCACTCAGAGCACAGTAGCATGTTAAGTGCTTAATTGTATCACTTCACCTGTCTGGAAACACCTGCACTCGTTTATTCAGGTCTGTCTTTTAATTTGTCAGTCATCTGTAGATTATCATCATATGACATAAGCTCTCGGAAAACAAATGATCTCACGTTCCACAGCAGTGGCTTGGTCCGTACCTCATTATTGATGATGAACTCAATGGGGCCATGCACCAGCTGCTGTAGGCCCAGTTCATGACTCTGCTCTGACACTGCATATGAAAATCCAGTTCCCAGGACACTCTGCAAAGGTCTGAGCCACACGCAGACGGTGAGGGCATGAAGGGCAGGGATGGAGTGCTTCACCACAGCGTACGTAGAGCTGCTCCTCACGGGAAACGAAAGTCTATAACTCTCTGGAAACCTGTTCTCAGACATACCTACCGCAGAGACAAAGGCAAACATATATTTAGGAAATTCACAAAGTTAGTGTACATATCACTGTAAAGACAAATGAATTTAGTTTTTACACTACACGTACTACTTACTATATACACATTTCATGAAAAATGGGCCGTTAAAAACAGTGAGTAAATTACGCCATACATAAAAATTGAGAGTGTTTTTCCTTTTGAATATAAAACTGCCATTTAGTATGTCTGTTTTAAAGGAATGACAAAAATTCAAATTAACAGTATTTTTTTTTAAATTCAAGATGTAGGTGGTCAGCCAAGAAATGTTTGGCATCCAAATTTTGCTTCTTAATTTTAGAACTGGAGCTGCACGGCTAATGAATTACACTAGAACTCAATAGTCCTCCAAGCAGCCCAGTAAACATACGTTACTAAAACATCTCTAAACTTCCTCAAGCCATATCCGGATTTACATTAATGTCTTGATGTGGCTGATGACTATATATGTGTGTGTGTGTGTGTGAGTGTGTGTGTGTGTGTGTGTGTGTGTGTGAAAATTGATTAAATCCTTGGTTTAATGTTGCAGCTACACATTGCTATATCTCTCAATTGCCTGGATAAACCATCACCCTCTCTAATCACCCCAAACCTCATCAAAACCAACCAAATCAATGCTGTGCTTGATGAACAGAAGATTCGCAGAAGGTGGGGCAAGGAATGGAGAGAGATGTATTGAAATGTCTATTTATAGCCTTTCAAATCTGTCTGGTCTCAAAACAGTGACTTTGTAAGGGCCTTAGAAATATTTTCTTCAGGTTTCCCTTCTTCACACTTCTTTTTATTGTCTATAATGTTTTTGATTATTTGTTTTATTTCATATTTCATATTATTTAAGATAATACATTCAATAAATTCAGTAATGATACTCCATGCTCAAAGAATAGAGTTTTGTCTTAAAAACTTGATAAAGTTGGTTTTGGTGGACGATTGTATTCTATTTTCTACTTTTCAAATGATGTTAAAAGGTCATTTAGACAATACCTTTCTCCCAGGGAGGCTGCAGGGCCATAGCTATTTTATGAGAATGTTAGATAATGAAAATACATGGCCTGCTATCCTTTACCCATTTTCAGTCTCAGTTTCTCTCTCTCTTACCTTGCTCAAGGCTACTGATTCGCTGGTGGACAGCATCCAGCCCTTGGTCAATGTGCTCTTGGTGTTTCTGGGTCTCTTTGCGAAGGGCTTTCCTCTCCTCTTCCAACATCTTCATCTTTCTCTTCAGCTCTCCTTCCAGATCCTCCACTTTCCTATGGGCCGTCACCCCCTGACTCTTGGTGGCACTCTGGACTCTGCCTGTGCTTTTCTGTCCAGTTTCCGTGTGGTTGTGAGCCAACGGGACCATTTCTGACTGCATATAAAAGAACAAACTATTGTTACTGAGCACATCTTTGTTTCTCACACTTCAGTGAGCTTCAGGAAAAGCACTGAAAAAGTGTCGTTTGGCAAAAAAAAATCTAATTTACAGTTTGACCCTTGTAAATGTAGATCATCAGTTTGGTGTCAGAGGTCTTGGACTGGATGTATGGGATTAACAATTATCGTACATTTATCATGCAATAATTAACACTGTCCAACCAGCATGCCTAAATGCTAACACATTTGATATAATCTGTCTTGAGCTGTTAACTCCTTTTCACAGTAGACAAAAAGTACAATTTCTGCCTTGAGTGGAGGTCCCTCAGGTCAATAATATATATTTTTTCAATAATGTTGATTGATTTTTACTGACAACTAGATCTTCATCTTCGAAGTTGAGAAGTGAAGTGAAAGTGAGAAGTGAAAGTGACCATTCTGTCATACTAGAACACACCACAGCACACAGTGTGAACAGCACGAAATTCCTCCTCTGC
>JBBJLS010000082.1:17878761-17891215 GCA_037577275.1 Bryconaethiops microstoma
GCCCGAGCCTTTCTAGCACTTCTCTCATGTGGTTAGTGGGCTAATCCCCGCCCCACACACACACACACACACACACATACTGGTTAGCATGTCCCATTGCCTGACGTAGCTTGGGCCGCATATAGGTCATGCAAGGTCTTGCTCAGATTCTGTGCTTAGATAGGGTTCAGTTGGCCTCGATATCCTCTGTGGAATTTGTTCCTGAGGTGCACTCGCTTGGCAACAGGTGAAGAGTGTTGACGTAGTTTCCTCTTGGCAGGGTTGGCTATACCAGATTCCTCTGAGAGGCAGCTTCTCTTGGCAGTGCCACACAACTCTGGCCTGGCTCAGGGCAAATGGGTACCAGTGGTGTGTTCTCTGGCAGAGCAGCGCTTCCACACCTGGCAGAGCTGCCCCTCTGTGTGTGTGTGTGGTAGCTGTGGTTGACTGTGTCATGTCAGTAGGCCATGGTGGGCAAAGCACAAGGGGAGGAGCAGCCTAGCTGGCAGGCTGAAGTGTTGAGTGTGTGAAACAGACTCCCTGAATGATCGGCCTCTGCTTCCTCTCAGCTGCTGCTCGGTTTACAGTTCACATGCACTGACTGTAGATACTGGTGCTCATTTTAGTTTTAAAGTAAATGTCCAGAAGTATATTTCAGCATGTCACCCACCTGCCCCCATCATAAGATGACTCATGTATTTTGCTTTATACATTGAATCCAGTTTCCCCATAGTGATTTTTGTAAGGTGGCCGGTCTGTCAGGTGGACTCTACAAAACGAAGATGCCAAAAGAGTTTGCTGGAGTGAGACCATAGAAGAAGATGATCCTTTAATGGAATTTTCCAGGGTTTTTCAAACTAATCTCATTCTGACAAATCTGTAGCATATGGTCAAAGAAAGAAATTCATAGTGGTTTAACGTGAAATACCTCTTTGTACAGAATCTAGGAAGTCAGAATTGTTCACACCTAGGCTGTTCCAAGGCAACATAGTCACCAAAGAATAAGATAAGATAACATAACATAACATAACATGTTATTGGTCCCATAAGTGGTAAATATTGGTTCTTTTTTGGATATACTACTATTTTACTCTCATTGATATTATATATAAAACTCAGAAGTGAGGTGTAGGTGTTCTTGTCATCATGGATAGCAAACATTTACATTAGTTATATATCCATATATCCACTGCAACCCCTGCATCCAATCACCACCACTATAAAGAAATCCGAGCACCATTTCACATCAGACCACTCTGAATGGCTTTAAGTACATCTCAACCATTGAAATATATAGCCAAAGGGATTATTCTATGCTATCTCTTCTAAGAGCACCTTTAATTCGCAGAGTGTGTCAGTGATTACAAAATCCAGGACCACAAACTGTATCAAACATTCAGAGTTAAAGACTTTTCTATAGGAGCTGTTCCTGATCCTGGTCTGTGAGTACCTGGAGTTGTGCCCTGCACATATTAGTGTTTTCTTTCTGTAATGTACTCAGTTTAATTCTGAGAGGGCTTCTTAATTAGCAGATTAGTTCGTTAAGGTGTGTTAGAGCAGGGTAAATACCAACATGTGCAGGGCAAGAGTAATACAGGACCAAAACTGACAACCACTGTTTTATGTAAGTGTAAACTGTAAAGTGTCCATTTGTCATATGTGAACACACCACAGCACACAGTGTGAGCGAAATTCTTCTTTGCGTTTAACCCATTCACCAAGAGCGCAGTGCCCAGGGAATAGTGTGTGGGGACAGTGCTTTGTTCAGTGGTGCTTCAGTGGTGTCACTAGCAGACCTGGGATTCGAACCCACAACATTCTGATCACAGCAGCAACTCCCTCGCCACCAGGACACCAGTTGGTATTAAACCATCTCATTATGTGGAAGTTCCTGGATTCTTCACTCATCTGTTCTATAGGGGTGGGAATCGAAACCCGTCGTTCACCTCCGGCGTTATCGGTTCCTCTAACGATTCTTTCGCACATTTTCCTGCATCGCGCGCGATGACGTTGCACTCTGCGACTCGGATTATCATGGAGCAGAGAAACGGTCCACGGCGTGGCTGAAAAGGACAGCACATACCAAAGAAAACGCATGTGCATGAATTACAGTACAGTCTATACAGGGGTAATATTGGTATTTACACTCTAGCACTGCAGGAGTTCAGTGTAAACTGTACAGTACGATTACGGGGTTACCTTTATATTTTCTTTTACAATGAAATTAAAGTATTTTGGGAGCATATTTGGCGGCATATTCAGGTTTTACACTATAAAAAAAGGCATTTTTAGGCTTTTTTTTTTTTTTTTTTTACCACAACACGACGCGGTTTTTCACTATACGCGGGTGCTCTTGGAACGTAACCCCCACGAGAAGCAGGGAGTTACTGTATTTATACTGTTTCGGAATCGATAATGAAATCGATAAGGAGATGGATCAATACGAAGAAACGATAATGGCATTGACATCAACAATTTCTTATCGATTCCCATCCCTACTCTTCCATGAAGAAATGGTTCAGCCATGGATTGAAAGGTTCTCTTTTCTGGTGTTATTCAAAGAACCCCTTTTAACATCGTTATTTCTCAGTAAGTAGGTTTCAGGAAGTGTACAGTTTTCAAGGGTCATAATAGAAAGTACTCCTGTCTCAGTAGCTTCTCACTAAACTAAAATCTCTGCCTTTTTGTCCTAAATCTCAGTCCAGTTCAGAGGACAATCAGAGAACTTTCTACAAGCTTAACTGTGACTCATTTAGAGTGGGGGGGAAAGAATCCTAAAGAATGCGGTCAGGACATGACAGCACTGGCATAGCCCTCACCAACACGTGCTTCACATCACACTCTCTATTCCATAACTGTCCAGTCCACACTGGCTGCATCATTCATTTCAATAATAAGAACCCAAAGCAATTGCGGCACATACACACACACACACACACACACACACACACACACACACACACAGTTCAGAAAGATTCTGGAGTCTTTCTGTTCAAGTGTGAGCTCAGGCATGTGGAGATGCCCATGGAGCTGGGCGCATACCAAAGTGGCCCGGAACAAGAGGCACATTGAGGGGACAGGCGTTTTTGTTAGCGCGCATTTATGACATGTTATATCACAGAGGGGACGGATACACGTCCACTCTGACGCTGTGGTTCACTGCTGGAGACGGAGAACAAAGCCTCGACTGTCAGCCAGTTGGACAGTGACCATGAGCTTGACTAAGGGCACGGACTGATGATGAGACTGTAGTCAGAAAGGGGTAGTGGCAGAGGCACTGTATTCCAGATCATTTCTATTGGGTCTTCAAGTGAATAGACCCCAAGTTGCATTTCATTTGATTCAGCGTCGTGTTGTGGAGTATCTGAGAAGCAGCTGTCAGCACATCTAATTTAAATGAGATGCATCAGTCTTGATTAACAGAAGAAACTTCCACGAGTGCCATTACCATATTATGTGCTTGAACAATTCAACCACAAAGGGACAACTGGAACTGTCAGAAGAACCTCACATGGTTCTCAGAGGACAATCTTTCTGTACAGGGTGTTTGAAATGGCAGGATCATCTCATAAGATTTTAATAATGATAGCTGAATGGGAAGTGAATAGTCCTTAGCTGAATGGGAAGGTGCATCTCAGGAGGCCTCTTAGCCATGGTGTGTCTTCACTCAGGCGGTCATGCCGGGAAGCCTAGTAGCCTGGAAAGAGTCCTCAGCCTCTCTGAGTCCGGGAAGCCTCATTACCACAGTGTAGCATCACTCTTTCCTCAGGCCGTGGAATCCTCATAGTTGCAGTGTAGCGTCACTCAAGCTGTTACTAGGAATCCTCTTTGCCATGATGAAGAATTTCTCCAGTATCCTTCCTCAGAAGCATTGTAGAAGCAGTATAGTGTTGTTCTGTCCACCAGCCTCAAAGCTGCAGTATAGTGTGCTTTAAGTCCAGGAAGTTTTTGTTGTTTCTGAGTGGGTATACCTCTAGTGTTAAAAAAGTCTCAGCATTTCAGTTTCAGTACATCATTTAATTTTTCAAGCAAGACATATATGAGGCACAGGGGTTAGCGCTGTTGCAAGAAGGTCCTGGGTTCGACTCTGTCTATGGTCTGTCTATGTGGAGTTCGCACGTTCTCCCCGTGACTGCGTGGGTTTTCTCCGAGAGCTCCGGCTTCCTCCACCAAAAACAGGCGTGCATTGGGGATAGATCAATTGAGCACACAAATTGCCCCTAGGTGTGACTGAGTGTGAGTGGTTGTCTGTCTCTGTATGTGGCCCTGCGACATGCTGGCAACTGCCTTCGCCCATTGCAGCTGGGATAGGCTCCAGCCCCCCACTCCCCAACCCCGAGTGCTGGACAAAGGGGTAGAAGATAGATGGATGGATGGACATATATGAATATTTTCTAATGAATATAATAAATAATATTCTATTAAATACAAGCTTAACCTGAAGCACACTGTAAAACACAAAAATGTGTTCTTTTACTAACCAAGGTTTCAAAAAATGATCATCAGTTTGCTGTATTTTTGGTCCACTGAATGGGTTTCTGTAGTGCTACTCAGTTTCTCACCATTGAACAACAGGTATCCACCACCTCTTAATTACTGAATTCATTAATCTGAATGCTTCAGCAGACCAAGACATTTTGGACAACACCATGCTTCCAACTGTGTGGACACAGTTTGGGGAAGAACCTTTTCTATTCCAGCATGACTGTGCCCCAGTGCACAAAGCGAGCTCCATAAAGACACGGCTGAATGAGTTCAGGAAGAACTTGACTGTCTTGCACAGAGCCCTGACTTCAACCCCATCCAACACCTTTGGGATGAACTGGAATGAAAATTGTGAGCCAGACCTTCTAGTTCAACTTCAGTGCCTGACCTCATAAATGCTTTACAGAATGCATGGACAAATTCCCCCAGAAACTCCAAAATCTTGTGGACAGACTTCTAAGTAGAGTGGAAGCTGTCTTGAATTCTTGATTAAAGTCTATGAATTCGAATGCAATGCGATAGAGTCCCTGTTGGTGGAATGGTCAGGCGTCGCAATACTTTTGTCATTATTGTGTATGTCTATTTCTCCTGCACACATACAAGTAAGTACATATACACGTCCATGTACATTCTTTTACAATCAATCACTAGATAAGACAGCCATGGCAATGTGCAAACATACTCTGAATTTTCCCACTTGCCTTGACCTTATGACCCATAGCTGCTGTCTCACAGTATACACTGAACATTCATACACTAACACATAGCTGTACAACACACAGAGCTTTGGTATCCAGTGAATGTTTGTTTATTTCTGAGACACAGTGTAAGCAGTAATATTTACCTGTATATCAGTGGCACAAACTATGACGAATATGTTTAATCACTAGTGGCAAACCATAATTGGAGCTAAGAGATAAATGTTCAAGATAGGACCGGAGTTTGACACCTCTGGGCTAGAGTCCCAAAATTGGTCTCATCCATTGCTAATCAAAATGTGATTGGATGATTCCACCCTCGCTTCCTTGGTAGATGTGCAGCTACTAAAGGCCTAACCAATAGGAGAGCTAGCTTGACTGTTTTGTGTTTGATTCAGTTCAGGACCCCTTTACCCCTTTTGTTTCCAATCAAACCTTCTCTTTTTTGAGATTTAGAGCATAATATATGATGATTATGAAATAAATGAAACTATACTATGGACACATACATATTATTGGCTCCAGAAATCATTATTCCTTCTCTGAAAGACGAGAAAGGCACGAAGCCCTCTGGTGTGAATTCAGATGGATGTCTAGTTGTATTACTGATTTCTCTCTTCTTGTGTTTGCCATAGTTGACTGGGGTATTTCACACACGCTATATGCCACTGTCTATATTGCAAACTGGCAGCACGTTAAAAGGACGGGCTCCCTCCTCGGCTGGCTGGCCGAGAGATGTGGGTTCTGCACCAATGCTGGGCAGCGACACTGTGGGCTCAGTTCCGGACGCTTTTGAGAAACTCAATACCATAAGAAGTTTGTTTTTGACAGAAGCCGAGACTGAGTCACTCCCATTTCTCTGTTGACATAAAGGGAGGAGGGCTCCTTTATTAGCTTTAGTTGAAGATATCTATCATTGTGAAGACATACAGCAGCCATGCTTTGTAGGGACACATCAAATTCCCAAATGCTGATTGTGATGTTTTTTTAACCCAGTAAACTGCAGGGGTTCGTGTGTTTCCACAGCTCTGAGTTTGAGTTAAACAACGAGTTGATGCTGAAGATCAGAGAAAGAGACAGAACAAAGAGTAAGGAGCGCCACTTTCCCAGCTTCAAGAAGAACAACAAATCAGAACCAGCTGACAGAGAGCCGTGGTGTGGGTCACACCTAGAATCAAGTATCCAGACCACTTTCTGCCTCAACTCCACTTTTCCTGCCTGTCTTTCCTTAACGTGTTTGCTCTGAACTTATGCCAAGCATGAGAGACATGACCCATCCTGAGATTCTGTTTTAAAATATCTGAATATGGTTGACCTTAAAATTTGGGTTTTCACTCACAGGACTGAGTAATTTTTACTGATATCCAGGGCCATAAAAGTATAGAAAAGCTTAAGTTCAGGTATACGTACTTGGTCAAAATCTTGCTCTGTACAGGGTGGCGCTACTGTCAGTCATGAAATTACCAGCTGTGATACAGTCCTCCAATAATCAGCTTTGGTATCTTTGAATATGTAGGATGACCCCCTTATTCCCCTATTACTCAGCAGGATGCTAGATAACATGGACCGGGGTATCAGAATAGCCTCATCAAAGCCTGCTGAGATACCAAATGATGTCGCATGAGCAAGAAAAGATTAAAAAAAGCAGCTTTACATAAGAATTGGAAACAACTATACTAGAGAGGAAATTTGGGGGGACCCCAAAAAAACAGAACTAGATGAAGCCAAAAATACACTTGAGTGAAAGGTATTTATATTTGAACATGGTCAAATAGTACAAAGTGGTTGTTTTAAGAGTAAAATGAAGTGTGAAGGAACACATGACGCATTTTCCTTCTGACGCATTTTCCTTACTGGCTGTGAGTGTTTTTGCTCAGGGACAGGTGGAGTGATGGGAAGAAGAGAAACGTGATATTATTGGTTGAATGCCGTTTATAATCTGTTTATATGTTGTGATGAATGGGCCAATAAAAAATAATCCGAACTGACTTAGAATAAAAGGTTAGTAATGAGACATACACAGCCAAGCATGTTACTGATTAAGTTACAAAATTAATGCGTGTGATTGAAGTCATATGTGAATGACATCTTTCTCCATCTTCCCATCCAACTATCTCTTCAAGCCCTCGTTCAGCTCTGAACTGTTTCCTTCAGCTCTCATTTCTAGCCACTGTTTTCTTCCCCAAAGGTGTTTTGATTGGCCTCTCATCTCCCTCCGCCAGCTGCCTCATTAGTTGGTTTCTTTGAGTGACAGACTGTTTCTCCTTCACATCTGATTGGCTCGAACACCGTGGCTAGTCCCTGAGGCTAACGCGTTTGACAGCGCATTATATGCACATGGGCAGGATGCTGTTGTTCAAGCTCCGAAAGGACATGTACCACCACTGGCCCAGCCAATGCCAAGACACTCTGCTGCTGTTTTGATGGTTGCCTGACCTACATACCTCTCTATTAGAGCAGCCAATATTGTTTTGCCTGAATATTTCCCTAACTTTCATTTCCTCGTGGCCTCCCCCGTCCTCCTTCTGGCTGACTCGAGGCTGACTTGGTTGGCAGCCAAGAGAATTCCTTGAATCGCTGTCTGTGGATGTGTCTTTCTCTCTGTCTTTCCATCCTCATCTTGTGCAGGCGCCCCAGCCTGTCTGCCTGTTTCTCTGTTTGTGTCCGTCTCTGTCTGTCTCACATGTGTCTGTGCACTTCAGAAATGTTTTGGGAGGAGTGACGTGAGAGGTGTAAAAAAGACAAAAAGAGATTATATGAGAAAGACTGAAAAAGAGGAAGAGAAGTAAAGAAAAGTATGAATGTTTTCCCTGTCGTTCTGTTATGGAAGTGAAATCTCATCAATTTTGCATGAGCCTGTGAAGGTAAAGAACACACCTCTGTATTTTAACCTTAAGAAATGAATATAGATAAAGTGTATTGTCAATGTCCTACGACTAGCACCACTTCCCAGAGCCATCGAGGGGCACTAACGAGTATGCAGTCAACTCATTAAAAAAGGTTCTTTGAGAAAAGCCATAGAAGGTCTATGCTAGATACAGTGAGAGAAATAAGTATTGAACACTTTTTTCAATGAGGCTATTCACATGAAATTTTCACCAAACATTGGGATTAAGTAAAGTAATGTGTGATAAAGTGGAATGACACAAGAAAAAGATGTATCGAAGATGCTAGCTGAATTTTTTTTTTAATATATACTTAGAGGAGAATGACAGCTTCAAGACGCTTCTTGTATGAAGAACCTAATCACCTGCAATGCTCAGGTGTGATTCCCGAAATCTTCAGGATTCCTGGTGGTCCCCTTGTGAACCCTGATGTTTAGTTCCTTCTACAAATGTTTAATTGGATTTAAGTCAGGTGACTGACTGGGCCATTCTTACAACTTGAATTTTTTTCTCTGAAACAACCTTTGCTGTATGTTTGGGATCGTTGCCCGGCTGGAAGGTCCACCCATGTCTCATCCTTATCATCCTGGTGGACGGCAGCAGATTCATTTCAAGAATTTCTTGGTACAAGACCCCTTCGTCATTCCTTCAATTATATAAAGTCTTGCAGTAAAGTGAGTTGAGAAACAATCCCACACTGTGATTCTTCCTGCTCCAAACATCCTTGTTGGTGTGGTGCTTTTCAGTTGAAGTGAAGTGTCTTTTCTCCCCCAAACATGGTGTGTGTTATGACAGCCAACATGTCCAATTTTGGTCTTGTCTGAACAGCCTACATTTTCACAGTATTTCATAGGCTTGTCCAAATGTTGTGAAGCAAACTTTAAATGAGCTTCAACATGCCCTTTCTTCAATAATGGAGTTTTGCAGGGTTAGAGTTGGTAGAGTGCCTTGCCGGTTGTTTTTTTTCTGAAACAATTGTATCTGCTGCCTCAAAGTCTTTCTGGAGCTATGTGGTCCTTGGCTCTTGGGCTTCTCTTCTGACTGTACTTCTGACTCCCTGGTTGGAAATCTTGCAAGCAGCTCCAGTGTGTGTCCGGTTCATGGTAAAGTAAAGTTCCTTCCACTTGCAGATAGTGGTGCTTACTGGCAAATTCAGAAGTTTTGACATATGGCTGTAACCCATTGACGTGTTTTGCAACAGTGAGGTAGCCAAGGTCTCGGGAGAGCTCTTAGCTTTTACCCATCATGAGATGTTTTTGTGTAACACCTTTGTGACACATTGTGGCACCTGTCATGACATCAGTAAGTTAAGACAGAGTCCTGACTGCTTATGACATCTTCACTCACATACGAAAAGGATTCTTTAAAGAACCATCCACAGAAAGGTTCCTTACTCAACCAAAGATGGTTCTTTGCCCGAAGCTCTTCCTCAATCCAGCATTCTAATCTGTCAGTCTAATTTTGATTGCTCCCTTCCGTTCCAATTTTGGTCAATTCCATCTCCGCCCCATTCCTCTCTCATACCTCTCTCAAGTCCAATGTCTGCCTGGGGTAAGTTCTTAGAGCTCACACCCTTCCTACAGTCACAACACATGCAGGCATGGTACAAGCTAGTGAATGTTAGCTTATTCAATATTACCTTACAAATTAGTATTTCTCCTGCAAAAATGCCTTTACTATTCACTCATTTCTTTTCTTGCACACAGCATAATAATCTATGGGTTGAATAAGACATGTTGCTTAGGGCACAAAAAATGACTGAGAAATTACTCCTGCAAGAACTATCAAAAAATGAAAAAACAGACCAATGCATGCTGGAAACAGGCTAAGTGGATGAGGAGAAGCCATCAGAGGAAGCTGTGGCTTGTCCTTCAAAAACGTTGGATCTTTAGTAAGGAATTTCCTTTAAAAGACGATCCCAGAAATGGACTTTGAGGGATGTTCATCTTGAATGTACATTACAAATACTCTCCACTGATGTAATAACCTAAACTTTGGCCATCAGAGTATTTACACTGTATACATGTGTAAATACTCTGTATGTGTTTCTACGTCTACACGTATGTGCAGCTGAGACGTCGAAACAGACTGTGGTTTGTTTACTCCAAGCATGAGTAAAGGGACAAATATATACTCAGAGAGAGACTTTCAAACAGAAAGCTGTCACAGGCTATTCCAGAGAACATCAGTCTGCCATGAAGTACTGCAGTTTATTTGTTTAGCTGTAGGTGCATGAGTATGTCCGCCTTACTGTTTAGTCCACGTGTGAATCATCATGGCACTTCTCTTATGTGTTAGTGAGTATACATGTGTGTGTGTGTGTGTGTGTGTGTGTGTGTGTGTGTGTGTAGTTGTGAATTTGAGAGCACACTGGGTTGACTGACTAATTGATCTCTGCAGAACAGTCGTTGGCCCACGGGGCTTATTCACATAGATCTGTGTGGGAGAGAGAGGACATATCGACAGCTATTAGCTTTTAGCACAAAAACACAGGGGGGGGTGGACCAGAGCACCTGATGCTGCGCTCCACTGTATTCGGAAGTCTGAGATTTCCGAGTCAGTGTCCCTGTGCTAAATGTGTTTCAGTGCTTCTGAATGCTGGCAGCAGTTTGTAAGGCAAATCCTAGAACTTAATATGCATCTCAAGAGTGCGTCTCCAGGGGTTTTCACTTCTGGTCCTGAAGGGCTGGTGTCCAGCACAGTTTGGTTGCTTGCCTGTTCAAACACACTCACAAAACCTGGCAGTAAACAGATGAGTTCAAACAGGGAAATCCCCAGACTGTGCTGGACACCGGCAACGTAGGACCCTGGTGTAAACACTGGCCCTGCCATCTTTTTTCATTGCATCTTTTTTCTGTTGTTTTCAATTGGAGAGATGTATTTTGCACACTGTTTTGTACTCACATTATATACTCACTGTGCAACGTTTTTCATGCAAATAGCTGAGGTGAAATAACTGCATTTTTTTTTCTGGGATGACCAATCGGATAATCAGTAATGGAAGAGGTGGTAGTGATTGCAGCCCTTCACAAATTATAACTACTTTTGAACAGAGCTTGGACTTTCCAACCTCCGATTGAGAAACATTGCTGGGATGTCTGGGGTAGTATTCTCATAAAACCTGTAATGTAAAATGAACATGGCTGCTTGTACCACTTACAGTAATTAAGGACTACATCTCTGCTTCAGGACTTCATCTCTGTTAGTATACAGGCACAAGAGCGGTTGGATCTTTGACACAGTTCATGAAGTTCGCTGTTCTGAGAAGATGAACACATCCTGAGCGTTACAGTTATCCAAAATGAAGATATCACTAACTTTATCTGACTAGTAGCTTCTGACTAACTATCTGACTAACTTTATTTAACAACTTTCAATGTGTGTCAGTGTTTTTTCCCCATTTTGTAATTTGTGATTTTTTTAAAATTATATTAAGAAAATGACATCATTCAAAATTAAGTTCTAAATACATCATAAATCATGAAAGGTGCATTTTTTACATTTTAGCTTGGTTGTGCCAGCAGCACCATGTTTACTTGTTAGTGTCAGCAGTAGTACTAAGCAGTGTGTGGCCATCTATTAACTGGCATAACACAATTGGAACTGGCATAACAACATGCTGAGCTGTCCAGTGTCCAGTTCAAAGAGATGCAGAGGCGCTTCAGGTGACTGAGAGGAAGCTCTGGCTAGACTTCATGCACCCAGCTTGTTAGCATCATGTGATAGTAGGAGACTACTATGCAGGAACCAAGAATTATTACAGTGCCACAGTATGTTATTAAAGTAGAAGACCTACATTAACTTCTACAGCACACCACAGTGCATTCAGCTACAACAAAGGCAGCACACATTTTGCTCATCTTTATCACTATGACGTCAGGTGTGTTTACTATGTTGTGTTCCAATGTAGGCTGCCATTCAAATGAAGTGAGTTTTTCTTTAGTTGTGATTACAATGGAAAGAAGTGTGCACCAACTAATTAGTGAGCTGCGCAAGCAATAGTATTTCCGATTAGCATCTTCCCTGTTTGTACACACCTGATTCAAATCATCTGCTAATTCTTAAGCCCTTGCTGAGCGGTTCAAATGGAGAATACAGTAAACTGTGTAGGCCTTTCATGATCATTTCATAGCTACCTTTTGAAGCCCTTTCCACAGCTGTGGAGGGTTCTGGTTTTTTTTAACCCCTTTCCACAGCTCTCAAGGGTTCAGATCTTTAAATGCATTAATAACAATAACAAATAATAAAGGTGAACTTTGAACTGATACAACTGTGCTGTTAAATCATCAAGAAGAAGTAAAGCAGAGTAACAGCATTTGTGTGCATGTTCTGTGTGTGTGTGTGTGTGTGTGTGTGTGTGTGTGTGTGTGTGTGTGTGTGTGTGTGTGTGTGTGTGTGTCTCTCCCC
>JBBJLS010000082.1:17935957-17952351 GCA_037577275.1 Bryconaethiops microstoma
CCTCATAAATGCTCTACAGAATGAATGGACACAAATTCCCACAGAAACTCCAAAATCTTGTGGAAAGCCTTGCAAGAAGAGTGGAAGCTGTTACAGCTGCAAAGGGGGACCAACTCCATATTAAACTCCATATGTATTTGAATGCAATGTCAATAAAATACCTGTTAGTGGAATGGTGAGGCATCCCAATACTTTTGTCCATGTAGTGTATATTTCAATGACTAAACTGTGCAGAAATTTATAGCAATACCAGCACTGCCTAATACTGGGAGCCCTCCAAGCCCTCCTGTGCTTAAAATGGCTGTTTAAGTAAATTAATTGTCCCTTCATTTAGCTCATCTGTCTCTTGTATATAACTTGTCATTTTCTCTCTGATGCAGGAGCGCCGCCTCCTTATAGCTATGATTATGAGATGTATGCCCCTGATCTTCGGCCCCCGCCGTACACTCCAACACCACCCAGAACAGCAAATTACTCTCCTCCTCCACCCTACCCAGGCTACAACAGAAAGTGAACCTTTTTCATCATGCTTGCACTGGAGATGTGGTGTCAGAATATCTAATAATATTATATATGGTTCTTCAGCAGTCAACTTAATGATCAGCTGTTAAATGCTGCCTCTAATAGCCTCTAATACATCATGACATGAACTGCAATGGAGGCTATTATGCATACACCTTACGAATGAGGCTTTCTGCCTGTTCTCGGACCGAAGGGTCAGACTAAATGGACTCTTTTGTAAATGAAGTTGTTTTTCAGCTCAGCTGATAATGGGGATGTGGATCGTCCCCATGGTGACTTGCTATATATGGTCAATTTTTTTAAAAATCATTTGTTTATATGGACGTTTGAATGAAGGTGGATGTCTACACCTAAGTGATGTCTCTTGAAAGACCTTGGACTACAAAGTAGAGATACAAGCCTATAAGAAAAGGGAAAAACCTCATGACTGAACCCATTCTCCATCTGTTATAGTGACTTGAACAGTTACATGTAATGTATCTTGATGGATATTGTTCAGTTACATGAATCAATGTGCTTTCGTGTAAGACAACCAAGAATAAAGACAAACTACAAAAGAAACCAGTGTCGTAAATGATATGTGCGAATCAAGGGCGGGGTACTGAAATTCAGTACTTTTATGGTACCAGTCAAATTACTTCTTAACAAAAGTCTTAAGACATGTATGTAAATGGTCTCTTTTCTGATTAGCTGTCTTGGATACATATATTTTGTGATATCACAAGAACTATCATTTGAATTTGAGTGTGTTTTGCAGCTTTGCTTCCATATATAGACTGTATGGATCAATAATATGTACGTTCTTCAAGTCTTTTTCAATTCAGAAGTGATTGTACGAGCCAATGAATATACTGGAATGCATCACAATCACAATATACAGTAGTTCAATCACAATACCAATATCTTGTCCATATTATGTAGGCCTAGTTTGTAATTTAAAATAAGGTTTTGGGGAATGTATTGTTCAGGAGTCGTTTTGGTCATTAAAGATTTTATGCTCAAACTAATTCACAGTGTTCTCATATATGACTGAAAAATTCTTGATCTCTTTTTAAAAAAAATCCTGTCTGGTCCTATGTGTGTGCAAATGTAATGTTGGTTATAAATAGGATGATTATGATAAAAAATGGGCACCTTTACTGGGGGGATTTGCAGCACCATAATCAATAAAAGATCTATTAAATTGACTAGTGCATTTAGGACCTAATGGTATTTCTCTACATTTACTCTCTTTCAATTCACTTTTTTTTTTTCAAATCAAAGAGCTTTATTGGTTTGATTGTGAGCATGTACAGTATTGCCAACGCATTGAAATGAAACAATAACATTTAACAATAAAATATAGTTAAAAATAAATAACTTGAATGAATACAAACAGATACATATGATAATAGTAATACTGATACTACTACTAATGATAATATTGAATAAAAAATACAGCAGCACGTTTAGGGAGAGGTAGGAACTATAATTAGTAAATTATTGTCAGTTTTGTCAAAAATAATTCTATTAAAGCAATGATTATTACATCATGGAGAAAATAATAATAATAATAAATAATAGTAATAGTAGTAGTTGTGTAAGTGATGTAGCATAGGAATGAAAAGTAAAAAAAAGCACAATTAGTTTAATGCATAATAGTTTCTCTCTCTTAGGTTAATACATAAGAGTCTCTCTCTCTCTCTCTCTCTCTCTCTCTCTCTCTCTCTCTCTCTCTCTCTAAGAAACCATGCTGCTCAACAGTGAGAAGTGTCCGTCAGGCTTTGGGATACACTGTATTTAAAAAATTGGTTTGAGCAAGACCTTTTATTTGATCCAGGCCCACGAAAAACAATTTCCACGGAGTCGAGACGACCCAAAGTGATATATAAGCGGATTTAGTTTTTTTTTTTTAATCCCAGCTGGGTGGAGAATAGAGCCCTGCCATATCAATTATTCTTCTGCAGAAAAGAGAACACTTCTCTCTCCACAGGGCGCTGCTGTCTGAAGAATCACCACACAGTGGCAGCAAATATCTGAATAACCACATTGGCTCTTTTCATAAACACTTTTTTGAGATAACCAGAGCTTCTCGTGTCCCTAAACTGAGCCTGGTGTGATTTTTATCTGGTTTTTTTTGCCACAGAAATAACAGCAGCTTGGAAAACCAAGTATAAATCCATTTAACACACGAGAAAACCTCACAATACGACTGAAATAAAGACAGATAAAGGCGCAGGTGAACATATTCTGCGACTAATTGAGTTCAAAAATTACTTTCTGAAGGGATGAAGGTAAAAAAAACGAACAATAAACCCCCTAATACCTCCCCCCTCGCCCCAAAAATGAAGAAAATCCTGTTTTGTCCCTCACTGCCAGCTCTGGCCAGGATTGATCACGTGACTCCGGAGCAGCTGCCCAGCCTCTCTATTGCTCTCCATCACAGACGCGCACACACACATACACACATTCTTTCTCTCGGAGTCGTCACGGAGGGACTCATCGGCAGCACATTCTGACAGAAACACGGTGAATATGGGGAGGAATATGGAGGCCCGCTGGGTTTTCTTGCTGCTCATGGCTGTGGTCTCGGCTGCGGCTGCTCTAGAGGTAAGAAGGAGAGAAAAAGCGTCAGATTTTTGTGAGTTTTAAGTCACCTGAGGGTTTACCTGGCTCTCTGGGTGTCACCAAGGCACAATACTGTAAAACAGGACTCTGCTAATGCACTAATATTAAAGGTAACTGGTGTTCTTTTAATTTAAAATACAGTGTTAAGTGGTGTTTACTGCTGGTGTCTGGTTTTAGCGATTGCTGTTCCTATGCCAACGCGAACATTACCTTTAGCTTCGGCTACCAGACTGGTCACCTTGAGGCTACACCCAGGCATAAACAGCAGATTAATCCAGATATTCAGGGACAAAAAGCACATTAGAGACTTTTAACTACTCCGAAACACAACCTCATCGTCTGTCTGGGTGGCAATCTCTCCCTGGACGATATGGCGTTGTTAAAATTTGAGATAAGTGTTGTTTTAGGAGAGGAAAAGAGCAAATTCATACAGCACGAATACCCCAGCCTCCATAATCTACAAACACTGCTATTCTTCTTAAATCCACGTTAAATACAACAAAAAGGGCCCAAAAATTCCTGATTGAGGAATGGTTGTAATTGTGGCCCATACTGTAAATCTCGTTTCTCTACGGAGTTAAAATGGATTTCAATGATTAATTTTCATTTTGTGCCTCCGAGGAGATTCGAGTCTATACTCCTTTGTGAAGAGAAGCTACAAAACACCCAAAGACAGGCTTTTCTCACTCACGAAAATAAAATATGACAAAAAATGACAAACACGTCTGTTTGTCTTTAAAGCGTGTTGTCTTCCATTTAGTGGTTGTAATTTCATAAGAAACCTTGTGAGAGTGTCTCAGTCGGAGCTGTGGGATAAATTTAGCGAAGCTGGGAGAAGTGGGTGTGAGGAGAAATTCCTGTTTCTGTTTTTCATTCTCCGTTTTAGAAAATTACAGTCTATCATACATGGTCAGGAAGACACGAAGGAGCAGGCAGGAGTCATGGACATCTTTTTGAAGCCTGTGTTATGTTTTAATGTGTTTGGCGAAAGAAATAAGGGAGTATTTCCCCCGTGAACATGTTGAAGCTCCTACATGTCGAGGGCTGGAGAGTGGGATGGAACCAGACAGAAGCAAGATGGCGGAGGGAGCTGCAGTGACTGCTCCTGAACTGAGTGGAGCCCTGTCTGAGGGAAGACAGCAGTATTTCTGGCTTGCCTCAGCTATCTTTACCCACAAATGCAAGGTTTCGAGGAAAAAACCATGACAAACATGGTTATTTTGGAGTGTGACCGCCAACTGACAGCTCTGTGCTTCAGTTTTCTTCCCGCAAGTGTGCTGGCTGCCACATTCAGGCTTTCTGCCACCTCCTTGGCCTCCAAAAAACACCCAGGCCATAATTTCTTTATCATCTCACCGCAGTCACATCTCCTCCCCAACTGCCTTCTGTACATGGCCCTCATTATCCCGAACAGTCTCATTGTGGTGTTGTTTTTAGTGTTGCCTTCTTCCCCCAAGTGCCTGAGACATAACACCCTCTCACAAGTTGTGAGAGTGCGTCTAATAAAATGTAGCATACGTTTCTGTGACCTTGAAAATAAATGGATAAATCTGCGGGGCAGAAGGCTGTGGGTTTGAATCCCAGGACTGCTAGTGGCACCACTGAGGTAGTCTTGAGTAAGGTACCGTTCCCACACATTGCTCACTGAGTGCTGTCACTGGCTGCACACTGCTTTACTTGGTGAATGGGTTAAATGCAGTGAAAGAATTTCACACTGTTCATGCTGTGCTGTAATGTGTTTCTATGAGTCCGCTTTACTTTAATGACTCATTGGTATCTACCATTTTATGTTGAAGTCTCAAATTAAATGTAACATTAGTTCTTTAATGTCCAGAACAATATCACACAAAATTGCTTGATTCAAACCGCTGTGTCGTACTTAATCAAGGACCTTATCTGGGTGTGGTAAATTTAAAATGACATAGCATGATGAACAGTCTAGTTAGGAAACATTACTAGAACACACTTCTAGTGGTCAAAAATCAGTGGCTAAATACTAACTGCGAGGATGTTGCTTTCACTAATTGTAGCTGGTTCTTCAACTTCATGCTGCAAGGTAACTTCTGTTTTGTAAAATGCCTTTATTTTTGTGACCTTGAGAATAAATGTATAAATCTGTCCTTGTAGTGACACATTGGTGACTACCCTTTTATTTTTGAAATCCCAAGTGTAGTTTAACATTCAGCTTTTTAATGTTCTGAAGGATATTGCGCGTGATTGCTTGTTTCAGTCAGCTGTGTCATACTTAATCAAGGACCTTTTTTGGGTGTGGATACATGTGGTCATGCAAGTCAAGATCAAATGATGAAAACTAGTCAGCCAACACTAGAATACACCTGTAGTGGTCATACATCAGTGGCTAAATACTAACTGCGAGACTGTTGCTTTCACTAATTGTAGCTGGTCCTTAAACTTATTCATGCTGCAGGGTAATTCAGAATTGTTCAAAGCAGTTTATTTTTGTGTGTACACTGTACGGGTTTCAAGATATCAAGTGACCAAGTCTAATTTATATGGTACGGTTGTTTGCTCACATATCCACGTTGGTTGCCATGGTAGCAGTGCATGTGTGATTGTGCTGACTGGGAAGGGAAAATTCAGTAAACATGTTGCCTTTATGAGCTTAGATTTTGATATGCTGTATTTCACAACAATGTAGTGCTGTTAGCGACTAGAAAATGAACAAAATATTACAGATTAGGATGTCCTGGGCAGCAGTAATATTAGCTAAAAGGCTAACAGGCGCCACCATTAATGTACAGAGGCTATTATCACAGATGTTTACTGAATGTCTGTGTAAAACTACAGCTTACAAAGCAAAATCATTATATGGCAATGGCTGTTGAAAGCTTTGTCTACGTTTTTTAATTATGTGATTGCACATTTTGACATCAAGAGGCGCATGTCCAGGGACAAAGATCATCTACAACTGTTGCTTAAATTTGTTTTGGGATAAAGTGTGTCTTTCTCAAATCAGATGTGCCAGTCTGTCTGTCTGAACAATGCCTTGGACACTTATAATGACACTTTTTGCATACATGGAGTACTTTTTGTTTAATCAACATCCTTAAATCAGCTATTTAAAATCATGGTTACATTTATTCTTCATCATTGGCCATACATTTTCTGGCTTTGTGCTGTCTGGTCCTGCCTCTCCTTCTTGTGTTTTCTTTTCAATTAGCCTTGTGCCACAGTGCTGTTCATCCCCTTTATTCCAAGCTGTGGCCCTCTAAAGGTCACATTACCTACAGTGGAATGGAAACCATTCAGAGCTGATCACTGTGAAAAACCCCACCACTGAATAGGGAGCTTTGTTTGTGTGCAACATGGCCTGTCAGCAGGTGAGGGATGTTGTGTCTGGAGAGATGAGCAGCACCATGGATTCCTGTGTGATGGGGGATGGCCAGCTGGCCAGGATTCATCCTGCCTATATCAGAGCAAGATCTGTGGCCGTGTGCAGGTGGAGCTCGATTCAGATGCCCTGGGGGGAGGCCAGAGAGCCTATCGCTGGTTGCTTGATGGGCTAGATGATATGATCCAGAGATAATGCATATCCTTCGCTGGACCTGCTGCCTTAGCAACCGGGCGATTGCTGAGTGGGCCATTTGTAATGAGGAAGCAGTCAACTGCAAGAACATATTGTGACATGTTTTTTTATGAAGGGAATACAGCCTTTGACCTTTTGAAGTCAACTATGAGCAGGAAATGTGATTAGTACAGCGCTCAGATGGCCCTTGGGGCCTCATCCCAAGTGGAAGCCACTGGTGCAGTAACCTTGGCACCATGATGTGACCTCACCACAGGTAGCAGCATGATGAGCCACGTGTTCTGCCTCTTTGAACGGGCTCCAAAAAGACCTGAAGATCATTCGTAATAACACTGGCTTCTAGATTGTTATAGTTTGCACACTTTGCTAACTAACGCTAACCCACCAACAAAGAATATATTACTGAGTCTGTTCTTTGTATAATAAAATTATTTTAAGCATTCAAATCTAGGGTAAAGGCTACTCAGCGGTCTGTAGATGTTGAAGTAAAATCTCAAGCCGGATCAACAATTCAAACGAAGTAATTCAGTTCATCATAAAATGATTTTATTCATTTTTAAAAATACACACCAAAGCATCACAAGAATGCTTGTTGATCTTTTCAGTATTAACACTTAGTAAAAAAAAAATAAAAATAGGTAAGTGAAAATTTTATTTTATGTTATTATTTATGTTGCAGCAACGAAGCAGTAGAGGTGCAGGTTTCAGATTAATGCATCCCTAACAGATACACAGAAAAAATAGCACATCAAGGTACAAATTTGTATCCCTGTCAAGTCTGGTTGTATACGACTCCTCTCTTTTTTCTTTTTTCTTTTTTTTTTCTTGCCCTCAGCCTCCGAGGTTGTTGCAGCACCCAGGCCTTCCCTTGGTACCCAGCACCCTATAATTAGTGCTCCCCCCGGGGAGGAGTGCTGGAGCTGGGGCACTGCATGATATTCCTGTCCCTGCTCTCATTACTTCCTTATTTTTCAAACCCTACTCTGATACTGTAACTGCAAGTGCAGAATTTTTGTTACTGAATGCTGCTTAGGTTGTCTTTGTAAGGATTAGAGCAGGGCGCGTCACATTGGGGATTTTGTGATGCAAGGTTTAGATCTAGATTACTATGTTTGAACATCTCAGATTTTATATTTTTTCACATGTAGGAATGTCGCACTTAAAACAAAATGAACGAAAGGCTTTCTGGTCACGTAAATGTTGCAGACACTTGTGCTATATTTCTCTTGGTGTGTCTTTTTGAGGAGTTTTAGAAGCGGCACTTAGTAAGTGTTCCTAATTTTAGGCTGCTTGTGACAGGGTGGAGTGGGAGACACTTGCAGACCATGCAGAGCTATTCCTGGTTCTCTTTCCTCTTCCGTGTCTAGGGAAGACTTCCTCTGTTTGACTGCAAAAGGCAAATAGTCAAGAGCCGATTGTGAACGTTCTGTGTTGTGTTGGACTGTACACATTCTCCTTTATGTTATTTATGTTCAAACTTTTGCACACATCCTTTATAGAGCTCACACCTCTGCACATTTTACTGCACAGTTACTGTTTAACATGCTGGGAGGGAAAAGAAAATAAACAACAAAATGTGTAATTTGACCAGTGGCGTTTTAAACGCTTGCATATGACAGTATATATACCTATAACAGGGTACTGGCCCACCTCACTGTTGCAGAGATGACCTAAATTAAAGAAAAGGCTATGTGGATTTATTCAAACCCTACAGCAGAGGTGCCAAAGTAAGAAAACTAGAAGGTATGTGGTCAAATTCTTCTCAGCAGGACTGTCAGTTAGATGTTTCATATTGTGGTTTGCTCACTTCATTAGATAATATTTTAATATTATTTGATCACTGTTTTGTCTTCTGCCGTTTCCTTATATTTTTCCGATCACAGCACTGCCAACATTAAATGAGCAATTTATGCAAACACCACTAAAATCTGCATTTCTGACATAAAGATTTGGCCTTGTTAAAATATTAAAACATATGACATGTTGCTCAGGACTTATTTGCTTTGCTTTTTTAAATTTTGATTTATTTTTTATTTTTTGGCAGAGCTGTTTTCTATCGATTATTTTTCTTTAGTACCTAATAAGCATTGAGGGACTGTTATTGTCTATTCCCATGTCTCCTTCCCACACTGCCATAAAAAGCAAGTCAGAGATAAAGAGTCTTCTGTCCAGAGACAAAAACCAGTGAGTCACACTCAGAACACTTCTCTGCACAAGGGCACCAAAAGGTTGACTTATGTTTCACCATAGTGACCGTGGGGGTTAGGCAGCGGGCAGTGCAGCACTTCTGAGAAATGGAGACATATTTCTCACACAAACTGGCTACTGCTGTCCAACAGCACACTTCACCTTTTCCTATTCCTCCTAGATCAGCACCTCTCCTTTAACCCAGCGCACTTCCAAATATATTTTACTCTCCATAAAAGCTACTGCTTCTCAAGTTCACTCCCTGCTGCAGCACTTGCTCTCCGTTTGCTCACCATTGCAAACATTACTGGATTTGACATCTTCTGACATTCACACATCCATTACATTTATAACTCAAATCTCGCTTCTAAACCTTCCAAGGGCAAAACGCTGAATTGGCCCCAGATCAGTGTAACTTGATGACCACTGGAACAAAACAAAAATAAATAAACACCAGCTTCTTCCCTTTGGGGCTGCAGGGGGTGGGATAATGGGTGGATTGTTAAGTGCCGTCATGGCCATTGAGTGGGGGGTTGGTGTAGCAACAGCCAGTATCTGTGGGAAAACATCTTACTGTCTTTATTGTGATAATGTTTTCGGGGTCTTGTGTGTCGGTGAGTTGGTGCAGAGTGGAATGTTGGCAGGCAGAGTGTAAGGGAAGTGAGGTTGGCTGCCCTGTAATCACCGCAGCGCACACACACACGCACACCCTGAGGATCCGGTCCCAACGACCAAGAGCGGATATTATTTTACACACACATTCATCTGTGAGTTTACAAGCTGTGATGAGAGAAGGGTTATCAGAACTACTTATGTGTGCCTTGATTACCTCCTCTGTCTTTCACATGCAGACACACACCCAAACCACACGATTCTGTGCCTTGAAGGTTTACTACCTAGCTACAGTTTATTTATCCTGTGTAAACAGTTTACGAACACATGTTGTGTGCTGCACATTTGCTGTTTCTTTTTTTTTTATAATATATACAAGTCTTCTTGTCATGGAATGACCCAGCATTTTGGCTCACTCTGATAGCTGTGCATCTGCTACTTCACTTGCTTCACACATAGGCTTTGTAATCAGCGACAGATTTTGTCCGAACTTCATCGGCTTTCAACCCTCTCATCCACATCATGTCCTTAATGGCAGTGTCTCAGCGGCGAGCAGTAGATCCTTACTCTCCCTGTGTCCAATCCCCTGGTGTCTCAGCTTAAGTGCGAAATCCCATCAGCAGTCTTCATAAGGGTTCCTCCAGGCTTGCTATCAGATCATGGGGAACCGCATGGAACTGCGAGTATTCCTGATAGCGCAAGTTCGCAATTAAAAGCAAGCCAAGCCTCGGCAGCTCTGGGAGGGGATTACACGCTAAGGCTTTTGCATGCAAATGTGATAAAATTTATGAGCGCAGCAGATGGTGGGAAATTCATCATTGTTGAGAACGAGGAAGTGTTTTGTCTGTCCCTTCCCCCAACCCTGACCAGCGCGTCAACTTGGATCAGCTGCATGCGGTGACCCCTACTGGGTTTAACAGCTTTGTGGATTGATAGGCCTTGCTACCTTATTTGACACACTATCGATGTGGTTTTATTAGAAAGATCACTTTTGATGTCGGGTCGTATCTCAACAAAGCTGAGTCGAGATTTTCTCCTCAGGTAGAATGCATGGCTGGGACTTGTCATGTGATTTAGTGTATTACTGTATGTACTTTTGGCAAATACGTTTTTTGAGCCATTAATGGAGTTAAGAGTATTTGACGTTCATTCAAGCAAAATACAATGTTTTTATGTTTGCACAAGTTATTCTGTATACTGAAAACAGGTTTTGTCATGCACCTAACTTCTACATCATGAATAGGTCTTGAAACTTGGACCTTTTTGCTAACCACAAAGAAGATGCTTTTGAACTGTCCCAGTAAGCCTGAGGTACTATTTAAACTAATTTAGTTTTTCACTTCTCTCAAGGGTATCTTTATCAAGTTACAAGGCAGCTACTGGTCACTTCTTCTTATTAGTTCTGGAAATTGAATTCCCACATAATTGCCCACAAGAAGAACACCCCAACAATCAGATACGTTCTGCTATAGCTCTGCGAGTAGTGACCACTCTAGAACCTTAGAACCTCCTACCCTGTCAGAGCTCATCAGTGAGGAGGCAGATTAAAAACTGAGGTCTTGGCTTTTACTTTATCTGATCCTCTGCAGAAGGGCTGCTTAGAAGGCAGTCTGGTTGTTGCCATTAAGAGACAGACAGAAGGAGTTAGCAGGGCAGTGAGCAGATGGATCCGAACGGACAGTGTGAAGTTCAAAGGCAAGAAACAGTGTCGAGTTTTGTCTCCTCTGATTATGCCCAATTATCCACAGCCTCTTTTCTCTGCTTCTTTTTTTATGAGTAGAAACGGGCGAAGGGGACACTTGAGCTGCGTTTGTGCAGTGTTATGACCAATAACTCAAGGCTTTTATTTTCCCTCCGTTCAGCTCTGACTAGCCACATGAGTTCATGAAATCTGTCCTGTTGTCAGATCTGTGGAAAACGAGGGAGTTTATGATGTCATGTTACGCAGTATTCTGTAGCACAGAGTTGCATTCTTCAGCCTCTCGTTTTGACAGGATTCATGAGTTTTTGTTGTTTCCGTGTTTGTTCTCTCCTTACAGTGCCAACCATTATGCAGATACATCAGACAACCACTGCTAATCCCTGTGCTGAGAATTAATGTACCACTAAACGGTCATCACACAAACTCATGAAGAAAATGGATTTTACACTGGATGGATTTTACACTGTTCAGATAGACTAAAGCAACCAAACTGAGATACTGTCTTCATGACTAAGCAGCTGCCTTGCTAACTTTATCTTTTAGCTTGTTGCCCTCCTCATCTGGCGTTTTGAGTCGCATTGTACTGATGGTTTAAGACGGTTGGTACAGTTGTAAGTTTGATTTCAAAGTCTGACTTCTGCATTAACCAGCCAACCAAAAAATTTGAAACCGTCAGTGTCAAGGAGGGAAATTGTATAGTCTTTAAAAGAGAAAATCCCTCACTTGAAGCTACTTAAGTATCCCTGTTGGTTCTTGAGAAATTGTAGTTATTTATGGCTCAATGTTCATATAGTTCATTTATACATTTTTTTGAAGGGTGTCACAAAGCCTTCTTTGAGTTATGCTTTATGCTATAATTAAAAGAAAATCCTTCACATAATTTAAAATAGGTTCTTTACCAATTTAAGGGATCTTCCAAGAATTCAGATTTTATTTAAACTTGACACAATGTTCCATTTACATTTATGGATCTTTTTATAAACATTTAATGACTGAAATGTTCTAAAGGGAAAAGTCAAGTTCTTCTAGAAGAAGTGCAAAGTGTCTACTGAAGCACTTCCTGATTTTTAATCATATGGATTTGTTTATTGCAGCATAAACTGAATGTCAGTCACTATATGCCATTTTGGACCAAAACTATTAGTGACTCTGATCTACAATTGGTATAGCAAGTAATGTCATATCTTGTTACAATGTTTCAGAAGATGCCTTTGATCATCATAAGAGAAGTCATAAGACTTGGCGTAAAAATAGTGGACACAGAAAAGTGTCACCAGTAAAGAGTTCAAATTTTCACATTTTGTTGCTTTTTGGCTGAAATGAAGAGACACAAAACAGTTTTCCAGCTGTGTTTCCTCAGCGCATCTTGTAACATCCAAGAGAACGATATGATGGCAAAACTATCACTGAGATAAATAAAGGATCACACGCCCATGTCAGTACTTTGTGGGACCATCTTTTGCTTTAATTACAGCCTTGTTCAATTTCTGTCAAATTGGATGGTGACTGTTGGTGGACTTCGGTCTTCAAGTCATTCCACAGATTTTAAACAGGGTTTAAGTCTGAGCTCTGACTTGGCCACACAAGGACATTCACCATTTTCTCCTTCAGCCACTGTCTGTCATGTTGGAAGGTGAACCTTCTTCTCATTGACAACTTTCTGATAGAGGGCAGCAAGTTTTCCTCAAGAATCATATTAGTTTCCCCCTTTTTTCCATCTGTCCTGACAAGTGCCTAGTCCCTGCTGCAGAGAAATATGCCCACAACATAACGCTGCCACCTCCATGCTTTACTGTAGGCATGGTGTTCTTTAGATGGTGAGCTGTATTGGCTTTCTGCTAGATACACCATTTGGTGGTGTTCTACTTATCCTTGGTGTCTTCAAGGTGCATTTTGGCAAAGCTCAATTAAGACTTAATGTGGCTTTTTTGAGATGTTGCCTTTTCTTGCAACCCTTTTAAACCACATTTATGAAGCACTTGTGATATTGTTGTCACAGGCACACAATGACCACTCTGCCATAAATTCCTGTAACTCCTGTATTGGTAGCCTCTCTGATCAGTTTCCTCTTTGCTCTTCCATCCAGTTTAGAGTGAAGGCCTGATCCAGGGAGAGGTTTAGTAGTACCAAACACTTTCCACTTCGTATAGACTTTACTGTGCTCTGGATTTATAAAGCATTTACTTTTTTTGTATCCATCTCCAGATGTGTGCTTGTCCACTAAGAGCTTTTGACAGGGCCTCGCCACCTGTAGTTGATTGTTTGTTTGCATTCAGTCACATTGCCAAGCACTGGAATGGTCCAGGAGTAGCTGTTTTTATGCTAATCAGAACATTTGATCACAGGTGGAAGTCAGTTAGCTTGGTGTGCAGTTGTGAAGGAGATTAGTTACAACTGATTGTATTAACAAGCGTGTGTGTGTGTGTGTGTGTGTGTGTGTGTGTGTGTGTGTGTGTGTGTGAGAGAGAGAGAGAGAGAACTGTAAGGGATTTGCTCCACGAGGCGTTCTTGCATGTTGTGTGCTTGGGTGACCTTGAAAGACTTCTCTAGGCTATACATCACAGTTTTAATGAGTAACAGTCTGATTTTTCAGACTTGTGTGTGTCTGTGTGTTTTTAAGAAGTGTAATGTGTGTGTATCAGATTTCTTTGATAGTCTACTCTGTTCATAACATGTCGACCATTTCACAAATGAACTGTTGTGTACTGGCCAATACGTTCAGTCCTCTAACACGATTAGGGGACATGAAACATTACCTTGTCTGTGTCTGTCTCTCTCTCTCTCTCTCTCTCTCTCTCTCATATATAGACCCTCCCTGTCTTTGCCTTTTTTTCTTCTTCTTCTTCAGTACAGTGCGGCCTTTGAGTGGTGTTTGTCCTTTGCTCTGTACTCCCCTAACCCTCACAAAGGCCCTTTCACACAAGAATCGTACACGCATGAATTGAAACAAAGTAAAAGCCCCAGCAAGGAGCGAATTTGTGCATTTGTTCTCTAAACTGGCTTTGATACACAATAACATAAAACAGTTGTTCCCCCGTGCTGCCACCTGTAGGCTGGTAACAGAATGCACAGAGCTCGTCTGTGAATGAACCTTATTTGGGACAGCCAGCAGGAGCTGTTCCTCTTTTCTTTTCGCGATGACATCAGCGTTATTCTGACCCAGACAGCAGATTAAGGAAGGAAGGGAGAACATTGGGACATTGTATGCAAGCATGTGTGATTAAATGGCATGTAAAAGGTAGGGAAAACAACATCCTGGATTAAAACAATAAAGGTGTCTGGCGGGGTGCTATGACTAAATGGTGACACTCATCAGTCCTGGCCCACTTTTCCTCCCTCTTATCTAACTGTTGGTGTAGAATTGAATGAATTCTCCACGGGTGATCCAGATAACTCCCATAGAACTCTTGTGGTTGACGTGGCTATGAATCCAGTCACAAGCCTGTACTGGAATGTTACATGATTGGGTGTGTTCTAGATATTTTGTAATCCCTCTTATGGGCAGGAGTATAAATTTAATACAAACATTGTTGTTTGTTGTAATTTGGATACTGTAAGCATCTCATTGGTATGAGATTCTGGCAGAAGTAATGTATGCGGTAAAGAAATCTGAACACAGGTGGTCAGCTTGGACACCTTGGAGATGCACGATAGACACAAGTATAAATGCTGGTGCCTCAGCTGTCCAGTTGTGATCCAATCGCCCAAGACTCCTTTTGAAACCAAGTGTAAACAGGGCCATAGTGATACTGATGTAGTCATTTATTTTCATTTAGATTGGGTTTAAAATAGGCTGAGTGGCTGTCTCATGCCACAGAAACTGTGCAAGGCTCCTACCTTGACAGGTGGTACCTGATCATTATCAAAGCAGGAGGCAGAACACTTTAAAGACTTTCCAGTCAGTGGAGGGAGGTTGATCTAGTGAGCAGACTGGCCGGAGAGTCTAGGAGTGGGTTCAGCCAAATTATTGCTGTGGTTTTGTTTGTGCTTTTGAACGTTTTGTGTTTTGAACAGTGTGTACATAAAACTCACATATTGTGTGTGTGTGTGTGTCTGAGTGAGTATTTGATTTCCCAACCAGTGTACTCTGGCCCCTCCCCAGACCAGCGTTACAGTCCTTTTGTTTAAAATATCTTTATGTACTGACATTATGGTCAGTTACGAACTGTATAAATGAAAATCTAATTTGTCCCTAGGTGCCATCAGATGAGGGAGCCGGGTTACTGGCTGAGCCACAGGTGGCCATGTTCTGTGGAAAGCTCAACATGCACATCAATGTTCAGAACGGCAAGTGGGAGCTGGACCCTTCTGGCATCAAAAGCTGCATTGGCACCAAGGAGGGAATCCTTCAGTACTGCCAAGAGGTAAGAAATAAAGATTGAAGAAACACCTGAGAGGCAAAAAATAAAATATGTGCAGGAACCGAGAAAGATTATGAAAAGGGTGGGTTCACCAGAACATGAAGAGAGAAAATAAACTTAAGAATGTGAATACAGGGTGAGGCAGTGGTTTTCAATGACACACCTGGCTGATACACTGTGACTCAGCTTTTGTTGTGTTTGATAACGAGCTGATGAGTTGAATCAGCTGTGTTAAAGTAAATATGTCCAGAGCATTGGGTTCCCAAATTGGGATGTGGAGCCACTTAGAAGAGGACTGTTGCTGTTCACTGATTATGTGCTCATTTACTTGACAAACTAATGAAATACAGGCTATTTCAGACCTTCAATTTATAATAAAAAGACATTTACAAGATCTTGTCAAATTTAACAAGTGTAATTATTAAAGGGATAGTTTGGCAAAAAAAAATATTCCACCAACTCTAAATGTAGTCAGTCAACTGAGACACTGGACACTGGAGACATTAGTCACCAGTTTTTCTCCCCCAAAAAACATCTCAGAACTTACCACAAGCTAAAAAAAATGTACCGTTTAGCCATTTTTGGCACCGGGGCCTGTTTTCAAAAAACACCTCAAGATGAAGTAGTGCTGTTACAGTATCCATTTCTTTTGACAGTTTTTCAAGTCTGGTTGTTGTCTGAAATGGCTGCCTTTTGCTGTGAACTTGATTGAAGAGCAAATTTCCAAAACACTCTCAGTCCATTTTTTGTGATTTAATTTTTAATTTTTGTTTTTTTTAAAGGTAACACTACTATTGGCATATTTTTACATTACCTCTTTATGTGCAATAGTATAACCGACCAAAACTCACTCAGT
>JBBJLS010000082.1:17967723-17983201 GCA_037577275.1 Bryconaethiops microstoma
TGTAATAAGGTAATGATGGACTGTTGTTTCTTTTTACTTAGTTAAGTGGTTCTTGCCATAATGTGGAGTAGAACCGTTGTCGAATAGTGAGAGTAAAATGAGCCAGTCTAAAAAGTTCTGAACGTATTTGCTGGAGGCAGTTTCCAGACACTTCATAGTGCACATTCTTTGGTTCATTACACATCAAATTTAGCTCAGAGTGAACAATTCAATAAGAATTATTTTCTTCTGTCTAATGGCTTTGCCTTTAATCAAGGGAAATTTAATTACAAAATGCCAAACTTTGGTTTTGCCCAAAAAATAACTAATTCATTTTAATATAACACAAAATTAATTTGTCTATATAGAGTTTTCTAAACTTAAGTCAACCAGATTTTGGAAGGACCTAGCTATTGAACTGTGGCTGCTGCACTGGACTTATAAAACTTACTTATGAATGCACTGAAGCTTCCAAATAGCAAATATTATTGCAGTAATCCATCCCACTAGTGATTTAAAGATTTGAAATAGTTTATATATATCATCTGAGGATAATAAACATATTATGTTAAAAATATAACATAGATGGGGGAATTCTGTTTTGTAACTTCATCTATGTGCATCCACACAACTTATATAATGAATTCTTTTTAGTGCCAAATTGTGATTTATGGGGTCAAATACTGCATTGAGAGCAAGTAGCTCAAGCAAGGAGGATAAACAACTCAGCTAGTCTGGTTGTCTTATACCAGTCACTGTATTTAGATTTGTGACATTTATCAGCCACTTTTATCCAAAGCAACTTCCAACTACAGGAGACAGTCTCCCTGGAGCAACTTTTGGGGTTAAGGGTCCTGCTCAGGAACCCAGTGGTGCTGAAGGTATGATTCGAACCCATGACCTCTTGGTCCAGAGGCAAGTATCCTATCCACCTCCATATTCAGATGAGATGTATCAGGTAGCATATTAGTTCAGTATATCTGAATTAAATCACTGATAACAAATGTCCTCTTCTTTTCTGGAATGAAAAACTAATGTATGGTTTGCATTTTTTAGGGTAAACTTCTGAGGTCACATACACTACCAGTCAAAAGTTTGGACACACCTTCTCATTCAATGTTTTTTTCTCTGTTTTTATTATTTTATACTTTGTAGATTAATATTGACAAATAAACAAAATGATGAAGGAACACATGGAATTATACAGTAAACAAAAAAACAAGTTAAAAAAACAGAATATGTTTTGTAATAAGGTAATGATGGACTGTCGTTTCTTTTTACTTAGTTAAGTGGTTCTTGCCATAAGGTGGAGTAGCACCATTGTGGAATAGGATTACTAACTGTGTACCAACCCGACCATCACAACTGATGGTCTCAAACACATTAAGAAGGCAAGAAATTAACTCTTGATGAAAAACACCTGTTAATTAAATACCATTCCAGGTCGATATCTCATGAGTCTGATTGAAAAATGCCAAGAGTGTGCAAAGCTGTCATCAGAGCAATAGGTCATGTTTTCAATATTAATCTACAATGTAGCCAATAATAAAAACAAAGAAAATCATTGAATGAGAAGGTGTGTCCAAACTTTTGACTGGTAGTGTATGTGTCATTTCTTTGGTACATTTGTGACAACATCCTGAACATTATTTTTGATCTGTTCAATTTTATTGTTCATGATTCTTTTCATCAATGTGGTCATCCTTGACTGTGATATACCATTTTGCATAGTATTGGCAAGCTGACCTGCTGTACTGCTATTTACACTTGATAGGTTCTTAAGTTGAGATACTACTTGGGACAGCTGGTGGCCTAGTGGTTAAGGAGTTCACATTTAGATCAGAAGGTAGAGAGTTTAAATCCCTGGACTGCTTGTTACACCATTGATGTACCCTTGAGCAAGGTACCATCCCCACACACTGCTCCCCGGGCGCCCCTCATTGGTGCCAGCCCCCTGCTTCACTTGGTGAATGGGTGAAATGCAGAGAAAGAATTTCACATTGTTCACACTGTGTGCTGTGCTGTGGTGTGCTCATGCGTGACTATAAGGGGCCACTTTACTTTACAGCAAAAGATTCCAGAGGCAAAGTATATATTTTGTAATCTATAAGTATATATGTTGTACTCCATAGAGTACTCCTGTTCTAAGTATTTTGGTGTTTATTGATTCAGTCAACTCACCTACAAACTCTTCTTGAATTTAAGTGAGTGTGTTAGAGCTGAAAAATACTAAAATCTGAGGGCAAGTGTACTCACAGATCAAACCAGTTGTACTCCAGGATTGCATCATTGCATCAGTTAATGATGGAGGGACACAAGTATTCCTTGGAAACAACTGTGCAATTACTTAAGGTCCACTGGGATGGGAGATTACGTATTAAATATGGGAAACTCCTATATGATTCACCTAATATAAATTGCCTCAAGCATTTTGAGTTTAAAGTCATTATATGTGACAGACTACAGATTCAAAAGAACAAGATTCGTCACTTCTGTTTTACTTATGGATGGTATATATTTTCAAACACATGCATAACAAAATTAACAGCCTTTTTCAGGTGGAAAGACACTGCACTGTTTCAGTTCATTTTCAACTGGACGGAACAATTATGTTGCTATGTCAAAACATTTATATGATTCTTTAGCTGATACACTGATTCAGTACATTTTAGATCATTAGTTTATTGCAATTTATGACTGTATAATGTTACAGTAGCAATGAAAATGGTAATATAACTTAATTTCTATTACTGATAAATACTGATTCTAGATTTGTGCTACTTAATCATTTGCAACTTAACTGTAAAATAATAATGATTTCCTTGTATCTTGCGGTATAGTACCTACCTTAGCTTCCAAAAATATTTGATAAGGTGCTACAGTGAATATGGAACAACATTTCAACAATGAGACGTACACCAAGCAACTTTCAACTGCACAACACTGCAAAAATTTGTTTGCAAATGTGTGAAAGTGATATGCAACCTGTTTTTAGGTATCCTATTATTTAGGGTATCTTTAATTTTCCTATACCAAAGGCTCTCAGTCACACAATCATACTTTATTACTGGTTCATTTGATCCAGCCTACAGAGTGCCTGAGGAATGCAGACTTTAATCCTCCAATGCCATCAGGCTTAAAAATGAAAAATTATAACTTATTGCTGAATGATCCTTAAAAAAGGCCAACTGGGAGAAAATGTATCTTTTTTTTCCCAATGGTCAGAAAGGCTAGGGGTTTACTGCATATGCTAGTATTCACAACTCATGCTTTTTCTGTTTCACCTTATCACCATACTTTGTATTCACTTGATACATGATCTATCTTGAACTTGCATATAAAAAACCCCCAGAAATCTGTTGTTAGAATTAAAATATTTATTTAATTGTGAAGACACACTTCAGAGAATGTATTTTACAGAACATGTAAAACTTTGGTTTTATCAAGTAAAACATTATATACTTTAATTCTAAAATGCTTTCAGGTCATTTATTAGTTCAGAATCTAGCATAAATTAAGATATTAGCAATATATTAGGAAGTCCTTCTGTGAATTCATTTAGAATAGGGTTAGAGATAAACATGATTGCTTGAATGAGGGTGTTCTACAAGATCTTAATAGAAAATAGAGAGAAAGCTGATTTTGGCAAATAGAGAGAAAGCTGATTTTGCCTCAATGACTCGACTATAATTGTCCACCCCAAACCTTCGTGTTCACATATTGTGTAACTAATTCATTAGGTCACTATTTATGACCGCCCCGTTTTGCATTTTATTTTTTACACAGTTGTTGCTGCTAAAATGGACATAATACTTGAACTATTTAGATGATTCCACCAAGTTGTGTTTTTGATATTTGCAAAATTTTACAGCTGTTGCAGCTACCTTTTTGTGAAGTGTGACATAAATAAATTCCTTTGGAATGCCTTTAAAATCAATGTAGTTGTGTATATTTTTTTGTTCTTCTAATTAGTGCAGATGGTAGCCTAGTGGTTAGGGCGTTCGCCCTGCGATCAGGAAGTCATGGGTTTGATTCCCAAGACTGCTAGCGGCACCTCTGAGGTACCCTGAGCAAGATACCGTCCCCACACACTGCTCCCCGGGCGCCGTGTTCCTGGCTGCCCCCTGCTTCACTTGGTGAATGGGTTAAATGCAGAGGAAGAATTTCATGCTGTTCACACTGTGTGCTGTGGTGTGTTCACGTATGACAGAATGATCACTTTCACTTTCATTCTGTGATGTAACCTTACTAACAAACAGCACAATTTCAACTAAAATAACGCTAATATTAAAGTAAAAAGATGTATTATATCGGAATCTGTATCGGCAGTTGTGTATCGGAATGAGATCGGATGTGGAAAAACGTGGATCAGCCCATCACTACAATTAATTGGTTTTGATACATAAACAAGCGAAACGATCACAGCTGGATCTGGGGGTGTGGGTGAAGGATGTGGAATAATGAAGGATGTGGCCTCATTAAATGTCATAAATACAATCACCACCACATTGGAACAGTTCAGTACACTTTTTACATGTTTATCCGCTCTAAATCTGTCTATAACCAGCCTTGTGCTAGTACATTTGGCCAAGAAGGAAAAGTTCTGCCCAGCACGTTCCTATGAAGAAAGCAAATTAATTAAACACAATGACAGAACATTTACATTAACATATTAATTCATATTTATGACATGAAAGCATGCCATATGGCTCCATGTCTTATTGCATCCAGAACTCAATTCAAGTCCCTAAGGCTGTGACAGGTTGACAAATAATTGCCTGCCATTTGTTCATCATTGTCCTCCAAGAAGGAAACTGTTTTTCTCTCATTCTCTCATTTTCTTTGTAGCCACGTCATGTATTCAGTCTGTTGAAGAAGTATGTGCGTGCTGAGCAGAAGGACAGGCAGCACACCCTGAAACACTTTGAACATGTGCGCGTGGTGGACCCCAAGAAGGCTGCACAGATTCGCCCCCAGGTACACCGCACCAGTTATTTTCACTAGACTGGTATCCCAATGCAAAGACCAAATTAGAATTTTGATATTGAGCTTGCCTCTGTTGTTATATTGGTTCTAGCTGATTTGTAGTGGTGGTGGTGTTTTGTTTTACCACCATAAACGGACGATATCCACAACCTGCAGCAGCTAGGCACATTTTCACACATTAACAAAGCAGTCTAAATGTCTACAGTGTGAAACTGATTTAAAGGGTGAAAAGACTTATAATATCTGCGTAGACTTTGAACTAGCACTTTTTTGTTTAAATATAGGCACATTTTTATATAAAAAATACTATAAAAAACTAATATAAAAATAAAGAACCTTTCAGGGGTTATTTTTGAAAGGCAGATTTTATGTGTAAAGAATATTTTAAAATAACTTCCACATACGGTAAAGGTTCTTGGAAGAACCCTTAAATTGGTACCTTGACATCATGTGCACGTTCCTAATGTAAACTTAGGCCTTAAGCCTACCTTAAGGGATTAAGGGATCACAGCTTCAGACGCCATGATCTGTGACCTTTGCCGCAGGTGCTGACCCACCTGCGTGTGATTGAGGAGAGGATGAACCAGTCCCTGGGGCTGCTATACAAGGTACCAGGTGTTGTTGAGGACATCCAGGATCAAGTGGGTGAGTGCTTCTCGTGCTCACTCATCTCCCCTACTGCAAACTGCCTATTACATATTTGAACACCATATTACGCTGTCACCTGTTGTGCCTCTCTTTCATGTTTTCCCTCTTTCTCTCTCTGACTCTCTGACCCCACTTCTTATCCTCCTTCAATGTGGGTACAGTGTTTATTTGTGTCCTGTACGTCATACGGCCATCTGTGAGCCCTTGACTCAATCTCTCTCTCTCTCACATGCATGCAGTCTGTCATTAAGCACCTCTTTAATTAAAGCTCCAGTCCTGATCTGTATGTGTACCTTATCTCTAATCCTGCCTTCTATCTCTTTCCCCAATCTTTTTGCCTTTTCTTGATGATTTTCCAGTGCTGCTTTGTCCTTAGCCTCCTTTTAATTTGCTCAAGTCAGCTTTTTTCCTTTCTCCAGGTCTCTTATCTCCTCCTTCATGGTGTACATTTGTTCTCTCCCTTCACTCTTTCCCCTTCTCTTTGCTCATGCAGTCTGTGACCATTTTGGAAAAGCTGCACTAAGAGTTGATGACTGGTTAAGCCAAAGTGGCATAAATCTCTTATTGTCATTCTTTCGCTTGTCAGAGCTGTTGCAGCGTGAGCAGCAGGAGATGTCGGCACAGTTGGCATCACTGCAAAGCGATGTGAGGGTGAGTTATGGTAACGATGCCCTGATGCCAGATCTGCCAGACAGCACCGCCACACTGGACCTCCCCTCCGAAGATTCTCCGAGACTGGGGCTTGATGGCCTGGGCTTCATTCATCCCGAGAGCTTCAACCAGCCTAACACTCAGAACCACGGTACAAACACACAACATGCTAATTTTTTATTGTAATGTACCTTTAAGAAAATTCCTTGTCCTCCTTCGGTAATTTTAAGAGCGATTCTCTCTCTCTCTCAGTTGAACCTGTTGATGCTCGTCCCATCCCTGACAGAGGACTTCCAACTCACCCAGGTGCACATTGACTAAACATGTTCCCACCAAATGCAGCCTTATAAAAATCTAGGTAGAATCTGTATGTGTCTGAATATTACTTAATGAATATACAGGACAAAAACACAGTCACTAAACATCTGTGTTTGACATACTTCTGTATGAGAAGTTTACAAGTTCACTGCAGTAGCAAGGAACAATTTGCTGACTAGCTCTGTATTTGTGTAACAGTGCTGGATTTATTAGTTTATGTTCTCTAAACCTCACCGTTACTCTTTTCCCTGGCTAACTAAAGTTTCCGGACTGAAACCGGAGGATGTTCCTGAGCTGAGAATGGAGGCAGAGGAGAGGCACAGTGCTGGCTACGAAGTGCACCACCAGAAGCTGGTAAGTTCAAACTCTTACAGCTGTCTGCATGGATTAAAGTTTTCTGTCGCTATGGTGGATTGCCATCAACTGAGTGCACTAAAGATCTAAATATAATTGTATATAACACTCATCCATTTTTTTATCAGCTCCCCTTACTTACAGGTGCACTTTGTATTTTACATTGAGAGGTTATAGTCTGTTTCTCTCCATCATTTGTTAGCCTGCTTTACCCTGTTTATCAGTAGTCAGGACCACCACAGAACAGGTTGGTGGATCATCTTTCTCAGCCCAACAGTGACGCTGACACAAAGGATTGGTTCACACACAATAGTCCATAATTGTAAACTGCAAGGTGCACCTGTACAAATAAAAAGGACATTGAATGCATGTAGGTAGCTGTTCCCAGTTCATACACACACAGTACTTTGTAAAGTCTTAGGCACCTATGCAATTTGTTTTAAGCTGTTTTTCTTATTAGAAAAATAGATCAAGTTAACATTAGAATAAGTACAAACAAACAAGAAAGCAGTAAAAATGCCTCCAGCCATTGCTAGGATTTGGGAAAATCCAGCTCCTGATTTAATTTAATGAAGCAATGATTGAGTCAAACCAGGTTTCAGAGATTAACTACAAGTAATACTGGGCTTCCACAAGGAACACCCTGGTATACTGTAGCTAAAATCTCTATTTACTTTATAATGTTGTTTATTCTTTTTAGTTTATTTAGTATATTTAGTAATATTCATGTAAAAAAAACACTGTATACATTTTTAAATATTATTTTTGCAGGTGCCTAAGACCTTTGCCCAGAACTGTAAAACAAAAATACCCCCTCTCTCCATTCTCTCGCAATCTCTTAGACAAGCACATGCACACACTTGAGATAATGGTTTCCGGACCCCAGCCCCCTGTGATCGGATATAAAGTAGTGCCAGTGAATGTTGCAACTTTGTCCTTGTCACCACATTACAAGGTCAGGTTGGCATGACAACGCAGGCCTACTGAGACGACAGCTGCTGTGGCTTCTCCCCAGCTTTCTCTCCAGTGATGGAATTCGTCCCGTTGGCTCTGAATGTAGCGTATTTTACATTTTCTTATTCTTTTTTGGTATTTCTTTCTCCCTCTTACCAGGTGTTCTTCGCTGAAGACGTCAGCTCCAACAAGGGTGCTATTATTGGCCTAATGGTCGGAGGCGTCGTCATAGCAACAGTCATTGTCATCACCCTGGTGATGCTGCGAAAGAAGCAGTACACGTCCATTCACCACGGTGTGATTGAGGTCAGTGTGTGTGGGTGTGTGAGCCTTCATGTCCGTGTAGTTCTTTTCATATGTTTCTCTAAGACTATTTTTGGTCACATCATGTTGGTGAGTGAAATGTTGTTAATGTGTTTCAGAAGTGGGAATTACCGTTGATGTATCAATTTGATTGACTTGCCCCCTTGAGAGTTTATGAGGATTTTAACTTCACACATCAGCTTTCTGTGTTTGTTATACATTAAATTTATGCAGATACCCTACATTAGTCATAATTACTTTGCCATGGGAAGAATGTTTACGAACATGACATTTTAAATGTATCTAAAAATACAGGGTATATATTAGGGTGTCCAATTATTTTTTTATAAAAAAATACAGGGTATATATTAGGGTGTGCTTATTTTACATTTGACTTTTTTCTTAAAATCTCTCAAAACTAAATTAAGTGGGCAAAATAAACTTCACATAAATTGAAATACATAAACTAAACACGAAAATCACAATTATTGACATCCGGTGAGAGCAACAGTTATTGCATGTTCCAAACAATGTGTGTTAAAATAATGTTTATATCACTAATAGTCAGTGGTTCCAGCTCTGTTGTGGGTGCTCTTAAAGGGAACTGGTGCTTTCCAGTTTGCTGTTCCTTTGAGGTTGGCTGTTTTGTTGATTTATCCATAGGTCTCTTGCAAGCCTTTCCAGTATAGTCTGCTAAAAACCCATAATCTTTTTTTTTTTTTTTTTTTTTTTTTAAACAGGTGGATGCTGCTATTACTCCAGAGGAGCGCCATCTCTCCAAGATGCAGCAGAATGGCTATGAGAATCCCACCTATAAATTTTTTGAGCAGATCCAGAACTAAGGATCTGTTTGCTAGGCTGCAGCCCCCTGACCCCCAACCCCCTTCCTCCTTACCCCACTCTGGACAGTGTAGGGAAGGACTCATTCCACGTAGCCCCCGTTCTTTCATACCATCGGCACAGTCATTCATAATAGGTCACTTGCTGTCAAAAAAAAGTCTTGACCACAGGGTCAGCTGATCCTGATGCTCCTGCATGAGGAGAAAGTGCCCTTAAGCACTGATTCAGGGTCAGGTGCTGTGATGTTTTTTTTTGTTTGTTTTTTTTTTACTTTCTGGATGTTAGTAATACTTGGGTAGGTTTAGCTGATCCCAGGTCTGTGTTTAAGGACATTTTACTGGAGCGTTCCCACACTGTCCATTCCTACACTGCTTCCAACTGATAAACGCTGGGGTATAATGGGTTAGTGTAACAGACACTACTCTTCCCTCTTTTTCCATCCCTCTTTCCTCTCTCACCTACCCTAATTCCCATCTCTCGTGTGCTTTGATGACAGCTGTGCTGTGTTTGATTATGCCAGGTTGTAAAGGATAAAATCACAACATGATTACAGTGATGACACTAATGTAATTCTCAAACAAGCTCTTTATTTTAAGATTGTTTGTTTTGGTTTGTTTTTTTGTTTTTTTTCCAAGAAAAAAAAAAATCACTTTAAAAAAGGAGAAAGAATACTGACAAAAGACTGGACATTTTTTAGTTGCGTCTAATGTTATTGCCATAATGCGGGAAAAAACGAGCTGTACCTATTTAGTGCATGACGAAAAGTGAAGAAAAAACTTCTGTCTGGATGGGTCCTTTCTCACGTAGAGGTCGTCTTTTTAGCAGGGATTAAACATTTAGTATCTTCTCGTGAACACGCTAACAAAATAAAAACTGACGTAGTGGAATTGGCTTCCTGCTTGCATATCGCTTCAACACAATCGAAGAGTTCGGTGGTTTCGTTTGGGTCTTTTTTTTTTTTTATTTTATTTTATTTTTTTACTTTGCTGAGTTCCTCCAGCTGCTGGGGGCTGGATAAATCTGTCTGTATATTACCGTCTTTGCATTTCAACCTTTTTTTTTTTTTTTTTCCTCCCCCTTTCCTATGCATTTCAGAGATTTATTTCCTCACTCTGTTGATCCGCTCTATTTAATTTTTCGATTCCCATTTTGAATCACGTGGTTGTATGTGTTTTGTAATGGGGCTTTTAGGAGTCTGGGGCATGGGTTAAGGTGGGGGGTTGGGGGGTTGTCTGTATGTACTGTATGTATGTTCTCTCCAGTCAGCTTTGTGTTTTTGTATGGTCCCATGTTGCTAATGTTTAGAGAAAAAAAAGACAAAATCGCTCTGTCCTTCAGCCTCACCTTCATTTCATGTTCTCACCAAAGAGGCTCTCGATTTCGGCCCTCTTCCCTCCTTCCTTCCTTTTCGCTCTCATTTCTCATCTGCTGCTTCCAGAACAGGTGAATGCTGTAGGGCGTGATTGTGCTGGAACGAAGGAAAGGATGGAGGGGGGACGAGTGGAGCAGGAAATGAGAGACCGAGTGAGACTCTAGTGTCTTCTGGATGGATCGTCCAACCCCTTTCGTGTACCTCTAGCTGCACACAGTACACACACTCCTTTCTCTCTTGTTTTCTAGTGACTCGCTTTAACCTGTTATCTTCTTGTTGGCTTTGTAACAGGATGTCAGCCGGGTTGCCAGATTGAAACATGTTGTTATAGTGCAGAGAAATAGTGCAGGTCGGCCCCTATTGTGTTCCCCTAATAACGAAGGAGGGCAGGAAGTCCGTTCACGTATCACTGGTTGGATTTTCCAGGGTGTGGTTTAAAAGTGTTTTTAAGCCTAATCTCTGTCTACTGCGTCTGTAAACCTACAGTTGATTACCACAGACATTCGTTTCAACATGTTTCCCCGGAACAGAAAGTCCATTCACTCAATACTCCCTTCTGGTAGAATCCAATGGGCAATCGTTGAAATTCATGAACGAACATGACTAACCTGACTTAGCAAAGAGGTTACTGAATTATTACAGTTTTTTTCCTTTGGATAAGTACTCTCCGTTTTTGAAGAATGAGTCAATAAGATTGACAGCTTTTTTGTGACCGAGTTCACAATAGTGTTCTACTTCAACATTTACAAATGTAATTCAGCCACTGCCCATTGACTTCTTTAGTAGGTTTTCTATTCTAAGGGGCATGAAGGAAAAAAAAAAAAACGTGTGCTGCAGATAGAGACTAGCTTGAAAATCAAGCAGTCTGATGAAGGATCAGGTCTGTAAGTGTCTGATTTAGTCGGGGAGGGGGCTGCGCACTGTAAGTACACCTCACACTCAAGTCTCTCACTCAGCTCTTCTAATGAATGTGATGAACACTACACTACCCATCTAGCATGCATTAAAATAATGTCTGCACTGCTGTAGTGAGTGTCTTTAAAACAAATGAGGAATGTTGTACAATTGAAAGTTCTTGTGTACTTCATCGATTCTTGGGGTTTTTGTTTTTCCTCTCATCGGGCTGTTGGCACTGTCTCTGTAGCGGTCTGACCAGTGGTGAAGAGATGGATGTGGAAAACTGGCGTGGTTGGTTAATTAGGTGGCCTGAGGTGATTATAAATGCAGTTCGTGTGGTTGGATTTTCAGAAGAAGATATAGGAAGGTCTTGGGGTTGTGGGCAGACTGCACTGTAGATACAGGGAAAGCAGGATTTCATTTCTTTCTCTGACCTTTTTTTTCTTCCTCTATGTAAGTGTTTGGAACATTTGCTTTGACTGGGAAAACTATGCTTTATACACTGTATTCCATAAATAAAGTTTTGAATGTACATACAGATTCCCTGTATGTTGTGTTGCGTCATTTTGTAATCGTTTGAAGCGTTGTAGAAACATCACTGAACAGTAAGTCTGAAGATAGATGACACCACATAGAGATTTCCATATAGTAACTGTTTAAAGAGTCCATACAGTAATTTTTATATAGGGCCTTTCTCAAACTAACTTTAAAAGAAATCCCTTTAAATGGCTTTGGTTTATAGTTCTGACTCTTTCTCTGGCTAGAGATGTCTTTAACATCATTTAGAAGTCAGATTTCACGGCCACAATGTCCTCTCTCCCTTTATCGGTTTTTCAACTTAATTCAGAGGTTTTACATGGTTTAAAGTGTGGATTTTAACTTTGAAATCAGTTTATACTGGGTTTTTTTGCTGCTTTCACTCCCAACAGCTAGAGCGCATGACATCTTAGTTCCAAAGTTCTACCCATTCATTCTCTATGGGCAATTTTTTCGCTGGAAAAACACGAATAACGAACAAGTCGTAACAAAAAACTGAACAAGCACACTATTTCAGATCCGTCCCGACAGGTCAGACTTGGAATGGTGTCTATCTCGAAAGCCCTGGGAGGAATAGGGGTAGAGTTTAGACTCTCTGTCCGGAGCCGAAACCAGCCTGGCCCGGCCGTGATCAAGCATTTGTTTTTGTTTTTTAATCATTACGTGGAGTGTCAGTTTACGAACGCACCCAGAGTTGAGGACGTGTGTTAGAACAGCCTACGTATTAAAAAATTGTCGCGTTTAAATCGGGCTCGGGTCGATAATTACAGTTAATGTGTCGGGCCAGGCTGGGCTCGGACACAAGGTGCACGGGCTCGGGTAGAGTAGGATTTCATTTTTTGGGCCCGATCTAAGCTCTAAATAGGGGGCCAAAAAACGGGTGAACAGAATAAAAATAAAAACTAGAAGAAAAATTCCTAAAGAAATTTTAAAAGGGCCTGCCGCCAAGAAACTACCTACAGACTCCATACCAACTACATAGCATTAGCATAGCCTTAGCAGTAACATAGCATTAGCATAGCGTTAGCATTTCCATAGCATTAGCAAGCGGTATTAGCATAATAGTTTACATTAGCATAGTGTTAGCAAAGCTATTAGCATTAACATTAGCACGGCATGAGTGTATGTCCATGTCCCAATACTATTGTCCACAGTTTTGTCCCAATACTTTTGGCCATATAGTTCCCTTTAAACAGGAGTTTAAGTGAACTGTGGGGGGTGTGGCCTGAGGTCTCATATGAAGTGTCATAAGGTTTGGTCACTGTATGGACACAGTTTATGCTCCTGAAACTGCATTCATTTCAATGGTGTGAGAAGTGAATGGGGGACAAAGGGAGCGAAAGACAAGGACAGATGAGTGCGGGTCTTCTCCGACCGCGCTTGTGCGTCGGGGACGTTGGCCCGAGGTAACACGAAGTCTGGTGTGTTTCGAACGAAGTGTGTCCAAGCAGGACGATCCGAAAGTTGAGCCCTATTAATTCTCTGTGGCATTTCGGCCATCTTTTTTGGTGTGTAGCATCACCATGGTAACGTGAAACGCCAATAAAAGTAATACCACACCTCACGCTGACGAGCCGAACGTTTTGATGCATAGGTTGCCTGTGTGAGCGTCACAGTTTGGGCCACATTAAGTGCGATGGAAGAATAAATAAGTAGATAAAAAAAAAATTCCTGAAGAAATTTTAAAAGGGCCTGTGGCCAAGAACCTACACTATACCAACCATCTCCTACATAGCATTAGCCATATATTAGCATAGCATTAGCATGAGCCTAGCATTAGTGTAGCATTAACATTAGCATAGCATTAGCATAGCACTAACAGTAACCTAGCATTAGCCTACCATTAGCATTAGCCTAGCTTTAGCATAGAATAGCATTAGCATACTATTAGCTTAGCATTAGCATTGCTTTATCATAGAAGTGGCATTAGCATTAATATTAGCATTAGCCTAGCATTAATATAACATTAGCATGTCATTAGCATTAACCTGGCATTAGCATAGCATTTGTGTGTGTGTGTGTGTGTCCCAATACTATTGTCCACATAGTTGTGTATCACAGCTCTGTCCCAATACTTTTGGACATCTAGTTCACTTTAAACAGGAGTGTCTGTGGGGGCGTGGCCTGAGGTCTCATACCAGGTTTCATAAGGTTTGGTCACTGAATGGACACTGAGTTTATGCTCCTGAAACTGCATTCATTTCAATGGGGGAAGGGATTAGCGAAAGACGAGGAAAAGATGAGTGCAGGTCATCACCATCCGCGTTTGTGTGCCGGGGACGTTGGCCCGATGTATCACACGAAGTTTGGTGGGTTTTGGACGAAGCGTGTCCGAGCAGGACGATCCAAAAGTTCATTCTCTATGGCATTTCAGCCATCTTTGTGGGTGTGTAGCGTCGCCATGGTAACGCAAAACGCCAATAAAAGTAATACCACACATCTCTCTATCTATCTACCTCTAGCTATCTACCTATCTATGCTTCTCTCTCTCTTTCTCTCTCACCCAATCACCAAATGTCTTCTCTACCCTGTTAAACCAGGATTGCCAATTCTCACGTATTGAGCGTGAGACACACGCATCTGGCGGTCATCTCACGCTCTCTGGCCTCACCTCCGATTTTTCACGCTGAAAATCTATTTTCTCTATGGGATCTAGGCTGTCCATTGTGTACACTCCTCTACGGTATGTGGCGCACCTAATGATGCAGCAGTCGTCGGCAGCTAAAGAAGCACACCCTAAACTTTTATTTCTTTGTCTCTCTCTCTCTCTCTCACCCAAATGTCCTCTCTACCCTGTTATACCTTTATATATACCACAGTCTCTGCTTCTCTCTCCGTATCTACTTCTCTCTCTGTTTCTCTCTCTCACCGAATCACCAGCCCCATCCACACACACTGTAAAACACTCATGGTTTTAAAGAAGGATTTAAGAGCGCTCCACGAGTTGAATAAAAGTGTCTGCTAAATGCGTGAAAAAATGTAGGACCGCATTATGATTATTGTTAGCTTTCACCGCTAGGCGGCGGTCCCTTGGGCGGTACGCCTCCAAAAATACTTTTCTTACGCCGTGATTAGTGTATTATTACGCCGATTTCTTTGCGTTAACCAATAGCGGAGGTTGTAACGTTTCGAATGAGCCCTCACACAAGTTTCTAGGAGGTTCCAAGGCTGAGATATAGCACCTCCGGACCGGCGCATTACTGGTCCAGCTTTGACGGAGCATTACTCTGACCAGTTACCGAGAAGTTGTAATTTACATATACAGGATTGTAGCGAATAGTGAAAGGTTTCCAGTGATATATGGGAGTATCCGAGAGACCTCGCTCAGGGATATAAAAGTCCGAAAACCGCTCCCAGATCAGTGAAGGCGCTCCGCTGCGCTCGGTCGGAAAAAATGTGGGGGTTTTAATGCTGAAACAAAAGCGAAATGCACACCGAAGACCAAATTCAGGACATTTGAGGACATTTTAAGACATTTGATGGGGATATTTGGTCCGCAAATAAGAATTTCCAGGGTAAAAGTCGAGAGACTCGCTCAGGACAGACGCGCTTGGTTTCCCTTGAAAAGTAAGTGTTTGGGAATTATGACACTGCGCTAATAGTGTCTATAAGCTGGCTGGGTTGTGATAAAACTGCTTT
>JBBJLS010000082.1:17986218-18011759 GCA_037577275.1 Bryconaethiops microstoma
AACTTTGTACTGTCCACTCTCTGCCGTTACTAAATCGAATTTCCCACTTGTGGGACTAATAAAGGTTTATCTTATCAGTGTTATGCAGACAAAGTGCCTAAATGAGTTGACAGTTTTCCAACCACCTGTTGTAAAAAGCACTTCTTAAAACTTTTTTTGGCCCCAAAGTGGCTACAAAAAGGTCTGAGTGCTGACATCGCAAAAAGGAGCTACAGTGTGTGGTCTGGCATTTTCACCATGGCAGAAATGTTATCAGTGGTTATTTCCGTTTTTATCTAAACAGATTTGTAGAAAATTTGCACACCCGCAATGAAAACACGCTTTGGAAAGCTAGGCGTCCCCAAACGTTTGACTGGGAGTGCATGTGGCAGTCCAGTTAACCTACTAACCAGAGAATGTAGCCTCCTAGTACAGCGCCCTGATAAGGCACGAGGGAAGACAGGTAGCATGTGAAACAGGGACATGGCCAAGTTCACCAAAAGCCTCAATAGTATTAAGACCACCTGAGCTGTTCGCTAGAGGCTTTCAAGTCATATTTAAGCCACATTGAGGTGATCTTTATGCTATCATGGTTTTGGGAATCTTAAAGGAATGGTTCACTGAAAAATCAACATTAGCAGTTTTATATACCACTTAGTTCTGACCTCGCAATCTGATTGGCTGAGAGGAATTCTAACAACAGTATCACTCCGCCTTATTCGCCTGTAACCTAGCAACGACAAACGACCTCTGAAAACAAAGTAGCCACAATAAAGGTTAGTACAAAAAATATAATAAAAGGAAATACAATGAACAATTTCTCACTCTGACAGAAGCTGTAAGAACATAATTAAATCAGCCGCACCCTCGGCCTGAGCTCAAAACATAGTTCATCGAGCCCACAAAAGACAGGGAGAGGAAAAGGAGTCGTGACCCTTCCTCTAATGTTCGTAAGGGCGTTAGACTTTCAGTTTTAATCTCTCATGAGCTGTTTATATTGAGTTTAAATAGTTCACACTAATGTAAAATGTGTTATTAACTGACAAGTCCAGGGTATGTCATGATTTGTAGACATCCTCAATGTTTTGTGATACTTCATTCAGAAGTATGTATTGCAACGCTCGAAACTACACTATTTGGACAGAAGTATTGGGACACACCTGTTTCCCAGGGTTTGGGCTAGTCCCCTTACTTCCACTGAAGAACAATCTTAATGCTTCAGCATACCAAGGCATTTTGGACAACACCATGCTTCCAAAGGGGGGACCGACTCCATATCAAAGTCTATTTATTTGAATATACAAAATCATTAAAGTCCCTGTTAGTGCAATGTTCAGGCGTATATTTGTGCAATATTTTTGTCTATATAGTGTATCTTTCTTCACGGAGTGCGAATACATTTTGGGGTCAAAATCTAATAACTGGTTTACAAATGAATAACTGTGGTAGAATCACACTGTTTCAGAGATGTGCTATACCATGGATTTTGGCCCATATCTCAGTTATAGCACTCACTCTCGTGTGTTAATTTGGCTTGTTTGACGGTCGAAGCTGCTTTCTTTAGTTTTGCCCAGGAGCTAAAGGCTGAAGTGTAATTGACAAGACTACCATTACGCGTTTGCTACATTATCCTCATAGCTCCAGTGGCTGGTTGATATTCGGGGCAAAGAGAAAAACGGTTGATTTTTCAGTGAATCATCATTTTAGTATCTCAAGAGTTTCGCATCTTTTCTATCATCGTTGTGTGCATATAAAGTACCACCAGAGGGAGTGGGAGGGCAGTGGATATACGCTGCACAGCCACTAACCACCACAAGGGGGCAACAGTACAACACATTTTCAATGATTCAGCTTCAAATAGTATTGCCACACAGTCTTTTTTCATGGAGGTCTTTCAAAGGATCCTCACAATAGCAGTGCAAAGAATACTTTCTGTCCTGCTTCGCTCTCTCTCCACAGCGGCAGTGTGAGCTGGCGTCACTTTGACACAGGCCCTCTGGTTAAAGTGTTTCTGTTAATGCTGAACGCGTGTGTGCTTGTGTGTTGACTGAGGCGGGAGGATCCTCACAGCATAAAGGACTGAGTGTGCTTGAAGTCCTGAGTCTGGAATCAGAAAGAAAGATTTAACTTTCATATTATACTCGCAAACGACATATAATAAAATCAGAATGCAAGAACTAGCCATACTACGATCAAGACACGTGAATCATTCCTGTGGAAAGATGATTTGGGTCAATTACGCAATGTTTTTTGCCATTTAAAGAAAGGTTAGAATTTAGTCATTAAACGTCTGTGCCAAATAGAACACGGCAGTAAAAGGTCAAACAGCCTCTTGCAGTTAATCTGTATTGAATATTATAGCTGTATTATTATTATTAGTTATTTCTTGCCTCCAGCTGTCTCCACATTTACAAGGAATAGTAAAATAGACTTAACCCTAATAAATGTGTAAAGGCCAGAAATGAGCAGTTTGTGATCATGTAAAAACTATTAGTATTATTATTAGGGAAAAAGTCCCAATAAGTTAGAGTAGGAATTGCTACAAGTCTCTCAATATTTGAGCAATGATACAATTTTACTGTTTTATGGATTTTAAGGCTTGTGATGTGATGAATCTAGTAATATGTGATATGACAAATAGCATTATAAACATTTTACATTTAGAGGAGGCTTGTATTTGTAAAGTAGACATAATATACATGTTTATCCTGACATTTAACAAAAGCTTTTCCTCAGTTTACTATGATAAGATGAATGTACCGTTAATCTTACCAAATAATATAAATTACTGCATGTATTTTATTGAGCTGTCTGTGATTATAAATAATAAATGAATAATTAGTGAATTTTTAAGTAGGCTTGATCACACCACTTAACTACACTACAGTTATGTATATAAACAGAGGGAACTATATGGGTCATTTTTCAAACAGATTTAGGCCTATAGATTTATTCATGCAGTCAGATCGGTTAAATGTAAAATAGCTTATGTACATGACATTCTAAAAAAAGGTTTTGTGGTGAAATGACATTTTGCGTGTCATATTCCTACCCTCCACAATGGAATAAACATTTCTATAACAGATCTTTTACTGGGTTTGTAGTTTCGATTTGTTTTAATCACGTGGCTTTGCGCCAAAATTTAAAACAGCTCATTACTAATACTCACGTCTTGTGGAGGAGGACCGTAGCCTGCATGGGGGCTGTGGAAACAAAACACACTTTTACATTCCTAAAAAAGGGTGAATAGATCTCTAAACATTACACTTTTACAGGATGAGGAGATAAAAAACAAACAAAAAAAACCACACACTTTCACATGTGAAAAACTTTTGCTGCTTTTTACAACTGCTGGCCTAACAATAGACCAAAAACGTGTTAATTACACTGTTCACACTCACACACACACACACACACACACACACACTTTGATCTCTACCCAGACGTTAACCCGGTGTCCCTATTAGGCTTCAGATGATGCCATTTGTCTCAGTGTCCCAGCTGTCCTCCTCTTTTCCAGCCTGCCTCACATTCTGTCTTTCACTGCTGCTGCTGTGACCAACACTTTGTGGTTTGGACAGATTGTTCATGACCGATTTCAACCCTTCGCATTTATGCTGCAGCAAAGAGAAGCATTTTTCACATCGCCTCCCGTTCGTTTTCTACAGGGTGAATTTCAGGCTGAAACGTGGCTCACTAAGCACTTTGTCATACATCAATGAATGCCATTGACCTCCGAGGTCGTGTGACATTGTCTATGCGGAAAATGAATGACGCGCCTCATCTTGTGGCAAGTGAAAAGGTTCCAGAACCGACACATTTCCTCTGTATTCTTTGTTCACCACATGGAACTGAATCCTCTGAACTGTAATTAAGAGACTGAAAATAGAAAATTTGCTACGTAATGAGAGAAAACTCTGTATTTCATTGAAGCCACTAAGTTACATTAAGGCTAAAATCAACAATATAATAAAACAATGCGTACTTAGATTGTGACCGACTGCTGTCAGGAGCGTTTTGCTTGTATGATTTACTATTATCCATAAAAGTACAAACGAAATTCAAGATAGCTGCTACTGCTGATTTTTGTCTATTTTTATACATAAGACTGTCATATAGTGTCAGAAACCACATAAGCAAGTCTATTGAAGATTAGATAACAACACGGTCTCGAGACAAATATGTGACGATCTAGGCATTGAGTTTGCACACGGGATGCACACATACGGAAACTGATGGCCAATACAGATAAATCAGTACAGTCTTATGCAACCTGGTCAAATCATGTTTTGTTACAGAGAACATTTTGGTGCATTCAGGAGCAATTTGGTGAGGTTTCCCATCTTATGATGTTAATTAAATGCGCAGTAGTGTCAGCTTGTATTTAGCATATATGTAGCAACATTCTTTTTTTGAAAACAGCTTCATATTACAAACAACAGTGATATTTGATCCTGAAAACTTACAGGCTTTGGAAGTCATTGGTCTCCCACACAGTATGTTGTGGGTGAATTTTAAATACATTTTTCATATTGTTCCATAGAGAAAACAATCTAATCACGCTGTGATTTAAAATTGGTGGTAAGAATATTCAACACTCACATGCACATAAATGCACTATTGTGACAGAAAAAAAAAAATCAGTGAATTACACTGGCTGAGATCAGAACCAGGCAACGATTTAGCATCCGTTTCTACTCCGGAGAGCTAAGCGTGAATTTTAAACAGTTATTAGCCATCAGGGGAAGCGGTTCGCTGCACCGAAGCTGCCGCCTCAGGGAGAATCTCTGATTTTACCACCCCTGTCATCAGCGTTGTGTGTTTACTTCTGTCAGTCTCACTAACTCACATGTCCTCTGTTCTGTTGAGGTTCTGGCTGCTGATGTGAGCCGCTCCATGACACTGCGGGATCCAGAACGACCTGCAATGGGGTGTCATGGGGGGGTCAGGAGTCAGAGGACACAGTTGGGGGCAACAGCACATACTGTGCGTCATGCTGGGGGTTACAGCCAATGCGCGACTTTAAAACGACTGTACGAGACCAAAAAAACAGCAGTTGCAAGAATAGAGGTGGGTTTTCTTGGTTGCATGCAAGTATAGAGTGATGTTCAATCGCAAGTCAAAGTCACGGCAGAGTTAGTCGACAACACATTAAAAAACATCGTGCTGTTATTGTTGCAATTTCACTTCTGCAAAAATCTCATTTGTGCAAACTTAATCCCCACATGCTCACCTCTGTTACGTTGTTAAGTTACCTCTAACAGACTTGCTTATGTGGTTTCTGACACTGTATGATTTACTATTATTCATAGAAGTACAAGTAAGATTCAAGAAAGCCGCTACTGCTGTTTTAGGACTGTAATGTATTTTTGTCCATTTTTATGCATAACATTATATCATATAGCGTCAGAAACCACATGAGCAAGTCTAATGGAGATCAACATGGTCCTGAGACAAACCTGTGATGATTTGGACATTCAGTTTGCACAAGAGATGCACCGATACGGAAACTGATGGCCAATACCGACAGCCAGTATTTTTTCATATCAACACAGTCTTATGCAACCTGGTCAAATGATGTTTTCTTGATTTTCTATGTAAAAACAAATACACTTACAATACACTTAAAAACTGAAAAGTACTATATTTAAGTGTGTCATCTGTAGATTGTTACCTATTTTCACTTAAATATCAGCAAAACATGTAATTTGACTGTTCAGACTTTTTCTCTCAGGTGTATCTGCCAATGCAGACAATAACATTTTTAAACTGTAGAAACTGGGACTACATTTTCTTGGATTAGAAGTGTAAATTACAGTTGCTTCTTACATTACAGTTAAATTAAATGACATTACATTTAAATGACATTACATTACAGTTACTTCCTAGTCCTACAAATGCAGCAAAATGAAAATATCTGTCACATCTGTCTGCAGCCAATAATTTTCAAGGAATTATCTGCCCATATTAATAAGATTTTGAAATCATAACGCATCCCTAATTTGCACAAACTGGTGTGGCATACAGTACCATTACTCATTACCTACATTAGACTTGTCACTCCTGTTCAAAACTCAAGAAGCAAATTTGAGACATGTCTTGGCTGGTTGACTACACTGGGAGTGGGGGGGCAAAACTCATGTAAATTATATACTTTTTTTTTTAACCAAACTAAAATTGAACCAACTGGTTTAGCTGATCCTAACTCATACACTTGTCTCTGTGTCTCAGTCTCAGTTCTAAGAAATGGCTAAAATCTGATGTAACAGTTCTTTATGGTTGATTTTTTTTTGTTGAGAAATGACAGCTGAAACCATAGCAATACATTCAAATCTGTTTATATGAATAAACTCTTTAGTGGCTAGGTGTGGTATGCATTCTCTTACTTGATATCTCTTAACACACAATAAAACACACACACACACACACGCGCGCGCACACACACATACACACACACACGTCTGAATTGAGTCAGTAAGTATTCTTACCTTCCTCTGTGTCCTGACATGGAAATATGGAGAGATTAAGACGGGACATAGAAATAAAAACAAAGGACAACTGGTCAAAACATTTTCATCTTGCACTGATAATCACGTCATGACCTACATACATGGGCGGTGAAAAATGCGGACAGTTGTCGTGAACTTACGGCTAAAGTAGCCTTGCCTGTGCGCATAGCATGCCCCGAGAATGCATAATGATATGACCAGGCACACCACTACTGTCCCTGCAACTATTGCTGGAACGTTTAGATCATCTGGGAAAGAGACAGAGAGAGAGAGAACGGGAAGGGGAAAGAGAAAGCGTTATACACCAGCTCATGGAAAAACAAGCTGAAAAATCAGTGGAGGTTCAAGAAAACACATGGTCATAGAGATATGGTGAAGGAAAGTACCAACATGGACTGCTTAATCCAGTCTTACCTAACATGTATTCAGTGATACAGTCTGGCATTGGTCCCTTTATTAAAACCTGTTCTGGAGTAGTTGGTGAATGTGCATGTCCATGTTGGGCAGTAAAATGGATAAGCATGTGTTAGGGATTTCTGTGTGCTACAGTATAACATGAAATAACTGAAAAATGCCAGAGTCCTTATTGAATGAGAGTAAATGGGGCTAAACATCTAAAAATAATAATATAACAGAAAATACACTAGCACGTTTCAGTTTTCTACAATAAACAGTAGGGGCTAGCATTCTGGCTACTGAGAGCTGATTGGTTGGTGAGCTGAGCAGTTCATTGGCTGTTTGTGCTCAATGATGTCATGAATGTAAACAAGTCACTGTTAGAAAACCCTGCTGAAATATTTTATGCTGCTCTGTGGTATAAAAAAAAAAAAAAAAGAAGTGTCTCCTCACCAAACACTCCTTGGCACTACCATGTACATAATCAGTACATCAGTACACAGCAAATAATCGTATATAATAAACAGCGACGGCTGGTCATTAAGTTTGATGGCAGGGCTAACTTATCAATGGCTAACAGCTAACTGATAGCTCACACACTACAGCAGCACATTTTGGAGTGCAATGAAACAATGAAATACGCTGTCAAGCCACTTTACCAAGCTAACAGAACTGTCACTCTATATTCCACAGCTGTGCTGCACTTTAACAACTACAACTGGAACAGAACATGACAAACCAGTACTGACAGACTATGCAAAACAGTAATAAGTAAAAAGATCTCACCTGAATGTCTGTTACGAGCAGTTAGAAGCTTCAAATTTCTCTGTTAAAAGTTCCAAATGTCTATGTACAGCTGCTATAACCACTGTTAGCTTTGGGCTATCTAATACATTTGACATAAATACTGGCTTCTTATGAAGCAAACGTTTCTGTATTAATCACTGACATGAACTGGCAAAGTCATTATTCTGCTTTATCCGACATTCACGGTCATATCGATTTGTTTGTGTCTTTCCCACAATGGCTTTGAGCAGCCAGTCAGACTCGCTCCTACTCGCAGACAGCGACGAGGCACAGACATCATGGGCTTAATAAATTTGTCCCCTATCAAAGTCATTCAGATCTTTACACTTGCCCATTTTTCCTGCTTCCAACACATCAGCTTCAAGACCTCTCTGTTCACTTGCTGCCTAATAAATCTCAACCCTCAACAGATGCCATTATAACAGGATAAACAGTGTTACTCACTTCAACTGACAGTGGTTTTAATGTGTTGCCTGATTCATTTATTCTTTGAAACTCGCATGGATGTGCTGTCCATATTCTTCATACTACGTCCAAGGGTCTACCACCAAAGACCAGATGACCATTCAGAGTGTCAAAAAACATTCCAGAAATTGATTAAGGCTGATGTGCTATTATACAAAAAGCACGGAAGAAAATCCCATAATGAATAACCACAGAGATTTGACTAATAAAACATGACATTCAGAACACTATGGATACAATGCTGTTAGATTCACTGATGGTTTCTGAGTGAGTGTGTCCAAACATTTAAACTGGAATGTGATACAATCACTGTGTCACGCAGCTCCTCATTGCTTATTGCTTTTTCCTTTCACTATACATGCACATACACACACTCACCAATCTTCATGTGATTTCCCTCACAGCTCTTTGGCTGTCCCACCCCATTTCTGGCCTCGCAGTGGTACTGTCCTGTGTCAGCTTTGGTGACTGTTAGGAATGTCTGTTCGAAAGAAAATGGACCGCAAAAAGAATTATATAAGCTTTTCAACCTGTCTGGCCACTGTGCAAAAAAATCAGCATCTGTGTCAAGGTCTCTTTAAGTGTGTGTGTGTTTGTCTATGTGTGCTGGTACGTGTGCATGCATGCGTGTGTTAGAAATGTCAGTGTCGGGTCAAGATGTCAGTGTTTATTTAGTGTGATTATTCCTCTCTGTCAATATCAATCTGTCACTCTGGCTCTCTAAGTCTGTTAGTATTAGGTCTGTCTCAGTCTGCCTTGTGACAAAGATTTGGCTAGAATACAAATTCTTAGGTGTGACATTTAAGACCTGTCATACGGTCAGCAAGCTTAAAAGTCATCATTCAGTAACTAATTAAAAATATTTATCATCCCCAACAACACAAATATGTGAACTACAATAATAATGCATTCATTTGTATGGAGTGATCGTTTTGGAATGTTATATCTGGTTAAAATCTATTGTAATAATATTCCAAGAGCAGCCTTTAATCGACTAATGTGTGGACAGTTCCATCAGTCAGACATGTGTGTATTCAGTATTTGTGTATGCAGCATCTGGCATGGTGCCCATATAATGGAAAAAACTAATCTTTCTTGCTTTATCTGAAATCAAATGTTTATGCTCAAAATTGTATGCCCAGTCCACACAGACCATAAAAGTAAACTAACCAGCTAAAGCCGCTTGTTGTGAATTAAATTCTTTAATGTCACAAACACTGACACTTTATATATATAGTATATATTACACCTACAGTGATTCATCCACACCCATTCACAATAATGTTACAAGCAATGTTTCAGTCCAGACTGCTTCTTGAATGAATAGCAGTACAAGGCAGCCAATCAGAACTGAGACCATTTAAATATACAGCTCTGGAAAAAAAGTAAAAGACCACTGCAAAAATGTTCAGTTTCTCAGGTTTTATCTTTTGTAGGTGCAAGTATTGAACTGAGCAGCTTTGCAAGAGGAGAGTATTGATTACAGCAGTTTTTTTTATATGTTTCCTCATTAAATAAGATGTGATTCAGGTGATCACTAATCAGTACCTCATAAAGCAGAATGAGGTGCTTGTGTAGGAATTTAACAGACACTGGCATGGAATGTTTGTCATTCTCATAGAGATGCTGATTTATAAATAAATCGCAGTTGTCTCTTATTTTTTTCCAGAGCTGTAGATGCTGATCAGTAGACTCCAACAGGAGGGCATTGGGGCTACTGATTGTGAAAACATCTTAAAACTACACAAATAAAAGGAGCAGTTTTCTTCAGCGTGTGCAGATTCTCTCTCAACCCCACAAGCACATACAATTTACAGGGCCTCAAAAGGAAGATAATGACTAAATCATCTTTAATCATCTGTGTTTTAATGCTCATGCATGTAGCTGGTTGGTGAGAACTGTGCCTTGGAGTCTAATGTCTGAAGCGTCTGAGAGTAAAGTTCATTTTTTCATTGGGCTCCATTCATTCTGGTCTCACAGATAACAGATTACCCCACTGTTAGTGTTCTTCATGCAATCTTGACACTTACACTGCTTGAGGCTCCTTAAACTTGCCCACCTGCTGGATGTGGTACATTAGATCTCCTCCGTTAATGTACTCCATCACGAAATAGAGCCGGTCCTGCACAAGACAGAGCAAGCCAATGTTTCAGGTTAGGTTCATGTATAGGTTAAGAGATTTTTGCAACTGCATGTGAAAAACACACCCATGTTACATGTTATTTATTTATTTTGACCCTCAGCTGATCTTTTGCACATATAAAGAAGGCAATTACATTCCAATATTAGTGCATTTCCACCTGACTGCTGATGCAACATTTACACAGTTTTTTTGTTATTAAAAAAAAAGTCCCTGTACCACAATTTTTGGAGGTAAAAAATTACTCAGAACAAGCCATGGTTATCTCTTGATGTAGTGCCCTCCTAGTGGGAGTAGAGGTTGCATGGTAAGACCCTTACAGCTGGTTCAGAATGCAGCAGCTCAGCTGGTCTTCAACCAACCCAAAAGGTTGCATGTCACCCCAAAATTAATTGACCTAAACTGGCTACCTGTGGAGTTCCAAAATAAATTCAAGTCACTAAATCTCGTCTACAGAGTGACATCTGGGTCGGCACCCAGCTACCTTAATCCCATCATTCATCCTTATGTTCCTACTCGCTCCCTCCATTCCTCCAAGGAACATCGTCTGGCTCTGTCATCCCTACACACAAGGTAAACCCAGTCCAGACTGGTCTCATTATGGGTCCCCGCTGGTGGAAAGAGCTGCATAAGACTAGAGCAACAGAATGTCTCTATCTTCAAAAACCTCCTGAAGACTCATCTGTTCAGAGAACATCTCTTCTCCTGATGCATCTATCTTGATGCACTACTCTTACATAAATACTTAGCACTTCATACGCTCACACTGTCCTGAAACTTGAGTGTTTCCTCATATTGTTAGACATGTTGGACAAAAGCATCTGCCAAACGATTATAAAGTAATAGAATTTGACATTTTTGCTTCTAGTTTACAGTTTATATTTAGAGTTCATTTATATATGTGTACACTGCGTACTTTTGTACTCTGTAAAATCTGGAGTCACACCGTCTTGTCTCACTGTATATATAGCTGAGATGACAATAAAGTTCACTTTAACTTTTGACTTTGACTTTAGATTAGCTGATGGCTTGAGTAGTAGTTCACGATTTGCCTGGTTAACAAATACTACAGCTGATAGGTTAATCTGATTGTAGAGATGATTAGTTAAACATGTGTTATCCGTCACCCAGGTGGGTAGCACTGTGTGATTAGAAGAGACCTAGTAGTGAGTGGAAACTGGCTTTGGCTAAAATTGGGGGGGGAAATCGAAAAGCAGAAGAAAGCTCCTCTAGTCAGTTGTAGCCTCAGTCACAACACTGATGATTCCGCAGTCACAATGCATGCCAGGTGGCTTTGAAGGACTGGGCTCCAGTCTCTCTCAGACATGTAAATGTCAAATCTGATGCTTCTCATGATGAAGGAGAGGCACAACAGATGGTGCATTAGCAAATTGGCTATCCAGTTCAAAATAAACTACATTTCCATAATGCTGCCCAAACCCAATTAACAGCCATTAGCATAATATTCTTCTGTGTGCTCAAACCTGATATGATTGGACATGAAAGTCAAAGCTTCCTCATGTTCAGTGATAATTGCGCAGAGCTGTCCAAAATGCATCCCTAATGAACTGTACAGTAATATGGCAGGACATGCAGTCGTTTGAAAAAGTTAGAGCACAAGTAAATACAGGGCGTCCTCCAGTTACGACACAGTTCCGTTTCTAAGACTGTGATGTAACCCGAATTTTGGTGTCGAAAAACACCCTAGCCTGAGTCACTTACCAATCCTATCACAGTTGTAAAATCATAATCTAGAAGATAAAAACACAACTAAGCCACAGAAAAAGGAAAAGGACATACATATACTATACTTGTACACTGGACTGTACAGCACTCTTCTTCGCTGTTGCTACTAGGCCACTGGCACTAGCCCTGTGACAGGACATTAATATAAAGAGAATTGGTTGTAAAGGTCAAGAGTATCCAATGTCACTTTATGTAGATACTGTACCACAGCAGTATACATATCAGACCCTCTGACAAACCTTCTTAGGCCGCTAGACTTTTTAAATAAATTTGGTACACCAGCCGGCTATAAAATTAATCTTTCTAAAAGTGAGGTGATGCCAATTAATGCAACTGTCAAGAGCACCTCCCTTTGTTAAACTCCCTTTAAAGTTAGCACAGAGAAGTTCAGAAATCTGGGAATCTGGAAAACGCATCATCACAAACACCTTTATCAGGGTTTTTCTTTCGTATTTTGTTGGAAAAAAAATGTCAAATGCCGGAATTTGCTGCCCCTCTGCCTGTGTGGACGGATTAAGAATTAATAATAAGATGAAAGTGCTCCCTAGAGTTATATACTTATTTCTTATTATACGTTTTTTTACACCCATAGATGCATTTATATCAGACGTCATCTGAAAGAAAAACTCCTGCGTATGTGGAAAAAATACTGAACGGCCCTCAGGGTGACATGGTGGTCCCCAATTTGCAGGCAACATTGAGACACTACTTCGGATGCCCTTCAGTTAATCCTAGAGAGGTCATCCTGCATCTCGCCTCCTTACCAACTCCCACTGAAAAAGACCATCCCTCATTACAGGAACTACCCCATTGTCGCATAGTCCGTAAATATTTGAACACAATTTTGGCGTTTTTTCATTTCACAATCTGCTTTGATACTCAAAACCGCATGTTTATCCCTTTAACATCAGATGGGACATTTAATATCTGGTAGGGGAGAACTGTAGAACAAACAGATTCCCAGACTGGTTTCCCCTGTATCCCCCAAAATCTCGGTCAGTCTCGACTCATACTTCAAACTCAGAACAAACTCAGACTCAGAACTGGGTGGTGGTGGCCTAGAGGGTAGGACACTTGCCTCTGGACCAAGAGATCATGGGTTCGAATCTTACCTTCAGCACCACCACTGAGTTCCTGAGGAAGACCCTTAATCCCAAGCTGCTCCAGGGAGACTGTCCCCTGTAGTTAGGGAATGGAAGTCGCTTTGGATAAAAGCATCTGCTAAATGCCATAAATGTAGTAATGTAGAACAGACTTCAGCCGGAGTATAAGGAGGATATACACTGATCAGTATAGGGACGATATACACTGATCAGTATAGGGAGGATATACACTGATCAGCCATAACAAAACTATCTGCCAACTATTGTGTAGGTCTTCTTCATGGCACCAAAACTCCACAAAACCTCTGAAAGTGTACCACGGTAACTGGCACCAAGTTGCCAGCAGTAGATCCTGTAAGTTGCGAGGTAGATCCTCCACGGATTCAAATAAATCTCTCAGATACTCACTTGAATTAAGATCTGGGGAATTTGTCACGTTCCTTGAACAATTTGCGGAAAGAGAACACTGCCACAAAGGGGTGTACTTGGTAAACAGAAACAATGTTTAGGTAGATGGTACTTTCACAGCTGGTACTGTTTGTATTTTGTTTACTGTGAAAATCTTTAAAAGACTTTGTTTAGGTAGGTGGAACATTCCCAAATGGTAATTCACAAGTGGTGCTGTTTGTATTTTGTATATTGTGAAAAATTTTTTTTTTTTTAACTTTAAACAAAAACAGCAGCAATTTTCTCTGTAGAAGATATGAACTTATTTTCAATTGGGTGGGGCATTTAATCTCTGCTCGTATTAGGTGGGACATTCAATATTATTCATTAGGACAATTCGTCTCGCCACACTACAAAACTTTGTCAAGGTGCTGTCTTGGCCTCCAAATTCCCCAGATCAATCCTCACAAGCATCTGAGAGACATGTTGATCAAACTAGCCATTATTGAAACCATAAACAGAAAAGAAAATCTGATGTTGTCCCATCTCTAGCAAAACGTATCAGAGTTTTCTCTGTGCTGCTGTGTTTTTGATCATGATTTTGTTTTTATTTTAAGTTCTATGAGCGTTCAAACACACATCACAAGTTGGATTGACAATCAAACTAATAAATGGTCAATGTTGTATGATTTTGGCTTTTTTAGATCACACACACAAATGTATTGTTCGTGTTTTATTACAATAGTTATGAAATTACTAGAGTAGATTAAAAGGCAAAAATAGTCACTTTTTAGCCCAAGTATACAGAAGTTAAAAAGTGCTCTATCTATCTTACCACAGTCTGAAAGCAGGAGTGGAGCTGGGTGAGGAATGGCGGCTTGTCTCTAAGAGCCAACACTCTCTTCTCCACCATGGTGCACTCCACATCATCATCCTGGATCACCACATCCTTCTTCAGGATCTTGATGGCATACAGCTCCTCTGTGGATTTCATCTCTGCTAGCATCACCTGTGTGGAGAGACCCGAGTCCATAACTCTTCCACAAGAGAGAACAGGACCCTATCACGGTAACCGTAAAGGGTACAGACGGATGTTTACTCTAGAGCTGCAATTTATCATTTGTTAACTGCTAATGGCTTTCAAAATGTTAGCATTGTACAGGACCACCTAAATTGTGTGCCATCAGCATCCCGACCAATCACTGATGTTTAAGGCCAACTCACAGAGAGATTGAGGAGGAGCTTCTTCCCTCAGGTCATCCGGGCCCTGAACCAAGGTCTTAACTGATTCTTTTGGTTGATTGTTGTTCTGCTGCACTTTAATAACTGTGGTTTTATTTAATTTCAACATAATTATATACTTCCATTCACTTTCATTTCACATTTTATTCAAATATATTTTTGTCATGTATATATTTATTTAAATGTAATTTTCACTTCAAAAATATTTCTGTTTAATGCTTAACGGCTGGGCATTGTACAGCAATAAGCATTTCATTGCATGTCGCACTATGTGTTCTTTGGGCTTTTCCATGCCTTCACATCATTAAACATAAACAACTTTGATCCAAATTTCAGTGTCGTCACATGAACATGTAGGAGATTACAAGGCAATATTGTTAATGCAGTATGTTGCAGTATAACCAGTAGTTTGTAGATATTCTCTTTAAAGGAATACCTCCATACTGGAATACCAAAATATAATGAATAACTTATAAGGAAGGAAGGCTAGTGGGTGACGGTAGCATGATCTCTTTTGTGTAATGGCAACTGACCTCTGATTTAATTTGTTATTAGCAAAGTCAGAATTGTTGGATAAAACATTCTTCTATGTTAATAATGTAGGACAGGTGCACCCTGGACTATTTTCAAAATATAAAAAAAATAATTTGCTTTTTATTATCTTGTCTAACACTGTTACATTCTATTTTTTTGTCAACATAGTTTTTAGAAATATGCAGATATTGGAAAAAAAGCAACTATATTTTTACCTCAAAAACTATTCTTTCGAAAAGATTTTTTCAATCAGAGGTTGAAAAAAATCTTTTTAGATTGCTTGAAGGGCCGGTGCGCTTCAGTTCGCTAAAAACTGGCGGATTAATACGTTTTACGTCTGATAAAAAAAACAAATTGAAACTAATAAAACATTTTATTTTACTTCAAACAAACTTTTTGGTCCGGTCTGCGAGACCTTAAATTTACACCCATTCGGCCCGTGGCGAAAATGAGTTTGACACCCCTGCTGTCGGACTTAACATGTGACGTGGGGCTGATTCTAAATGTGTTTGATGACTTTCTAATGGATCTAAAAGTGTTCTACTGCAAACTAGTGGTCCTCAATGGTAATCATGAAGGTAATCATCTCATTTGAAAGCAAAACGATCTGGGAACGGAACAAAATCAGAGACAGAAGTGTCCGAGCATTGAGCCTGACCTTGCCAAAGCTGCCCTTCCCAAGGAGCGCCAGGAAGTGGAAGTCATTGAGCCGGACCCTGTCCATGTTGTTGGAGGGGAAGCTGAAGCGCCGGTGGTCTGATGGAGTGATCATTTTCTTCCCCGGGCCCAGCTTAGCTTTCTACCAAAGGAAGATATTTTGTTGAGGGTGCAGTATAGGTTCACACACACATCCACACAACCACACATCTTGGCAAGCACACACTTCTAGGCTCACTTTCCGAGAGGGAGAAGATCTTCGACATTTGACTCCTGTGAGTGGATGTTAAAATATCTGCCGGGGACTAAACAAACAAAGCATTTCTTAAACAATGCCAGTACAGTTGGAAGACCCCAAACTTGTATTTAGCCGTGTGGAACTAAAAAGATAAGAGGCATAAAGCGAACCGTGCCCCTGGGGTTCGAACAGCTGTGGAAAAACCTCAGTAGATCCCCAAGCTCTGCTTCTACCACCTCCCACGGATTTACTAGAACTCACAGAAACCTCATTTGTTAGAGCAGAGGTTAGTAGCTTAATGCATGTTAAAATGCTGACGTCGCTAACCATGATTGCAAGACAGTAGCATGATGCAAATAAGTAAATATATGGAAATTTATTAGGTGAAACATTCCTTGGGTACCAATCTTGAGCATTTTACCCCTTAAAATGACCTTCATTTTGACCTTAATTCCCCACCCAGGAAATGAAGGAAAATTAAGTGAAAAAAGTGAACAGACTAAGGCTGATTAAGGGGTAAAACTACTGAATTTCCCCCTTACTTTTTCAAATTTGCTCCTTAAATAATAGAACCTCCTGAATTAACGCCTTAAATGTAAGATTATGGGGTTTCACACGCATGGCTTAAATCTAATTTTAAGGTAAAATTAAGGAATCCATTTCACAAATTAATGGTCACTTAATTCAAATGAAGGGGTTTAGTGTATTTTCAGGGGTAAATTAAGGTAGAGTTAAGTACATTTTAAGTACATTGTGTTTCGTAGTGATCGTGTCACTGAGACTGTAAATCATGATGTGTACAAAATGCTTTACAGCATCGTACCACAGTTTATTTTTCCAATTAGTGATAATTATCCTACCACTGAGGAATTACACAACCTTCTGGCCGATATGATATTTATTTAAGACACAGCCATGTCTAATTTAAGGTGGAAGAGAACTGCAAATTGTGTACATCAGTGGTCTTAAGTGGTCTTTGGTATCATAATTCTAAAAGAGCATCCTCTTAACACCAGGCAACAAAAAAAAAAATTACATTTTTGTAGTGTTTCTTATACAATCTCGGCACACTGATTTCGGTGGTAACGTTTATTTTCATGTAGCCTCAAGGGTTTAGTTAGAAACATCATTTTTAGAATGTCACCCAAGCTGCACTATTTGCACTCTCATCTTGACTTTTTCCGGCCAAATCTTGGTGCTGTAAGTGAAGAACATGGAGAGAGATTTCACCAAGACATCCAGGTGATGGAGAAGCGGTACCAAGCACGATGGGATGAAGCCATGATGGGTGACTATATCTGTAGTTTGGTTCGTACTGATGGCTCAACTCACAAGAGACAAAAACGATCCAGTGTACACTTTTAAAGCTTTGAGGGCCATTTGCATTGTTACTTTATTTGTGCATGCAAAATAAACGTTTTTGCTCCCAGTGGTGTTAATATTTTGCAAATTCCATGCATGCTGGTTATGTGGGCCACTACCTAATCAGACTCGTTCTCTATGTACATGGAGCTCAACCTAGAACAGCGGAGGACTGAAGTGTTGCACTTCTTTTCTTATACTCTTTGTTTTGCTGCACCCTTGTCATTATCTTTATTTAGTGTATCACTCAACATTGCCATGCTTTATTTTCAGAGGAGAGGGGTTACACTATGTCTGCCGTTGTTGCCTGTCTTGTACAAGAATTGTTGACAAAAAGTACATTATTCCTTAATTCTACTCCAGTATTTTGAAAGGGAAACACTTCCAAGAGACGGTTAGCACACATTCTAAAGGACTCGTCCCACCCCAGTAAAGGACTCATCCCATCCCAGTAAAGGACTCATCCCACCCCAGTAAAGGACTCATCCCACCCCAGTAAAGGACTCATCCCACCCCAGTAAAGGACTGTTTCAACTTCTGCAATCAGGCAGAAAGTTCTGCACTATCATGGCCAAAACAGTGAGACTCAAGAGGAGCTTCTATCCTCAGGCCATTCATCTCTTAACCCAGAACATCCTCCACTCCCCTCATAGCACTACGTTAAAGCATGAAGAGGGTGGGTGTTCTGGGTTAGGAGACAAACGTTTATGCAAAATAAACGTTGTTGCTCCAAGTGGTGTTAATATTTTGCAAATTCCATGGATGCTGGTAAAAGCAGATTGCTCGTATTTGCTAAATATACATCAAATTTATCTCTAGAACCATTGAAGGTAGGAAAAAACTGATGTGATTTTCTGAATCAGCATGCAAAACGTAACTAAGAAACATCAAAAATTGCAATGAAACAGACCTTTCATAAAAATGTGTTACCCAGTGTAATCCATATTTCACCAGTCTGTTGTTTGATCTAGTTTGAAAGTGCATTATTTAATGGTAATTCTGGAGACGGACTCACCGGCAGAGGATGAGCCTTGGCAGAAAAGGACATCACTTTAGCTACAAATATGTTTTAAACTGCATTTAACATGCTTCTCTGTCCTCAGAGCAGAGAAGTGTACTTTTAGTTAATCTCACACATACTTTAATATTACTAATAAAGCGCTGTTTAATATTATTAATGAACTTTGTTGAGTATATGTGGGCCATTACCTAATCAGACTCCTTCTCTATGTACATGGAGCTCATAGCACTACCTTGACTGATACAGCACCTCAAGGTGTCATGTCTTATTCATAGTTATATTTCATATCGGTCATATTTCATAACCGTACATAATTTATTACATTACATGCTCCTATACTGTACACGCTGCTATACTGTTCCTTAATTCTGTTTACATTGCTGTGCTAAAATGGCACAATGCACTTTAATATCCCCTTGCACATCTGTCACTTATAACAACTTAGCATCCATATTTTACCTTTAACTTGTGTTCCTTTGTTTAAGTTGTTTTACTCTTATTTAGATTCGTTTTTTAAATTTAAAATTTGTATATATTTTATAGTATCCATAAAAAGGAGCGGTTCACGATACGTTTCACTGCGTGTTGTACTTATATAATTATGCATGTGACAAATAAAGAATCTTGAGTTGAATTCTGAATTGAAAGTGGACGTGGGCTGGACAGCCATGTGTGTTTACAGAGACATTCGGAGCAGCTCTTTTGTAACGGCGTGCCACGCCGAGAGCGTCATGGTGACAGCAAGCCATTGGTCCTTTCCAGCCTGAGAACCACAGGGTCTCTTCCTGCCCAACAGTGATAATGAGGGGCTGCCGCACTTCCCTCAAAGCCTCCAATTAACTCCTCTGAGTCCTCACACATGCCTGTTCCCCCGCTTTCACTCCATCTCCTCACACTTTCCTTCACGCGGCTTCATATGACAAAGCGGTGTGAACGGCACACGCAATCTCCTTCCCTTCCTCACTCCCTGCTCCTCCCTTTCCCTCTTTCTGTCGCTGTAATTGTAGCTCCCTGTCTGGCAGGGCCCATGCGAGCTGCCCCTGTTAACGCATCAACACTGAAAACAGCTCCACTCAATTAACACTTGACTTATAGACTGTCTGTCATAAGACACAGGCAGTGCTTACGGAGGAGACGGAGGTTTTCAGGGGATTTGGGAAATAAGCTGGTCAGTTTAGAAAGTGGTAAATTTAACTGCTTGACCCTCAGCCCTTTTAAGGAGGATTTGGAGCTACTAGCAATGTGAATTTCTAAGCTCCCCACAATTTCAATTCAGGATGCCAACATGCAACACTAAACCTAGTGTGGAACAGTTACGGTCCTGGAGCCGACCGACTGGTTATAACATGAGCGTTGGTATGTACGCATTAGTTAGTTGTTACTATTTAAGAAATGACTGATGGACTGTGTTGCGACTGAATTCAGTAAGTAGGCACACTATTATGGACAAAAGTATTGGGACACTAACAGGGACTTTAATGACACTGCATTCAAATCCATAGACTTTAATATGGAGTTGGTCCCCCTTTGCAGCTCTAACAGCTTCCACTCTTGCATGGGAATTTGTGCCCATTCATTCAGCAGAGCATTTATTAGGTCAGACACTGATGTTAGACGAGAAGGTCTGGCTCCCAATCTCCGTTCCAGTTCATCCCAGTGGTGCTGGATGGGGTTGAGGTCAGGACTCTGTGGGGCCAGTCAAGTTCTTCCACACTGAACTCATCCAGCCACGTCTTTATGGAGCTCGCTTTATGCACTGGAGCACAGTCATGCCGAAATAGAAAAGGTTCTTCCCCAAACTGTGTCCACAAAGTTGGAAGCATGACACTCTCCAAAATGTTTTGGTCTGCTGAAGCATTAAGACCCCGTTCACTGGAGGGAAGGTGTTTATTCCAAACCCTGAAAAATAGGTGTGTCCCAATACTTTTGTCCATATAGTGTATGTGTTAACTAAGGACTTAGCTTTGTTCAACAGATTCTGAGATAGATGGTTATATCTCTGGTCTTCAATGTGTGTGTTTCATAAAAATGTACTGGTAAAAATTTTTAGTGCAGAATCTTTTAAGGTAGAATTTAAATTTTAAAAAAGTAATATTACAGCGCCAATCCTTTTTCTCAGCTTTAGGATAACATAAGGTCCATCTGTATACGTGCTTGAAGGAGCCAGTAGCATATTCTCCACTCTATAAGAGCTCATTGACCTGCTCTTGATTGTTTGGTCCACACTGAAACATCACAGAGGGTTGAACCTTTGCTAAGAACTTTGTCTCTTTATTGACTTGTCTTTACTACACTGTTGCACCCACAGTCATTTTAGATTTCTTGTGGTTGTGCATAGAATTACAACATTACCCATTAATAAGTCTTTGGTATTTGAAGTACAAAACTATAGGGAAAATGTATTAATAGACTTGCCCATACATCAGACAAAATAAACATAACAGAAATCTGCATCTTCTTACATTCACCAAATCAAATCTTACAGTACCCTCTACTGGTTAACTCTTGCAAGTGCACTTCTTAATCATTATTAGTCATGCAAACCCCATTCCAAATCAAATGCAGTGGAAAAAAAAAAAAGTATTTGATGCATTAGTGTGTAATTTCACATTATTCACCAGCAAGACAACAGTATGTTTGGTGCAGGGAGGTTACACTGCCAGGGTAATTGTTTTAGTAGAGGACTATGGTTAGAACAGAGGGAGGAATTTTAGTGCTTCATTACCGAGGGATGCTGTGGAGGCATGCTTTATTTTGAATGCACTGAGTAACATGTCTGCCCTCTATAGTCCTCTATGGAGGCCATGCAGCAGACCACACACAGGCACAGTGTGGTATATTACAAAAGTAATTACAAAAGTAATATACCCCCCTCCGGCCTCTGTGGTCTGCCAATTTACTAACAATTGCATGTGTGCAGTGTGTGTGTGTGTGTGTGTGTGTGTGTGTGTGTGTGTGTGTGTGTGTGTGTGTGTGAGATATCTGCTTAGACAGAAAGCATGTATGTTTTATGTTAAATTGCGGCATGTGTACAGTGTGTGTGTGTGTGTTATTAAGGGAGATAGCTGCTAAGAAAGTGTGTGTACGAAAGAAAGCATGTATGTGTGTTTTATAGTAAATTGCGTGTGTATGTTTGTGCTAAAGAAATCTCCTAAGAAAGAAAGCATGTATGTTTTTTGTTAAATTACGTGTGTGCTGTGAATGAGTGTGTGTGTGTGCGCAGAGTGTGTGTGTGCAGTGTGTGTGCAGAGTGTGTGTGTGCAGTGTGTGTGCGTGTGTTAGTGAGAGAGATAGCTGCTAAAAAAGGTGTGTGCTTATAAGAAAGAAAGCATGTATGAGTGTTTTATGTTAAATTACTGTGTGCGAGTGTGTGTTGGTATGAGTGTGTGCAGTGTGTGTGTGTGTGTGTGTGTGTGTGTGTGTGTGTGTGTGTGTGTGTGTGTGTGTGTGTGTGTATAAACAATACATAGCAACCCTATGAAAAAAAACACTTGATTGCATCATTGTTAGTAAATCTGATTTCTCTGTAGTGGTGAGTGCCACAAACAAACAAATCAGAGTAAAAACAAAACAAATCCAAAATAAATATACTGAGAGAGAAGGGAAAAGAGCGAGATGGAGAGTGACAGAGAAAGAGACGAGCAAGCAGAGGACAGACAGCTACCTTTAGGAAGTGGATATTTAGTTGACAGGCCTACAAGAGAGGAGAAAAACTAGCAGGTTAGTTGTGTGTGCGTGTGTGCGTGTGTGTGTGTGTGTGTGTGTGTGTGTGTGTATGTACGTGCCAGCGTGTGTGTATGGAGTTAAAAGGACACAAATGACATAAAAAGGCTGCTGCTACAGACAAGGACAGGTAGATGATGAATACTCTTCTAAACCAGTACTCAAACTCATAACTTGGTGATCTCTCAATAATACAGTCAATCATTTTGGCAGTTAGTTGTCATGTAAACAGTGTACCACTTTTTAAAAATGGGATTAAAGTTAATAAATCAGATGAAGTTCAATTTAATGAAAAGAAATGTGTTTATTTTAAAGCATAGTGGAAAGCCCTGCTGTCCACAACCTGGACCAGCTCATCCCAAAGGTGAACATATTTTTTATGGGATTAAAGTTAATAAATCAGATAAAAGTTGAATTTCATTGTAATTTTTTTTCCCCTTCATTTTATAGCATAGTTGAAAACCCTGCTGTCCACAACCTGGACAACATTACACATCACCGAGAAGAGTCAAGACACTTTACACCCACTGATTTCAAGCCAAACTGAAAGAAAGTAGGTACATTATATGGACAAAGGTATTGTGACGCCTGACCATTACACCAACAGGGACTTTAATGACACTGCATTCAAACCCATAGACTTTAATATGGAGTTGGTCCCTCTTTGCAGCTAGAACAGCTTCCACTCTTCTTGGAAGACTTTCCACAAGACTTTGGAGTTTATGTGGGAATTTCTGCCCATTCATTCTGTAGAACATTTATGAGGTCAGACACTGATGTTGGACGAGAAGGCCTGGCTCACAAGCTCTGTTCCAGCTCATCCCAAAGGTGAACATATTTTTTATGGGATTAAAGTTAATAAATCAGATAAAAGTTCAATGTAAAATTTCTTTTTCATTTTATAGCATAGCGGAAAACCCTGGTCTCCACAACCTGGACCAGCACATTACACGTCACCAAGAAGAGACAAGACCTACTGATTTCAAGCCAAACTGAAATCTAAATTCATCCTTTTTGCCTCATCATTTTATATCCCAGGTTGTTACTTTTGTCTGCCTCTGGTTTTTCTTTACATCACTTTGCACTAGGGAAGAATATTACCCAGTAATCTGATGATTCATCTTCTCCTCTCACCACCCCCAACTATTGCTGACTCTGTAGGATAGGAAAAGGATTTCCGATCCATGCCGACTATAATCCGACACTACAAACAGTACTATAGTATTCATTTATGTTTAATATTAGTTCTGGCCATATTTATGCACAGCTTTGCTTACCCTTTGGTAAGATAACTGGACGCTTGCATTGCAACTGTAAAGGTGCGTTTAAGAATATTTAGAGAAAAATGAATGTTGCAAAGAGATATATTCTGACTCAATGCAGAACTGTATGAACTTTTGTTCCTGCTAAATCACGGAATACAGTTCACACTCATATATTCCATGAAGTTTTAGGTTTATCATGAAGCACTGACACATCATGTGCAGAATGTGCAGAATGTACCACATATTATGTAACACAGTTCCTTTCTCATCAGAGAAGGTCCCGACAAGTCGGTCTTGACAACGCAAACCATGATTTGGTAACATTTCATGTGCCGGGTCTTGTTTCCATGGCGATGAGAGTTCGTTCGTGGATGCGCTGGCACCATGGGGACATCAAGGCCACGTTCCACACGCAGAAGTGAAAATTAAAACAGAAAGACATCTAAAGTGCTGAAGACATTATATGCTTCTCCTGTGGAGCACACATGAGCCCATGCAGAAAAAAGTGGGTTATCAGACTCTGAGGCTGAAAAGACTATATATATATATATATATTTCTCCTAATTTCCAAATAAAAATATTGTTCTTTAAAGCACCATTTTAAAGGAAATGACAAAACATAATAGTGTTTATAGAACTTAAAATAGTGTTTATAGAACTTTAATAATTTGAAGAAAACAAATCTCTTGTTCACTCTTAAGAAAAAAAATGACCTTTGACACACTTCTAGTAGTGTTTAACCATCCAACTGGTCTCATCGTGAGAGGAGAGTGTTCATTACAGCAGTGTTTTTATACATTTCCTCATTAAATAAGATGTGATTCAGGTGATCAGTAATCAGTACCTCATGAAGCAGAATGAGGTGCTTGTGTAGGAATTTAACAGACACTGACATGGAATGCTTGTCATACTCATTGAGATGCTGATTTAAAAATAAATTGCAGTGATCTCTTATTTTTTTCCAGAGCTGTATACAATAGTAGTAGAATAATATTCAGCAATAATAATATACTCGGTCACTAAATATCTAGTCATATTCTGTAATAACAGCCTCATTGTTTTGATTAACAGTAGCATTGTCTATTTGTGTGAAAGTGTCAAAGCAATACATTGTTTCTCTAATTCTGTTGTTTCTCTTTTTAATTTGAAATAAAACAATATACATATTTTTTAAAACTTTTTTTTCTTTCAATCTAAAAGCAACAATATACTAGATCCAAATAAGTCATAACAGTCCAAGCATCATAATCAGTAAAACTAATTATATAGATCAAAACAATAATAACACCCAGGATCAATGATAGTCTAACTGGGGTTGGTTGTCAGAACTGCTTGTTTTTCTGCAGTCGCTGGAAATGACAGAGAAAAATGTAGCAACATACAAAGTGCAGCATTACTGGCAGCAGCTCTGATCAAAAGAATCCTGCAGCGTGATGACTGTTATTACTCGGCACTGAGAGGTTCCTGTATGTTACATATCGGAACTTGCCACAAAGCCTCATTGTGGAAAAAAAATCCAAAGATGGTTCTGCGACAACAATTTCACGGTTTTCAAGACGATTTCAAGCCGAGGACAGTTTGACGACTGGCTGATGACCCAGTTTTCACCCTGAAAACTAAAACTAGGGAGACTGTCAAATGAAATATGTTGGTGGGCTGAGCATCATTAGGGCTACATGAATATTCTCTGAATATTCTCTTTTTTGGAGCCTGCTGTTCACTACAGTGGGGTGCTAGCGGCCTGCTGGGTAAAACACTTGACTGTGGACCCGATGATCACAAAGTTGCAGATTCAAACCCCCCCTACCATTGTGTCCTTCAGCAAGACACTTAAACCTCAGTGTCTCCAGGGGGACTGTCCCTGTAACTAATGACTGTAAGTCTGTCCCTGTAACTAATGACTGTAAGACTGTCCCTGTAATTAATGACTGTAAGACTGTCCCTGTAACTAATGACTGTAAGACTGT
>JBBJLS010000082.1:18027241-18057728 GCA_037577275.1 Bryconaethiops microstoma
TCACACACACACACACACACACGCACACACGCACGTACACTCACACACTCACACTCACACACACACACACACACACATACACACACACACACACACACACACACACACACACACCCAAATACACAAAACACAAGATAATGAAAATAGCTATAGGAATGGCTAATGATATGCATAGTTCTTACTAATATTGAACTAAACTTGAACTAAAACACTGAATTCTGACACGTTTTTAGTGGTTATCTGTCAGATGAAGGTATTTTATCATTACCACTGTAGTCTGGGGGCAGGTTGTAAGTCTTCAGTCCAGCAGACAGAGTCAGGACCTTCAGACGCCTCTGCAGAACAGCTGCAGGTTCACACAAAGCACATGGTGAGAGTACTGTGATGAAGCAGAATCAGGTGACGAGTAAATAAGGAGATTATTCTTATTTTATTGTGGGGGAGAATATAACGGCTCTTCACCAGAGGCGGACAAAGTACCTAACTTCATTACTTAAGTGAAAGTACAGATACCACTAGTCAAATGTTACTCCCATACAAGTGAATGTCATACAGTCAAATTTCACTTAAGCTAAATTTCACATTGTTGATTTATAGCCACCACACTTACAATACCTAATGTATCTAACTTGCTTGTAGAAGATGTAGCATAAGGAATAAAGTAGAATGTTACAGAATGAAACAACCCGAACTGATAAAGAAAAACAGCCTTTTTTAATTAACTGTACACTACACACCTACACAAAAAGGTTTGTGTATGTACTATATATTTGAACGAAGTTGACAACTGAACCGCTGTAAATGCAACTGGAATGGCGCACACACTTAAAACGATAAGTATTTTTCATCTTTTCCGTAAATTTAAACATCGACTCTAAATATGGCTATTGATGCGGGCATGAAGTGTCTCCGTCTCCGTCTCCGTCTCCGTCCGTTCTCCCGCCACTGATTGACCGTGTTTAAGAAACGCTGGCGTTGCAGTGTTACAGCGTAAAGACGTGACGTAACACTATTGGTGATTTCTGATAGGCTGTCATCTGCTAAAAACCAATCACGTTTTAGAAAAGTGAGACAATAACTCCCACTTTCAGAACTGAAGATAATGAGTAACGAGAACCTTGATAGAAATGTAGGGAAGTGAATAGTACGGTTATATCTTTCAAATGTAGTGAAGTGAAAGTTACAAGTTTCCAAAAAAAAGAGACTACTCAAGTGAAGTAGAGACACTAAAAAAAAACTGTACTCAAGTAAATGTCCTTCGTTATTGTCCACCTCTGCTCTTCAGAGACACACGGCTTTACCTGAGCAGTCTGCCGAGCCCAAGAACACGTTCCTGATCGCGGACAGCATCCTGTAATCTTCAGATTAATCCTCAAAACACGACATCAGGATTAAATGTCCATTTTCATTCAGTCTCTTCATCAACACGCCTCCACAAGGTCGGAACCATGTTCACTAGAAACATCCGGCACGTCCCTCAAACAGCCCCCAGAAACACACAGTCGGAGAGACAGTTCTGACTGGGGGTTACTGAGATTATGAAGTCTTAAAAACAACACGTTTTGGTTTCACTTATAAAACTCTCCTTTACAGACTTTTAAACAGACCAGGAGTACTTCAGTGTATCAGCGTATTCGTTCTCATGTGAAACTGGTTAGGTTTTTATTAAAGACTGTAAGTGAACCAAGCATAGCTGGGCAAAACCTGCCAATGTTGTGGTTGGCAGATTACAACCTGTGCAAAACGAGACAGACCAGAAATGTGAAACAAGGGTCTACAGTTCAATTAATCAGCTTTGCTTAATTTTGACTGATCTAGGGTGGCGGGGTCTATCGACAGGCAACTGAAGGAAAGCAGATGATTAAGATAATTGCTGTCAGTGAAAGCAACCTGTGACAGAAACCCTGATTCAATCAGAAACAGCTGCCGTCAGTTCATTAGTGCGGCGGTGGGTCAGAGCAGCCATGACAACAGACCGAGTTCATCTCTCAGCTTCCACAACGGGGTGAGAAACATGCCACATTAATTGCTTTAGGTTTTTAGGCCTTTTTAGGCTGCAAGCAAGCATGCACACTTCGTACAAGTAGAGCATTTTGGACAGACTGGCAGCATATAGTCACCCCTACCAGCTTTCAGTTTTAGCTAATGAACATCATGTTTGTTTATAAGGAATATTATTAAGAGGATCAGTGTATCATAAATTCTACAAAATAATTATCTCAAAACAATTGCAAATGTTCACTTGCACACAAACTTCATTAATTTTACAAATTTTCTGCATAGTTCATAGTCACTGAGATGTAAGCGAAGTCGTTCAGTGTGGCGTGAGAAACTGAAGAAAAACCAACTCGGATGTCTTTTTTAGAAACCAGGGGTCACATTGTCTATAACACAGCTATTTTTTGTCATCCAGAAATAGTGGTAAACTTTGGGCACTATTTTAGATGAAACCATATCTCAAAACAATTGCAAATGTTCACATGCACACAAGAAGCCAAGTCATTTTTGAGTTAGTCTAAGAAACCAGACTGAGCCGAGATGTTTACGCGAGCTGTATAAAAGACTAGTTCGTTCAGAGGCATGTTTACATGAAAGGCAGCATAGTCTGATTTTATACTGGCATGCCCACTCTTCCTCTCAGCCAGAATCTGAGCCCGTCCACCTGTTTGTTTTGGTGTCAATACCTTCTGGCCAGGATCGGCCTGGACCACATGTTTAAATCAGGCTAAGCTTAGATTGACTTATGTCTTGCCCACGTTACAGGAGTTTAGAAATCCAAACTGTTTGAATCATAAGATCTCACACAAAATGACATTTTTCATTTATTTATTTATTTATTTTTTTGTGTGCCTGGCCGGTCTTAGTCAGTCCCAACACTAAACAGTCTGCCCTGAATGCAACACCACATGCTTTGAGATTATGCTCATAAACAAAGAGTACCAACCAGTGGTTCAGACCTAAGTAAACATGGCAGAAGATACCAAGGTCATTGCCATGGTGGTGGTGTGTACTTTCTGCACAGAAGAAAAAACTAAACATTCTACATACACTCTGCAACACAAATCCTCCTTTTCTGTAGTCCATATAGCTATCAATTTAGCCACCAAACTAAATATTTTCATGCACACTTACAACCTCCACATATCCCTGTATTCAGAGGAGTAAAGATTGGATCATATCACTGGATAATCTGGAAAGATGATAATTTAAGATCACCCTGATGTTGGGGGACCTTTGGCGATTGTCACGAGGCGTCTCAAAATCAGCCTGTTTATCCTGAAGTGTGGGCCAGGCCAAATACCTCATTCACAACATGATGGTCAACATGTGTTGTTTACATGATCATATTACATATGAACTAGCAGACTTCGCCTGATTGGTATGCAATCATTGGTGTGCAGGGTAAATATACACAGACCAGCCTTAACATTAAAACCATTAATTATCTTATTACAGTGACCCCTGTCAAGAGGTGAATTATATAAGGCGGCGAGTGAACAGTCAGTTCTTAAGGGGCAAGTGTAAGGTTCTGAACAAATCTGACAAGGGCTAAATTCTGACATCTAAATGAGTGGGTCAGAGCATCTCCAAAACCGCAGGTCTTGTGAGGTCTTCCAGGTGTTCAGGGGTTAGTACCTACAAAAAGTGGGCCAAAGAAGGACAACCACTGAACTGGTAGCTAAGGTTCATTGATGTGTCCCCACCAAAAGTGTTTACAATGGGCAAAAGAGCATCAGACCTGGAAGAGGGATGGGATGTGCTGGACAAATTAGTCCAATTCATCAATATCCCCACCTCACAGTTTATAGGACTTAAAGAATCTGCTGGTAATGTCTTGGTCCCAGAAACCACCGCACACCTTCAGAGGTCTTGTTGAGTGAATGCCTTGATGGGTTAGAGCTGTTTTGACAGCACAAGGCGTACACACACAATATTATGCGGGTGATTTTATTGTTATAACTGATAGGCATAGTTAATGTCTGTTTTCAAACACCACCGTGAATAATTCCGGCTCTGTAAATTTATCTAGAATAGTACTTTTCACATCAGACCACTCGGAATGTCTTTGTGTGAATGATTTTAATTATGCAGACAAGTTGCAAAACTGAAATTCTTCTTTAACATAGCAATGTCAGCAAATACCTGTGCAATAAAGGTCCAGCAAAGATATGATACATGTAAGCACTCTTGTGGCCTTGTGCACCACAGCTGAGAGTGTTGACTTTGAATTAGCCCATATATCTCTTTACAGTGCAATTATTTGGTTTAGGACCAGATGGAGTACGGCGTGTTGGTGCGTTTGATGAGTTCTATTATTTCAGAGACGTTAACCTTACATCAGTCAATCCAAAGTTTGCGAGAAGTACGCAATTTCAGCTTCAGTGTGTGTTCTCAGCTGTAGAGAAATCTGACAAACTTAAGACCTGAATTAAGTTTGTTGTAGCTTGAAAAACCTGAATTGCGCAGGACTGAAATGTAAAGACCTTTTACTGTATTACTGTTCAGGACCTTACTGTCTGAAATATTGTATTCATTGCTGTGTGTGACTTGCTCCACATGTCCCTGTGTTGTTCAGGTGGTACATGATGTTACCGGGTCCTGAACCAAGCAGTCAGGCTCCATTAGACTTTCCATATTTCTTCACTGAGGATGGACATCTGCGCCACAGGGACACTCTGAAGCCTTACAAGTTCTTGTTCAAACTTGATGACGTCCATGGAACCGTGAGGGAACATCTGGCCCTTTGCCGCTACATCACCCAGCACGTGTGTGGCATACTTGAGATTAAGTTTAAACTGGTCAAGGTGCACCTGGATAAAGGAACCCATGCTGGTTTTGTGTACATGAGCCCTGAGGCGCTTCGTCATCAAGGGACCTTGATGGTTTTGATCCAGGACAGAGGCACAGTGAACTGCGGCGTGTGGAGCTGGAAAGCCGTGGCCCATGAAGGTTTGGAGAGAGGCAGTCAGATCCCATATGTGCGCTGGGCTCTGGAGGAGTCCTGTGCCGTTTTGTTGATGAACCCAAATGAAGGAGGACTGTCGGTGGAGGAACACGTCCGCCTAGTCTGGGAGCACTTGGTGTCCAGGAGTGTTGCAGAGCGAATCACTGTGGTGACCCATGGCTACGGAGGCTTGGCTTTCGTTCATCTGCTGTGCCATCGACTGGAAGACATCCGAAAAAGAGTGTGGGCGGTGGCCTTTATTGACTCCTCTCACAGCCTGTGGCACCAGCCACTTGGAGCATCGGGACGTGATTGGTTAAAGGGTCATTCTAGAACATGGGTCCTCAACGCCAAGCCAACAAACCGGCAAGTGGGCTCCTTTAAGGCAGGGTGTCGACTAATGTCAGCAGGGACGCAGTGCCACGACACGGCACCCGCAGTCTGCATGGAGGCCGTGTTCCGTTTCTTTGCCAAACTGATGATGCCCAAAGCTGTACCTGCAGTCATCGTTACCAGGAGCCGAAGCTTCCGAGGAAGAAAACTGACCGAGACAAACGACAGAAACAACAGCAGTACGTCCTGAGCCCAGTAGCTCGTGATGCTTTATTGACAGGACTAACACTGCAAATGAAGGTGGATATAAGGAATAAGAGGAATAATAAAGAACTACAAGCACAATATTGTTTGGTCTATTTTACTTGTTGGTTAAAATTATTTCATTTGTGGAAAAAGGTCAGGACTAAAAAAGTTAATATTTATCCATCAAGTTTTTTTATTTATCCACTTATTAACTGTCCATTTTTATAGATGTCATACATTATCAGAGACCACATTTCCCAGACTATTTGACATTACTTAAAGGGGGATTTCAACATTTTATGTCAAAGGTTTTGGGATAATTGAAATGTTCAGATGTGTATAGATCTACAGAGTGGATTGATGTGGAATGCAGAATTATAGTTACCCGATTGTTTTCACCCAATTGGTGGTGATAGGAACCAGATGTCTGAAATGTTCGTGAATTAGATATAAATATACTGCCCAATTCCTGAGATTAACTTTTTTATTCATTCATGGTGGAGAGATACATGAAATACATTAACATTCTTTCCAGTTTTACCATTATCAACATTACATATAAAACTGTAGGTTCATTAGGAATTGTGGACCATCAACAATTTGGGTTGGAGAGACCACAAACCCTGGTTCCTATCACCACAGAAATCTGAGAAGTTTTTCTACAATTAACCATTACACATCGTCATTGAATGACTAAACCACTAAATTATGCAATAATTAAAACAAGTCAGTGGAATTCCCGCTTTTACAGATGTGGTTTGTGAAGATTTTGCCATGCAGTTGATGCTAATTGACCAAATAAGTCTCTGATCAACTCCATCAAATAGAAGGGAAAATTCATGACTTTTCCAAATTGTTTCTTTAATAAAAACAATCCACCCCCCCAAAAAAATATTTTATACAAAGATTTATTAGAAGGCATAATGCAAAAATGACATTGTCAGTGGTGTTTCTGGCCATTCTGGCACTCTAGCCTCGCAATCAGTGCCCTGCCGGTGCCATCCTCGCCAACTTCTCCTTGAAATCACCCTGACTATGATTAATATTAACATGTAAACATTTATTACAGCCAGTTTTATATCAAAAGCAAGCTATTGTCTGTTTTCACAAGAAAAACATTTCACGGTAATTTCCACAGGAAAAAAACTGAATATTTGCTGCATAAATACAGGCACCCCAAAACACTTAAAAAGCAGTTCTTCATACAGAACCACAGACGTCCTCGTCTTCTACTGATCAGCCAAAGCCAACAATAAGGGGTGACAATCAGACAGCTAAATGTCATGGTAGAGAAGATCATATTTGGGGATGTTTCTTGGATCGATGGGGCTTTGCACGATCAGTTTTCCTCTCATGGCACCGCGGTAGATCACCTCAACCAGATCAATGAAGTCCTGTTTGGTTTTAAAGCATCCAACAAACTTGGTATGGTCTGGAGACCTGGAGGAATGGAACATAAACATGTACAATAACTCAAACATTTAATTGTCTGCATAATATCCCAAAGAACATTTTCAGCCATAAAGCTGACCCACTCTTAGGACTGACTCAACACTTAATGCATCATACACAGAGGCCTGCAGCTTTTTTTGAGCCAAGTGGTTTTAAACAGTTGTGTGTTTTCTGCCTAAACCAATTCAAACAACAGACTTTTTCTATTTTTTTTTCTGGTTATTGCTTCTGTAATTTGTGGGAGTGTGTCTTGTGTATTAACCTCTGACTTTTCTCCTTTGACAGGGTTTGTTAAGGTGTGTTACTTAGCTGGCAGTAACTTGGTTAAAAGCAGGTGTTGATTTTAGAATAGCTTTTCAGGTATGAAGGACGTTGCTCTGGATAAGAGCGTCTGCTAAACGTCGTAAATGTCAAATGTGCGTGTCACTATTGTTTTATACAATATTGACCACACTTGATTCAAAATTCCAAGCAAAAATGTTTGGAGAAAATTAGAAAATAATACATATAAATAATTTATTATACCTTGGACATGTTAAACTACACTTTTAGATTATTATTACAATTGCAACAATTAAAATAGTGATATTAAGAGCACAGTGTGTGCATGTGTGAGCTCAGAAACTAAATCATAGAAAAGCTGCTACATAAACACTACTGCACTTACAACACATATGGAGGCATTTATTTTTTACACAGCTCACACTGCAATAATTCAGAAAAGAATAGCAACCTGTGCATGATTCACACAGAAAAAAAGGGAAAAGAGGTCTTTTTTTTTCCCCCATGGCTGTACAGTGCCACCAGAAAGTTTTCACACCCCTTCACTTCCTCCACATTTCGTTACATTACAGACTTATTCTAAAATAGATTTGAGCACAGTTTTTCCTCAAAGATCTACACACAGTACCCCATAATGACAAGGTAAAAACTTTTTAGAAAGATGTGCAAAAAATTTTTTATTGCCAAAAGCTTGTTAATCCAGTGTTTTTATACGTAGTCACACCAATGGTTTAATATTTTGTTGAAGCACCTTTGGCAGCAATCACAGCCTCGAGTCTTCTTGGGTATGCTCCTACAAGTTTGGCCCAGCTGTTTTTAGGGATTTTCTCCCATTCTTCCGTGCAGATTCTCTCAAGCTCTGTCGGGTTGGATGGGCAGCGCCAGTAGACAGACATTTGTAGGTCTTTCTAGAGATGTTCTATTGGATGCAAGTCTGGACTCTGGCTGGGCTACTCAAGTACATTCACAGACTGCTCCTGAAACCACTCCTTTGTTATCTTGGCTTTGAGACATTGTAGTGTTGGAAGATAAGTTCCAGAGCACTCAGGAGCAGGTTTTCCTGAAGAACCTATATTTGACTGCTGTCATCTTACCCTCTATGCGAACTGGTCGCCCAGTTCCCGAGAGCATGAAGCTGCCACCACCATGCTTCAAAGTAGGGATGGTGTTAGCCTGGTGATAAGCAGTGCCTGTTTTTCTCCAGGCATGATGCTTTAAGTTCAGGCCAAAAAGTTCTATTTTGGTTTCATCAGACCAGAGGATTTTGCTTCTTATAGTCTGCGAATCCTTAATGAGCTTTTTGGCAAACTCCAAGTAGGCTGCCATGTGCCTTTTAGTGAGGAGTGGCTTGCGTCTGGCCCCTCTACCATAAAGGCCTGATTGGCGCGTTAGCTATGGTTGACCTTCTGGATGGTTCTCCTATCTCCACAAGGAATCGCTGGAGCTCCGCCTTAGTGACCCTTGAGTTCATGGTCTCCTCTCTTCCCTGATTACTTGGTTTGGTCGGGTGGCCAGAGAGGGTCCCGGTGCTTCCAAACTTCTTCCATTTCCGAATAACGGAGACCACAGCGCTTTTCGAGACCTTCAATACTGCCGAAATTTTGTGCATCCTTCCCCAGATTTGTGACTTGGCACAAGCTGGTCTACAGTCAATTCCCTGGACTTCATTGCTTGGTTTCTGCTCTGAAGTGCACTGTCAACTGTGAGACCTTATATAGACAAGTGTGTGTCATTCCAAATCATGTTCAATCAACTGAATTTACCGCAGGTGGACTCCAATCAAATTGTAGAAGAATCTCAAAGATGATTAGTGGGAATCGGATACACCTGAGCTCAAGTTTGAGTGTTATAGCAAAGGGTGTGAATACTTACGTACTTATTGTATTTAATTTTTTTTCTACATTTAAGAAAATGTCTGAAAACATGTTTTCACTTAGCCATTATGGACCATTTTGTGTAGATTTTGTAAAAGAAAACTATGCTCAAATCTATTTTAGAAAAAAATATGTAACGTAACAAATGTGGAAGAATTGAAGGGGTGTGAGTATTTTCTGGTGGAATGTACACCGCACATTCTCCTTCCTGCTGCTGCTATGTTTGCACAATCATTTATTTCTGTTCTACCTTTATTGTACATTTTTGCACACGCAACTCTCCACTGCTAAAATACAGTAGGTCACAATACCGTATTCATTCAGACCAGTATTGTAGCTATTGTCAACTGCACTAAATGTCGTCTTGTCCGGTTGTTTCGTAGCTCTAGTCTTTATTTTTATCTTTTGTCCTGTCTGCACTTGTGGTTTTTGTTTCTCATGTTGCACCACGGTCCTGCAGGAACGTTATTTCTCTGAGTACTCTGTGTATATGGTGGAAATGAGAATCAAAACCTATTAGACTTCACACTCACCCATAATCAACCTTCATGTGCTGTCCGTTGAAGAAGAAGACAGTTGAGGGAATATAACTGATGTCAAAGTATCGGCTGTAAACTGGAACTTTATCCACGTCCACGAGATAGATTGAGGTCATATTCTTCAGGTCATGGGAGGTTTTTGACAGCTGCCATAAAACAGTGAGATGTTATGATGCGCAAAGCTCTTAATTTATAATCAAGACACCAAATCAGTCACCTGAAATCAAAACGTAAAGTGTACGTTTGTCATACGTGAACACACCACATCACACAGTGTGAACAGCACAAAACTGTTCTCTGGATTTAACACATTCACCAAGTGAAGCACTGGCCAGCCAGAACACAGCACCCGTGCAGTGTGTGGGGACAGTACCTTGCTCGAGGGTACCACAGTGGTGCATCTGGCAGTCCTGGGATTCAAAAGACAGTTTCCCCTGTGATCTGAATGTTGTGGGTTCGAATCCCAGGACTGCCGGTGGCACCACTGAAGCAAGGTACCGTCCCCACAAACTACTGCTCCCCGGGTGCTGTGTTCCTGGATGCCCACCGCCTCAATTGGTGAAAGAATTTCACACGGTGTGCTGAGGTGACTATACATTTACATTTACGGCATTTAGCTGACGCTCTTATCCAGAGCGACGTACATCAGTGCTTAAGTCGTCTACATCTGTATCTTAAAACCTAAAACTATAAGAGACCACTTTACTTTATTATCCGTCACTGGAGAGAAGCTCAGTAAAGAAAGCAGAGAAACTCTTACTATCTCGTCCAACTGCATGCAGACAGAGTCCTCATCCCTGCCGAAACGGAGCACCAGAACTTTCTCAGCCACCGTTTTGATGGCTTCATCCACATCTCTTTTACTCGTCAATTTAGGGAGAAATAAACTCATGGTGTCGTAAATTCGCAGTCACTGCTCTTCTTCTGCTCTTGCTGTTTTTTTGAACACACAGCTTTGCTGCCACCTTCAGTACGGAAAAGTTCCCCACTATATTGACAAAAGTATTTGGACACACCTGTTTTTCAGGGTTTGGACTAGGCCCTTTCTTCCAGTGACGGACAGTCTTAATACTTCAGCAGACCAAGACATTTTGGACAACGTCATGCCTCCAACTTTGTGGAAGCAGTCTGGGGAAGAACCTTTACTATTCCAGCATGACTGTGCCCAAGTGCAAAAGACAAGGTCCATAAAGACATGGCAGGATGAGTTCAGTGTGGAAGAACTTGACAGGCCCACACAGAGCCCTGACATCAACCCTATCCAACACCTTTGGGATGAACTGGAACGGAGATTGCGAGCCAGACTTTCGTCCAACATCAGTACCTGACCTCATAAATGCTCCACAGAATGAATGGGCGCCAATGTCCACAGAAAAACTCCAAAATGTTGTGGAAAGCCTTCCAAGAAGAGTGGAAGCTTTTTTTTTAGCTGCAAAGGGTGACCAATCCCATATTAAAGTCTATGTATTTCAGTGCAGTCTCATTAAAGTCCCTTCTCGTGGAATGGTCAGGCATCCCAATACTTTTGTCCGTACAGTGTTTGTTTCTACTACATTGTAGGCAGAAAACCGAACAGCAGCAACTGTATAAATAATTCGAAATTTTAAATAAATAAAATTATAAAGTATGAATAAGTTACGGCGACTAAAGAAAACAATACAGCAATCAGGTTTTCTTCTGATTATAATTTCTCGGGAGAAAAGAAGAAACGACCCTGCCTTTCCTAAAAGCGCGCACGGAACGTTTGTGTGTTTGGTTTGCAGTAAGACTTTACTAAACGACGCACTACTCGACAACGTGACCTCACGCTGTGGATTTTACACGCGATGAAGAAACCAAACTGAACTAATGACACTATGTCAGCAGGCATCAAGTCTTGATCAATTTTATCTCGCCAGGAGTGGTCTTTTATACTCCCTGATTTGATCATTATCCTGTGATGTTAGCGGGCGGTCCCTCTCTATGGTGATGTTTCTCAGGTGGTATGTTGTGGGTGGGCTGAGGAGGTTCTCCTGCTGTCCTCTGGCCTCTACAGTGGTCAGATTTCGTCCTGTTAGTCTACCTACATCTGGCTGGACCTCCACTCACACACGACCCCTGAGCTCCAGCTGGGTCCTGAGGAAAGATGCTCCTCAGCCCAGGGATCCGGACTCAAGACCTCAGCTGGACTTAGACGTGTGGAAGTCGGTGATGCGATCGCAGGCCCTGCAGGAGGAGACACCGAAGCTGGAAGGAGAGGAGCAGACCTCCCCTGGCCTGGAGGGAGAGCTCTCTCCTCTGGAGGCGAGCCTCAGGCTGGTGGAGACGTGGCGCCTGGCAGGCAAGCTAGTTCCTGAACACGTTACGGATGAGCAGCTGGCAACGCTGGCCGAGCTCACCACCAAGTCGTCCAAGAAGAAGTACCTCAAGTATTTGTCAATCAAGGAGGGCTACAAGAAAGCCAACAAAGAGAAAAAGGAGAAGAAGAGGGCTGAGAGAGCTCGAGGAGAAAGTGAGGGGATGGATGAAGAGGAGGTAGGAGAGCCCAAACTGAGGAACTCCTTTCTGCTGCAGTTCTGGTCTCGCTCTTTGGACAGTGTGTTAAATTGGAGGGCGGCGCAGTCCATGCAGTTCGGTCAGCCGCTGGTTTATGACATGAGCTACGAGCAGAACATGTCAAGGCATGAGATGGAAAATACGGTCTCCCAGATCTTGGAGAGTGAAGGCTGGAACCGGCGGGCTGTAGACCCCTTCCACCTGCACTTCTGCAACCTGCAGCCCAACAGTGCCTACCATCGAGAACTTCAGAAGCGCTACGGCCAGGAGACCTGGGAGCGTCTCCTGATCACCTCCACCAGCCAGCATCAAGTACACCTGTTCCCCCGCGAGAGCCTCGTCTACCTCACTGCCGATTCTCCAAATGTTCTCCACAAATTCGACCACAGTAAGGTGTATGTTGTCGGAGCCATGGTGGACCGCTCCATCCAGTGTGGAGTTTCTCTGGCCAACGCCAAGCGCCTCAAAGTGGCTACTGCCCGTTTGCCTCTGGACGAGTACCTGCACTGGGACTGCGGGGCTAAGAACCTGACCCTGGACCAGATGATCCGGATCCTGATGACGGTCAAGGAGACCAGCAGCTGGGAGAAGGCTCTGGAGTTTGTGCCCAAGAGAAAGCACATTGGTTTTCACCAGCAAAGAAAGGAGAACTATGTTAAAAGAGTAACAGCAGTCAGAACCACGCAAAGAGAGCCAGAGACAGAAAGTAGCAGACTAGGTGTGAGCAAACAGACACCGAGAAACCAAATGCTAGAGATACCGTCTCCCGGATCAGACCACTTTTTCGGACAGGCCAGAATAAAGACCGCACTGAAGAGCAAAATGGAAGAACGCGGCAGAGTTACGAGTAAAAAAAACTGGTGGGAAGATGAATAATTGCTGGTACTATGTAAGGTCTAAGCTCATGTCAAACAGTTGTTAAATTAATGTAATTTACAATAAATAGCTGAAATGCCTTTTCAGTTATAGACAATCCTTAATGTTAAGAAAACATCCTTTTGACCTAATTGGTCACCGTTTAAATTAAATTCAGCAGAACGTCTGCATGACTAAGTGGTTACAATCATAGTGGTTTGATGGAAACTGCTCCAGTCACAGGAATCAGCTGTGACAGGCCATTTTATGAAGTGATATTTTATCATTTTGACCATGCTAATCTTCTGTTGATCTAATTTTACTAAGGAAGGTTTGTTACAATAAAGCAACATTTTTGTATACGACCCAACAAAATCCAACAAGTGTGATCAACTCACATTTTATTTTGGTCACTGCAAAGAATTAAGTTGTACAGAGAAAATGTTTTGAAATGTCCACAAACATTTCTTCACGTTGGAATCCATTTCAGAAGAAATGAAACAAAACAACTGTATAATCGCAACTTACAGTTAGATCATTAAAGCCGAGGCATGATACTAATACATTTCCAAGCTAAACCCAACCCCCCCTCCCACCCCCCCCCCCCCGATGCATATACAGTACATAATTATGATGTGCAATTCCACTCACTGGGAAATGTTCTTTTGAGTTTCAGCTCATTCACACTTCTATGCACCACTTTTGCAAATACCATGTAACACAAGATCCATTATATATTACGGTACGCCTGTTCTCTGCTGCCTGCTATCAAAACTGCAACATAGAAGTTTGTATTGTACATAAAATGTTACAAAATTCACACTCCTGTATATTGAAGACTGATTCTTCAAACCAGGTATTGCACTGCGCACACTGCATAGTCAAGCATACACAGCAGCTGCTAGAATTAATCAGTTCTTTTTAAATCGAACTGATGAATCCAGCATCTTTTTTCTCTATGCTGGATTCCCTGTACAAATACTTGTGCAAAAACAAGGCGAATCACAAGAAACGCAAGATTACCGACATTCAATTCAATACATAGGCTGGAAAACAACAGCTTGAAGTTACAGAAAAGCAAAAAAATGTTTCTTTGCTGGTCAAAGTTGTTGAGTGTGTTCTCTCTTTGGTATCACAAAAAGAGATTTCAATGTACTCTAACATGTTTGATGTCACTTATACTGGTAAAGACCACCAAGTTATATATATGAATATAAAAAAAAAAAAGCTCAGGGTTAGCCCTATTGTCAGCCCTATTTTTATTACAGTGTCATAGTGGTCCCTGCCTTCTGATATGACCATCACTGATCTTCACTGAATAAATAATGTCTCCTATTTAACTGTCCATTAAACATAATGTGGGTGCAAAGAAAATTTGAAATGGTGGGACTATATCGTCTACTGGAGGGAAGAGAGATTTTGAGATTTTATCTCAGAGCACCAGCAGCTCCCCGGAGCAGCGTTCGCAGCAGTTGAAGGTGATGTTCTCGTATCGGGTGTATGGGTGGAAACGTCCAATGCTTTTCTTGTTGAGCAGAAAAGGAGATGCGGTGGGGTCCGAAGCTGCCAGGTCATCTTTGTTGTCAGTGCAAGTTATGGGGTCTAGATTCCTGAGTACCTACATGGGACCAATGTTAAGAAGCACTTCAGTAAATCTGAACATGACCTGAAGTATAGAAAACATTGCATCTTCAACATGGTGAACATCTGTTGTAAAAATGTGTCCATAGTCTAAAAGATGAATGCTTCGTAGATGATAGGTGTCATACCTTCTCTGCCATCTTCTCAGCTGGTGTGTTGCAGAGTTCTGAACCCTGGCTGCTCTTCACAGTGGTGCTGCCAACATTTCCTAACAGGTGGGAGTTTATGGCATCAGCAAGCTTGTGATTGGCTGCAGCCAGTTCACCAGTGCTGAGAGGCTGGGCGCTAGGGTAGTAGGTTTGTCGTCTCCCCCACTGCAGGGAAACTAGCAGTTGCTCCAAAGACCTGCCCATCACACAAAGTCCAAAGACAAGAAACAAGATCTAATAACACAGGTCAACAAAAACTTTTTTTTTTTTTGGAACCAACAGAAACCACAACACACTTTTCTAAACCAGTTTTTCATGCTGATTTCAGATCTGCTTTCAGTTTTTTTTCAGTCACATCAACTTTTTGAATTGAGTAATATAGGATTTGAAATAGATTTGCATGCGGTTTTTGATAAACCGCAGGCACCAATCAAGTAACGGTTTCAATATTTTCAGTGTGAAGTCAGACAGGCGCACACTGTGGCATAGATATAACGATCAGTGTCAGTCAGCTACTACTGTTTCTTCAAAAACACTTAGTATATGATAATTATATGCTAATTATACCACTATCACGCAATATACAACTAGCTTCATCACAAAAAACTGTACGCGCGCGGGAAAAACTAAACACAGATTTGAAATCAGCATGAAAAACGCTACAAAACCCACATAAACTTGACCTGTGTAATCTGTGCTGAATTTGTCTCAAAATCACTTTCAAAAACAACGGTAATACAATGGTTCCTCGAGTTGTGACACGGATCCGTTCCTTTGACAGTGATGTAACTCAAATTTTGATGTTAGTCGAAACGCACCCTAGCCTAAGCCACTTACCGTTCCTAAAACAGTTGTAAAATCATAATCTAGAACATAAAAACACAACTAAGCCGCAGAAAAAGGACAAACATACTGTTCTGCAGTAACAGAAAAAATGACAGAGTGTAAAAACACTTGCGCTTTTAACAGTCCAAAATGGCGGAGGTAAGTGTACTGGGGATGCCAACTCCCTCACTCATACGGCGCGTTACTGCGGATTCTTCCGCCGTGCACAACCAAACTAGTTATGGAAGTGAGCGTCGTAAACTCGAAACGTCGCATGCCGAGACTGTCGAAGCCTGCGGACCCTCTATAAATATTTTGCTTTAAATGTCTCCCTTTTCTGTCAAAGTGCATGCCTCTTCAGTCTTACCTGTGTGTGTGCATCATCTCTCGGGAGAATTCTTCTCTCTCAAGCAGCAAATCCTGAATGGCACACTGTGCTTCTCTGGTCTGCCGCTGGAGAGCAGCTCTGGCGTTCGTCAACTCCTCAGCCATGACGCTAGATTTAATATGCACAGATGGCAGTTGTAACAGAATTGCTTAAGCCACCACATAATTTAAAGTGAAGTTATGGCAGTAGCTACATGTAACCTACAGTAAACTTAGAGTAGCTAGCTTTGTATTACACTAGAATTACTGTTTGTTTTGGACACATCTGCATTGTCTGATATTTCTGCTGTTTTGTCTAACCGATAATTTAGTATTTACAGTCTTAGGTAAAGTACATTAAAAGTAGCTCATTTTAAAGCTTAGCTGTTAAGTATATCTAATCAGTTTCAGCAAAATTTAAACATGGCAGCATGACATTCCTACAACAAATACCCAGATATATTTACACATGTCTATGTAGCAGCTTAACACAGCTGCAGTGATCAAATTCACTGCATGTATGTGTCACTGAACACTCACCGGCTAGCGAGAAACTTGCTCCTCCAGACATCGCACTGAATACTCATGCGCTCGAGCTGCTCAGCTGTGTGGGCGAGGTTACGTCCCAGTGCCTCGTTCTCCAGAATCAGATGGTTCTTCTCTCTAGCCAGTCGCTCAAAATGGTACTGAAGGTCATCGCCTACCGAAGCCACCAGCAGCTTCTTCAGCTCCCTGTTGACCTGTTCACAAACGTAACAAGGAGGTGCTGATCGTGAGTTAAATAAAACTGGCATAACGTTATTTGTTTGGCTGGTAAATAAAACGTCGGCACATCAGCAGCTTGAATTCACTTCTACAGTGTACCGAGGTTTTATTTACAGGTATCCCAGGATTCCAGCCAGACTTAATATCTGTTAATTAGATTGTAATGTTCTACTTGCATAGCTTTACTAAATGTAATCCTTTCTGATTATGTGTTAACACACTGGCAGAACACTGAGGGAAGCAGTTGATGCTGCAACACCCTAAATATGATGTTTAGTTACTCTCAAACCTCTCTCTCAACAAAATATTACATCCATCCACCCAAGTCAAATTCTGAGGTCATTCCAATGGATATGCGCACAGCGTAGAAAGCAAAAGATTCATAATTTGCATAAAATCAGCTTCCATCCAAAATATTTGATAGTTTCACTCATCAACCTAAGGCTACAGACATCAGTGCTTAAAGTGACCTTAAATAATTGCTTGTGGGCTTTCAAAAGCTGTAAATTGGTAAAAAGCTGTTGTTACATAGCCAGAATGAGCAGTAGCCTCTATTTCAAAGCCTGAAATTTGTTAGTAATTGTGTTCATTGGCAATAGAACAGGGTTCACTCACCTCTGTCTGAACACGCAGCTGGTTGGAGAGGCCTTCTTTGTCCTGTAGCAGCCTGCGTTCCGAGTTCTGGAGCTTCTCCAGGGCGCTCCTGTAGTCCTGTGGTTCCGGGGAGGGTGAGGGCGGAGGGTCTTCACCGTGATGGGAAAAGCCCTTTTCATCTCCTTTGCTCTCATGAGTCATGATTCGGCCACTTCGACTGATAGCAGCGCGGGGCACCACAATCCTCACGGCCTCCACCTCAGTGCAGGCGTCCCTGTTTACCTTTCCCAGGTGTAGCACTCCTGGAGAGTGTGACGATGCTGGAGCACTCTTAGGGACCTTCTTTGGTGAAACTACTTTCAAAGATGGGGGCTCCACCAAGATCTCCGGGGCCACCACTGGTTTATCTGTCTCCATGCCATCACCAGGGCCACGCACAGACACGATGGCCAAGTCTGAAGTAGAGTGAGAGAAGAAAGCCTTAAGATCAACTCTGAATCTGATGAATCTCCATGTGTGTCTGGTTGGCTGAGAGGGTATTATGACTGAGCATTCTCAAAGGTATGCAGATTACACAAAAAGAGAGATTGTATGAAAGATTGCTTACCTTTCAGGGCTACTTGAACAGACATGGTTGGAAGTGGATTCTTACAGAGGCAGCAGAATAAAGTGTATCATAAAAGTTGGTCTGTGTGAATTTCTTTATACCTCGAGAGAACAAAAAGACTTCAGCTTAGTGAAAATAATTTGCGCATCCAAAAAATTGCATTTAAAATACATGCTACAAGTTTGTAGAAGTCAGCAGAACTGGGCTGTTTTGTAGACAAAGCCAAAACTGGCAGCAGTATCATTTTAAACCTCACACTTAGATCTCTGGGTATTAAATACACTTTTAAGAGACTAAAATAACTCATTTTAAGTGTTGATAGCGCCATGTGCGACATAAGAATCACAAAAATAACTACAGCTGCTTGGCTGCGTCGAGTTAACTTTTACTAGCTCAGCACTAATCATGTAAAAGTTAGCTAATCAGGTAAACAAGGGAGTTAAAGAGATAAGATAATCCTTTGTTAGTCCCAGAGGTGGGAAATTTGCTTTGTTACAGCGGTAAAGTGGACACAAAAGTTGTTTATTTATATATATATATATATATATATATATACACACACACACACACACACACACACATATATATACATACATCTCAGAGTCTAAGACTCTAAGACAACTCATTTTAAGTGTTGATAGCGCCGTGTGCAACATAAAAATCACGAAATTATAGAAAACTCACTACAGCGGTTTGGCTGCGTCAAGATAGCGTTTACTAATTCGTCACTGATCCTGTAACAGTTAATCAGGTAAACAAGGGGAGTTAGAGGTGTTTAAACGAGTATTTAACCGATTAGTAAACGCATCTCTCAACAAATTTAGCCACAGAGTTCCCTAATCTCACGGTCATTGTTACTGTCCTGTTTTATGAGCGGATTATTTAACTTTATGATGTTTTATGATGGATTAGCCAGATAAACCCAAGCTAGCCAGAGGCTAGCGATCAACAGACGAACAGACAAACAAAAGCAAAACAAGCATTTATCAAAAGAAAACGCAAAGATCATAGGGTCTACGCGGTCCTCAAAATGTCAAGTAATTGAAGTACATAGCAATAAAAGTCGTTATTTTCCATATGAATCCTGCCACGTACCTCTTTCTCTCTCTCTTTCCTCAGTCGGAGTTCCCCATTTTCACACTCGAAGCGGAACTCAATGTTCACAGGGAGAGTTTCCGCCAGGCACGTTGGAGGACTATGGACAAGTCTCGTAGAAGAGGGGTGCTGATCTTGAACAGCTAGTAAAAGTGTCTTATTCACACTTTTACCGTCGCAGAGTTAGCTAAGAAAAATACATAAATAAAATTAAAAATATGATGTCCAGTGACAGAGCGTGTGTGTTCTCCGTGTGAAGGCTGTAAAAGAGAAGTTTTTGTGTACATTCTGCTCGTTGTTGTGTCTCACAAAAAGGGCTCCGGCTCCTGAAACACTGGACAGGGCACAAAAATGACGGATTTTTACAAATAAATGATGCACTGGGGCGTCCAAAAGGGACTCATTTTAGTTTCAGTTCTAGACCAGGGTTCCTTCAAGGTGCCTCTCCTTATCTGTGTCCTGTGAGAGAGCTGTAAAAGGAAAGAAATGGGAGTTCACGGTTTGTGGAGGCTGCTGGAGAGCACTGGGAAACCCATCAATCCTGAAACGCTGGAGGGGAAGATTCTGGCAGTCGGTATCCTTTCTGCACAGCTCGTTCTGTCTTCTCTCTTAACTCATGATGTGATGTAAAGCTGTTCTAGACGTGCTTGATACTTGTGGGTAGGAAACTTGCCTCTGGACCAAGAGGTCATGGGTTCGAATCCTACCTTCAGCGTACCACCATTGGGTTCCTGAGCAAGACACTTAACCCCAAGTTGCTTCAGGGAGACTGTCCCCTGTAGTTAGGGAATGGAGGTCGCATTGGATAAAAGTGTCTGCTAAATGCTGTAAATGTAAATATTTCCATTCACACCCATATAAGTGAAGTTTAAGTGGCCCCTTATAGTCACAACAAACAACGTGAAATTCTTTCTCTGTATTTAACCCATTCACCAAGTGAAGCAGCGGGCAGCCAGGAACACAATGCCTGGGAAGCAGTGTGTGGGGACAGTGCCTTACTCAGGTGTACCTCAGTGGTGCCACTAGCAGTCCTGGGATCCAAACCCATGACTTCCTGATCACAGGGGCAACTCCCTAACCACCAGCTACTCCAAAGTCAAATTCATGTTTAATGAACCAGTTGCCTCTGTTGTCATCCTTGATGTATTGACTCTCAGATATCAGTATCTGGCTCAACCAGGCTGTGAAGGGGGTGCGAGATCGTGATGGCAACAGTGTCCAGAATGCCCACCTTCTCACACTGTTTCATCGTCTCTGCAAGTTGCTCTTTTTCCGCATCAGGCCCATCTTTGTGTATGATGGAGATGCACCTCTGCTTAAAAAGCAAACTCTGGTGAGGAAAGGTTGCATACTTGGTGACATGCACTGACCCACCGACAGGGACGTGCACATCACTGTCATATTTGAGCAGATTCAGTAGTGTGTTTCCAAACGGGTATCACATGTAAATGAAGGTGGATTAGGGTATGTAATGTACAAAAATGCATATTCAGTATCACTCTAGAAATGGAAAAACCTCTCTTAGAGGTGTCGGAACCTGTTGTCTTGTGAAGCCAAAGTTTAATATGTTGCAAAAAGATTAAACAGTTGGGTAGGTTGCAAATTGGGGCTTTAGGATTTGAGAACCATTTTATGCTACTAAAAGTGCTTCAAAATACAATCTTAAGTGATGTTTAAGAATATTAACTAGAACTGCGCAGTGATTAAAATAATCAATAGGGATGGGTTTGGTTCGTTTTGATTTTACTGTTACTGAAATTATTGCTGATACTGTTTATCAATACACTTAATGATTACTACCCTTCATAATTTGGTGCAAAAAATAAAGGCATCACATGAAAAGATGCGAAAATATTCAACTGTTATTTTTATTATACATTTTTGGAGATATAATAAACTAAACTGTTTCCTGTATTTATAATGAGGGAGGAGCAGTTGCTAAAAAATGTGTGGTGATGTGCAGAGTGTCCCTCCCACTGATCCAGTCTAGCTTTAAAGTATTTTTAAAAACGCCTTTTATGTTATAAAATACTGACAGCAGCACCATTTGTCCCGGAGCTTATCAGTTTTTCAGTATTGACTAGTCAGGAAACGGTACCAATTTAGTACTGGTCCTTAAGTAAGTACTGGTTCTTAAGTAATTAATCACACTGATTCACTAGAGATTAATCACAGTAACTAATCTCTAGTGAATCATGTTTTGTCCCAGCAATGTTACACCTGAAGGAGTTAAAAAAATCAGTTTAATCAGAATGAAACTTCATTGCTTTCAGTAATTCACTAACATTATTTTCATCATGTAAATTCAGATAAACCTAAACATGAAAATCATCAGGGCGTAAATCAGGATTCTCTCATTGGAGGTGAAGGTGAAAGTTTGGAAGTTGTTGGAAGGCTGATTTTCTGATGGGTCAAACTGCGGTTCTACAATCCATGTGCCGCACTTTAGTCGGCCCTTCTCTATTTAACACGTCTATCGGAACACTTTGATGTCATTCAACAGTCACACCTACAGATTTCACACAGATGTAGTTAAAACCGAGTATTTACTCTGCCTGGCTTGGCTTTTCAGCCTTTGCCCATAGCCATGAAACCATAAAGAGTGCCATGGAAATACATTTTCAATGTAGAGGTCTTCTTTGAATGGAAGTACTAGATGTGTTGTCTTGGTGTAGATGCACAGTAATAAAATGGTTGTTCAACAGGCCATCAGGAGACAAAGAAAAGAGGAGATGGCTCTTGAATCAAAGCAGACCAATGAGAAACTCCTGAGAACTTTCCTGAAGAGACAGGCCATCAAAGCTGCACTGGGGGACCGCAGGTCAGGACTTAGTGCCCATGTCTGTATTGTAAATGTTGATGAAATGTGATAAATAATGCAGTGTACATGACTTTGTTTTTTACAGTCAAGAGACAATTCCCAGTATCTCTTCAGCTCGCAGAGATGAGGACAACGACATGTTTGTTTTGCCACCACTGGCTCCTGTAGAGGAGAAAGAGAGGAGTAGGTAAGAAAACAGCCAGTCAGTATGTACTTCCGTTTTTAATTGAATGTGTTTTTAATACAAATTATTTCCCTGAACCTCATTTCAGCTCTGATGAAGAAGTGAACAGAGATGAGGAAGAGGTGCCAGAAGCTTATCTCAGATTTCAGGTGGGATTAAGCAGTGATGAAACTAATTAAATTTAGAAATATAGTATTATAGTATTATGTTTTTGCACGTCTTACTTTTGTTTATATTGCACAATAAATATCTTTGCAGGATGAGTTCTATGACAATCCCAATAACATAGACATAAATTCGGAAGAGTTTTCCCTCTTATCACCGGAGATCAAACATGAGATCCTGAAAGAGATGAAGGAGTTTACCAAGAGGAGACGCACAATGTACCACAAACCTCCTGAGGTACGGCTGGCATACACACAGACACAGAACTTTGAAATCATTATTCAAAAGTGAGGAATTAGTAAAAGACAATAATATTAAACCAATTACAAAATATAGCCATAAACCTTGACGTATGGCATGAGACTATTCATTGGGATTTTCCACACTTGTGTGTCTGTGTTATTAAACATTAAATTTAAAAACATTTATATCAAGGTTGAGCAGTGATATGTTTCACTCCACAGTGTATTGGTCAGTAACAGTTATTAATGTGACAAGTGATTCTGTAATTTATCCAAGCCCTCTTTGATGGTAACTTTGGCCTTGATCTCTTTGCAGAAATCTGGAGACTTCTCTCAGTACCAGCTGGCAGGGCTGCTGCAAAGGAATAAGTTGAACCAGCGTCTAGAGGGAGTAGAGAAGGAGATGAGCCAGCAAAGCTGTGGAGCTGTGGAGGAGCAGTACGGCCAGGGCGAAGAACACATTATAGAGACCCACCGTCTTGTCTCTGAGGATGCCTCACACTACATCCTCATCAAAGGTCAGGGCGCTACAGTGTCTGATATAGACATGAACACACCTTCCGTAAAAAGATTGGTTAGGGAACAATTTAATGTATGTAATTTTCCACATACCCCAAATTTAGTCAGTCAATCCGGATCAGTTTGGTGTGTGAAGTTTACTTATGTTCAGCATCATGCAAAGTGCCTGTATATATAATCGCACTTTCTTCAAGCCGAGTTAATCAGTTATGTAGCCTTAAATCCGCTTGCTCATGTGATGCTTCTGACAATATGACCCTGATCTATAAAAATGGAAAAGGTGTATTGCTTAGCCAAAACACAGTAGTAGTCCAGAACTCAAAATGTTGTGCCTGTAAAATACAAAAATGAACTGTTAATGAAATGTAGGGTTGTTACATCACAGAACAGATCGATGTGTTGGGTTGCATAACTGGCAAAACAGAAGATTTGTCACATTTAAAAGAAATCTTTTGAAATATTTTGTACGTCTATAGGGCCTCAAAAGGCTGTAAGTGCTCCTGAAAGCCAGCCGGCTGCAACTCCTTGGGCCAGTGGCCCGTGGTCAAGAAGAGGGAGGCCAGAAGGAAGGCCTGAGCCTCTTTGGCGCCCTGTATCTGATGATGTCCTGGAAGAGAGTATCCCTTCTTCTTCCTCTTCTTCATCTACAACCCCAAAACCAACTGTCATTGTGGAGGAACAGCCCGCAGACGGAGCACCCCCTTCTCCACGAACCCTTCAGGCCATTCAGGCAGCTATGATAGACACCAGCTCTGATGAAGATGAAAGGGTCTCCAGGAAAACTGTCCAAAGAAGCAGAATGACAAGTTCTGAGGATGAGAAGGGGAGTGTATCCCCTCGCACTTTAGAAGCCATTCAGAGAGCTATGGCGGAGGATGACCCAGTATCTGAAAGGAATCAGACTCAGCAGAGGAAATGTGTCATCATCACCAGCTCTGAAGAAGATGATGCAGAGGAAAGCACCCCTGGTTTCTTGGCTGAGGCTAAGGAAGAAGGTGGAGGTGGAGTTTCTCCTCAAACCTTGCTGGCCATTCAGAGATCCTTGGGAGAAAGTGGCGCTACACATCTGGATCACTCGACCAGTTCAGAAGGGGAGGAAATGGAAAAGGTGGTCGGAACGAGGAGCAAGGCTTTCAGATCTTCTGTGTTCACTGAAGGAGAACACCACAAAGCAGAGGAGCAGAAAAGCAGCGTAGGAGATGCCCAAAGGACAGTTATTTCTGTCTCGGATGAGGAAATTAAAGCTGGTTCCCAGTTCGATACAACTCATGCCCACCAAGATCAAGAAGAGACATGTGGAGAAAGTGATAATTCTGAGAAGACTTTTGTCCAGAAAGGAAGCCTAAAAACCACTACTGACAAAGTATCTTCAGACATTGGTATAAATAAGCAAAAAGAGGAGGAAAACAGGCACATTATGCTAAAAAGCGAAGAGGAGGACATCAGCTCTGAAGGTATGAAGGTCTAAACGGTTCTCACAAGAATAATATAAATTACAGGTTCTACATGCTTTGTTCTAACTCGAAGCAAATTATTATTCAGAGAAGTGTGCGCAAAACCAAAAGGACCAATTTATTAATCATTCACTTCTTGTCATGCCTTTATTGAATCGTTCTCCCTTGTTATCTCTTTATTGAATCGTCCTTTCCTTACAGATGATTTCATTGAGGTGTCAGAGGGGGAAGAAGAAAACAGTTTGGATCAATCAGAAACCAAATCAACAGAGCAGTTATCAAATCAGGCCACACAACTAGATGTAAATACGAGGGATGAAGAGGAGGGGACAAATGAAGATGAGGCCAAAGAGGCAGATTCAAGTGACAGAAGCCTCCACGTATCCTTTAACCAGAGTGAAATGGAGAAGCAAGAAACGGAATCTTTCCAGGAGGCCACTGCTGTCCCTGCTTCCAGTGAATGGGACAACATTGACACGGTACAATTACAGTGCCAGAAATCACATAAGCAAGTCTATTTAGATAACTTAACAGCTAGACTGATTTAGCCATGCAGTTTGGACCGTGCTAATTGAGGATGTTTTTAACTTCCATCACTTGTTAGCTGCATTAGGCACATAGCTCCAGTGAAACACATAAGAAGGACCAAATGTGTCTTGGCTGAGACAACAAAGGGGAAAGAGAAAAAAGTATTGCTTTTAGATGCTTGATTAGTAGGCGTGCACCATTTAAACAGTTGTGGGGCAATGCTGCTATCTGACATTTTCCCAGTACATATTTCTCAGTGCCATAAGTACCATCAGAGTCATCCGTGCCAGGAGTCTGAGAGAGAGCAGCCAGCCTTATTCTCTCTGGGTGTGCAAGTTGACCTTCACCCTCCTTTTTTATCACTCAGCATGACAGCAAAATTAGTAATTAGTGTCCTGCTTTAAGTGCGTTGAGCTTGCAATAACATTGTGTTCACGGCAGATGGAAAAGATTTGTTTAGAGGCTTTTCCTGACTGGTAGTATTGAGTGATTGATAGCTATCAGGTAGGCCTGACTAAACTGGGTGAAAAAATCTGATGGTGTGGTAGAAACATGGAAACTAGGACTAAATCTGCCTGGAATAACCATTGAGATTAATAGAACATTTATTTCTAGGTCTGCAAATGCATAAGCATGAATAAAAAGCAGACAGTTTAACACAGAACCCAGCACTGTCTAAATATTCTACCCTACCCAGGTACATGTGATACATCATTAAATATCAGTCATTTCTAAACACTTTCTAAACGTTTCTAATCTGTTCATTATGATATTCGACAAGTATCTTGACGATACTGATATGATTCTAATATTCTAATATTATTTATCTCAATAGAGATGTAAGACTAGGGCACATTGTATAGTGTCAGAATGTATCACATTATCATACTGTATCGTGTAACTGATGGAATTATTGATCGTTGTTAAAAACAGGTAAATTTTTTCCAGTGACTTTCCTGTGTTTTCTGCAGGAGGAGTTGGTGCAGATGGAGAGAGATCTGCAGGCAGAGCAGAGCAGTCTTCATGAGCAACAGCAGCAACAGCAGCGCAGCGCTGCTACAGTTACAGGACAGATGTGCCAGGAGAGCCAGGTGAGGACAATGAAGCTAGTCTGTTCAGGGATACCTGTGCTGTCTGATTCAGCATGAATTAATTAAGGCCATGTTAAGGAATACGATTTTAGCAATGAAATCGTGCAAAGTTTACACAGCAAGAAAGATCAGAATAGATCTCATTATATCACTGTATGTTCTCTCCAGAATGATTGGCACACTTAGTGAGTGAAATTTTCATTAAGGGGAATGAAAAGTTTATCATTTGCTCTCTAGACTTAGCAATTCTGTATGAGCCCATTACCACGAGAATAAAAAAAATCACTGACACTCAGCTCAACCCACAGGATTTGTTTCAGGGCAAAAGCTTGATTTTGTACTCATTTAACCATTCCTGGATGGAATTTGATGTGTGCTGTGGATTCTTGTCGTGCTGGGAGATTCAGCCATGACCAAGTTTTAGCTTTTTGGCAGAGGCAGCCAGATTAGGATTTAAAATCTCCTGGTTCTTCCTGGAATCTATAATGCCATGAATGCAGTCAATACTGCCAGAGTGTGAGGAGGAGGAACAGCCCCATGGCACCACAGATCCTCCACCATGTTTAACACCTGGTATGAGCTGCTTTTCTCTGTAGCCATCTTTATGTTTTACACTTTAAGCATTTGGATTGAAAGAGCTCATCTCTGATTGAACATCTCTGTTATAAACAAAATATTTAAAGCCAGAAGAAAATGACAAACATTGATTTTATTTTTTGGCTGTATTTCTGACACTTGAATGACCTACAAGGTATATATGGGCTTCAAGATCCAGGACTAAAATAGAGAGTATGAATAAGCCCCTGCTGCTATGTGTGTTCATGCGGCATTAATGCATTCTAACGTTGTATCAGTATCAACATTGGTATCAGTAAGATCCTAACGACACCCATTGTAGAGCAACAGCCGTAAATCTATTTAAATTTAGTACAGAAGACTGAAATGACTTGCCAGGTCATTAATCCTGAACAAGATGTGTGTTATTGACCAATAAGTTTGCAGTTGAACATGAACATTTAAATGGATAATGCCTTGCCATCATTGCTATCAAGGTAAGCAAAAACTCAGTTATACTCAGTTAGTCTCTTTAGTCTCATCGTGTCAGTCTATTTGGAACGTCTGTCGTAAAAAGGGATATCGAAACACGGAAACCTATTTGTTACAAATCCAAAACTTAATATATATTAAAGAAAGACTATTTTATATCAAGTGAATTCTGGTCCATGATGTGTAAATTTGACTGTTTTAAAAGAAGTGCTCGAGCACTCGTTCAGATAGTTGTTGCTTTTGTTTTAGGACTGTTCTCTAACGGTGCATTTACTATGTGAATGACCGCAGGTCTATTTTTGTCTCTGGTGGCTCACAGTCAAAATGTTTAATTCCACTGGTGTTGATGGTATTCTAGCCTGTGTGTGTGCAGCTGCTTGTGGTTGAGGTGGTGAGGGAGGTCTGATGGCCATGACAGGTGCCAGCTGGCTCCAGATACATTCTAGCTGGCAGAACGTTTACAAGTCTGTATCACAAAGAACATAAAGCTGCTATATTGGCTTCTATATTTACCACCTTGTTCATGATAATGAGTTGCTGATGGAAACTCAAAGCCTTGTTTATTGCCCCTCACCTTATATTATACACAACTGACAGTGATGTAATGACCATGAGGTGTTTTATGACAGACTGCCTTGAAAGGCTATAGGTAGAGTTAAGCTGCTGTAGTCTTTGGTAGAAAAACAGAGCCCCTACCACCCTCAAATTATTGTTATCTTTTAGTATTTTGCTTTTTATTTATGTTTTTGAATAGCAGCTGATTAAAAACCACTACAGTGGCTCGCAAAAGTAATCAACCACCTTAATTTTCTGGATTTTAAAACATACATACAAAATTTTCCTCAAACACCATTTATATTGAGAACTCAATTGCTCCAGTATACTTTCAACGTTATAATAGATTTACCAACAAAATGGCTCTACCAACATAAAAAAAATAAATAAAATAAAATATGTTGTCTGCACAACTATTCAAACCCCTGTGCTTTGGTAGCTCCAGGTGTATAAACGACATAAAGGTGACACTTATTTGACTGTAATTAAACATAATTACGTACTCCTCAAAGAGGAATGTATGACATTGCTCACGTTGAAATATGGTGGTGGCAGTTTCATGCTATGAGGATCCTCATTTTACTTACAGCTTTAAAGATTTTGTCTGATAATCAGACAACATTTTTATGAAAATGTTTGATGATAAATTCAAAAGAAGAGACAATTCTGTAAAAAGAATTTGGCTCCACCAACAGTGCTGCAATATTAATATCATATATTCATACGTTTATTATCTCCCTATTCAACGAAGAATGTTTCTGTTCATTTCAGTTTGAGGTGTTACAGTTTCAGAACTGAACTGATCATTAATCTGCCAGTAAAGCATTGGTAAACCAAAATTAGAATTTACAATTGAAATGGAAAGCTAAATGGTATTGGCCAAAAACTTACTCACCAAAGGCCTACTCACAATAGAACATAGCTTGCATACATTGGTGCTGTTTGTGTGAGCCTTGACTGCTGATATAAACAGCACATTTTAATCACTATTTCTATTTCTTATTACCTCACTTTGTTGTAGCTATATTTAATGTTTAAAGCAGTGGAAATGGGTAACACTTAAAGTAAAGTCTTTCAGTTCACAAACAGAAACTATGTGTTAGGACTCGCACCGGAGCTCATGGTGTCACACATGCTGTTTCTTGGTCTAGGAGCTGTTGCGGCTGTTTGGTGTGCCCTTCCTGATTGCGCCAATGGAAGCTGAAGCTCAGTGCGCAGCTCTGGACCGAACTGACCAGACACATGGTACCATCACTGACGACAGCGACGTCTGGCTGTTCGGAGGACGGCATGTCTATAAAAACTTTTTCAGCAACAACAAATACGTGGAGCACTATCAGTATGTGGACATTCAGAACCAGCTAGGTGAGGTCTAAGTATTAAACTAATGAACCTCAGCCATCGATTAAAGGAATGGTCTGGCATTAATTCCGATTTATGGTTTCCCCTGATCACAAATGGCATGGTCGTATGTAGTCATAAACCACATAAGCAAGTACATTTTTAAGGAACCGATTAATAGCTCTGCAGTTTGAGGAAGATGGCAATGATTTGGTCATTCAGTTTGAAGAAGAAAACTTCAAACACTGAGCGTGTCTTCGCCGATTGACTACATTTGAGGGCCAGTTTTTTAAATAAGAACTTATATCAAACTATTCCTCAGAATTGGTTATACATTAAGATAATCTTTTTTCACTTCCGTGGTGCTTTGTGAGATCTGTACTTATTATGGATGTTTATTTTAGTTTTGTATGTTGAAGAAATGGCCACTTATAATATTTTCAAGCATATTATTAAATGTACTGTAAGGTGGGGCAGTGTAATGTGAAAAGGTTTGTTTCCTTTTTAAGTATTCTGTTACTCTTGCGTAGGTCTAGACAGGACCAAGCTGATCAATCTGGCATATCTGCTGGGCAGTGATTACACTGAGGGGATCCCAGGGGTTGGATATGTGACAGGCATGGAGATACTCAATGAGTTCCCTGGGCCTGGCATGGAACCACTCACTCAGTTCAGGTAGGACACTTTAGTATTGCAGCTGACCTTTATAACGAATTTAAAAATAGTTACTTAGTAATACAGTGTGCCTCCTCATTATGTAATTGTTTCCTTGTTCAGTGGTTATAATGTAACTGTACATAATACCTGTGCTGATATTATGTACAGGAATAAAATATCATTAACATTTAAAATATAATTCTTTACCCAATAACAGATCTTTGCCTGTTTAATTACTGATATTCACTCATTCTCAGTTTTCTGTCTACTTTTGTCTGCTGTTCTGTACGCTGTCCTGTCCTGCACTACTGTATTGTTTGCTCTTGGGATTTAAAGCTCTCAGACTTGGTGTAGCCTTATGTTATGCATTGTCTTTAGTATACAGCTCCAGAAAAAAAAAGACCACTGCAAAAATTTTAAGTTTCTCAGGTTTTATCTTTTATAGGTGCAAGTATTGAACAGAACAGCTTTGCCTTAGTTTTTAAGAACTGCTGACAATATTTCTCCTAAAATAAGAATGATGCAGTGTTTACAGAATAATTCAAAGAAAACAAATCTCTTGTTCACTCTTAAACTAAATGGCAATAATTACCTTTGACGAACTTCTAGTAGTGTTTTACCATCCAAATGGTCTCATTGCGAGAGGGGAGTGTTGATTTACAGCAGTGTTTTTTATACTTTTCCTCATTAAATAAGATGTGAATCAGGTGATCACTAATCAGTACCTCATAAAGCAGAATGAGGTGCTTGTGTAGGAATTTAACAGACACTGGCATGGAA
>JBBJLS010000082.1:18057828-18072924 GCA_037577275.1 Bryconaethiops microstoma
AACTGTCCAATAGGAGGCCAGAAAGCTCTATCAGCTTCTGTTCAAGGTGCCGTTCCCCCCCTGGACATTAGGCCCAAGCATGGCCTTCCAGAAGCACAGTGTTGCTACAGTAAGTTCACCCTTGTTATGTCTATTCTCTGTCCCAAGAGACAGAGCAACCTTGTGGTATTACATACACATGACTCACCAAAAAGCAACTTAAAGAATCAAGTAATGAATAAATGAAAGAATACATGATTAAAACAAAAGAATACATTGATTACCCAAAAGAAAGTATAAATGAAAGAAAATAATGACCATATAAATTTTCCCCGACAGGACTGTTTTAACTTCTGTAATCAGGCAGAAGGTTCCGCACCATCAGGGCCAAAACAGAGAGACTCAAGAGGAGCTTCTATCCTCAGGCCCTTCGAGCCCTGAATCAGAACATGCCCCGACTCCCTCATAGCGTCACCATATCATTACCATAAGGGACTGACACAGGACCTCATATCATATTCATTTTCCATATTCCAGAACATTTACTGTCATATTCCATATAATACTGGATGTATTATACATCACACGCTGCTACACTGTACATGCTGCTTACTACTCTCGTCACTCTGTTTACATTACTCTGATCACTGTTTTACATTACTGATTACTGTTCACATTATTCTGATCACTCTGTTCACTCTGTTTACACTACACTACATTACTCTGGTTACTCTGTTAAATTACTCTGTTTAAATTACTCTGCTCACAATGCTCTGGCCTACATTGCTGTGTTAATATGGCACAATGCACTTTATCGTTCCATTTACACATTGTACATTTTGCTGCTACATGTATACAAATACAAAAAATAAACACTCAAATTTTATTACTTATATATATTTTTCTCAAACTCCTGGTGCTCCTTGTTTAAGTTACTTACTCTTAGACTGATGTTTCAGAATTTTTTAGATCTGTGTTTAAAATTAATCATTGTACTTACATTTATATTATATCTACTTGCACTCATTTCTACTTTTAGTGTGTTTCAGAGAATTTGAGTTTTTTAAGCTACTTATTGTTTATAATGTTTGCACAGTTAAAAAGGAGCGGTCCAGGATACATTTCACTGTGTGTTGTACTTGTATGACCATGCATGTGACGAATCTTGAAGCTTGAATCTTGAACTAGTCAGACAAAGGCTCACCTGGTGTCAGTGAGGCCTGAGATAATTAAGTGTCAAGTGGTGGGAGTGGCTTCCGTTCTCCTGGAACTTTATAAGAACTAACAGTCTGTAGCGGTTTGCACCTTCATCTCCTCTTTCAGCCAACTACACTTGGCTAAATATCCTTGCTTCCTTTCATCTTCATTCTATTTTACAAATATGTACATCACACCCATACCTGTTCTTATATCTTCTGGCCCAAAAAGATACATACCCCGTCGTCATAGTAGAAATCTCAGTAACCTCTCCCAGCTACTTTTTTCTCCGCAGCCTTCTGCAGTGGTTCATGGTGGTCTGTGGAACTGCCAAGCCTGCGTCAGGAAGGGTGACTTCATCTCTGGACTGGTGTCCCTCCACTCATTTCACTTTCTGGCCCTCACCGAGACCCGAATCACACCTACTCCAACAGATGTGGACTACTTGAGCACTGATGTACGTCATACTGGATAAGAGCGTCAGCTAAATGCCGTAAATGAAAAAAACCCACTGAAAAACAGGTCTGTCCCAATACTTTTGTCCATATAGGGGCTGAAGGACTTCTGTTGCCTGCTTGTGCACTGAGGTAGAGGAGAAACTATATATTAGTGCTTTCCAACCCTTAAGGCTCACTTCACGCCCACTACAGCTCTAAGGTTTATTTATTACCTGATTTGCTGGAGAAGACGTCCTAAGAGCAAAGAGAACTCCAATATATGATGGGAAGTGGGCAGATATAATCCAGAACCAGGACTGGAGACCACTGACATTATTGAATCGTAAATCATGACTCGATTGAACTGGTGCGAATCGATTAACCACTTTATGTAGCATTGACGCAGCTTTCACATCAATCTTACAGACTGAAGACTGAAAATTGAATTACTAATATTTCACAGTCTAACTTCATAACATTACAACCTAAAACACATTTGGCATAATCTGTTTATAAACAGACTATTCGAAAGAATCGATACACTAAATAGTGTGAAATTGTGAAGTCTGTGGACGTGTGTCATTGGACGTCAGGTAGGGAAGTCAGTGCATGCTGAAAGCTGATAGGTCAGAACACAGCACTACTCCATTCTGATTGGTTGTCGTTTGTGGCAGTCGGGGGACATAGTGGAGTTGGTGTTTTTGTTTGAGCTTATTAGGACCAGTAATGTTTTTGAATATCGGAACTTTATTCAATAACGAGAGTGATCTTTCAATACAGGGGCGTCTCTAAAAGAACACAGGAGGTTGCATCTTTAATTTTGAACTTTGCTTTATGTTATTAAGCCGGCCTTCCCGTTATCTTGAAGTGTTATGTAATGTCATCCTGTGAGGCAACTCTGAACTCTGTGCCGAGCTAACAGCACCTAGCACTGCTAGCACTGCACAGCTCGGAGCCCCCTTAACACCATCTCCGGGACTTTTTTGTTTACCTCACAGGACTGCTGTCCACAGCTCGAAACCATGTTGTCTAAAATCATGTTTTTTTCGGTTGCGACAAGAAGGATAGTCGGTTTGAGTGTTTCTCGGTGTTCATCGGTTCTCCCGGCATGTGCTAACGCGTCGAGGACTTTATCTTTACTCACCAGAGGACCACACTTCATTAGAGATCCCTCTCAGAGGAGACCCATCACCTCTGGAAATGTCATACAACCCCTCAGGTAAGATGGGGCTTTTCACTGGACCACTGCCCACACACAAACACATGTTCAAGAAGTTCGGATGCTAGCTACACTACATGGACAAAAGTATTGGGACACACCTGTTTTCCAAGGCATAGGCTAGGCCCCATACTTTTATTGAAGGACAACATTAAGGCTTCAGCATACCAAGACATTTTGATCAACGCCATGCTTCCAACTTTGTGGACACCGTTTGGGGAAGAACCTTTTCTATTCCAGCATAACTTTTCTATTACAGCACAAAGCAAGCTCTATGAAGACATGGCTGGATGAGTTTGGTGTGGAAGAACTTGACTGGCCCGCACAGAGTCCTGATCTCAACCCCATCTAACACCTCTGGGATGAACTGGTTCCATATCAAGCCAGGACTTCTCGTCCAACGTCAGTGCCTGAACCCCATAAATGTTCTACAGAATGAATGGGCACACATTCCTACAGAAACTCCAAAATCTTGTGGAAACCCTTTCAAGAAGAGTTGAAGCTGTTATAACTACAAAGGGGGACCAACTCCATATAAAAGTCTAAGTATTTGAATGCAGTGACAGTTAAGTCCATGTTAGGGTAAGGTCAGGCGTCTCTATACTTTTGTCCATGTAGTGTAACTAGCTAGCCATTAGCTTTGCTAAGCTATGTGTGATTTGACTTTGACATGTACTTCAGCGAGGACCAAACGTGAATACACGGTACCCGGTGTCAGTTGAAAGCCTTTTGCAAGTAGCTTCGTTATAAATGTTTACATATAGATTGTATATGAAAGTAGTTCAGTTCTCGACTTCTTTGGAGTGCAAAAGGAAGCAGAACTCAACACACTCCCATTCGTTCACGGAGAGGTCTGAGAGGAAAACAGTGTCATAAGCCCTACGTTTTGTTTTTAAATGAATTTTAATTTTGTGTATTATAAAAACAAACAAACATGTGGAGTAAAGTCATGTTATCGTGTTTGAGAGATTTCCTCGAGTTAGAGATATTATCTATCATGAAGGAATGGGTTCATCAGCCTTCATTCCTGACCCTGCTCCTCGGTACAGGTTAATCTCCCTCACCCTCATTCCAGGTAAAAATAACGAGTTTTGTCTGTTGGAAATGACTTTTTTTTTTCTTTACCACGTTTTCTTTCTCTGGGACTATAGTATTCAAGTAGGTACACTTAGCAAAAGCACATTAAGAAGTACAGAGTAGATCATGAGAGTCCCTGAGATAAATCCATGCAAAAGTAAAAAATATCACATTTACAGATCAGTTTCGGGAAGTCTTTATACTGTGTCTCAGTTTAAAATATTTTTAAAATTTTAGATCAAGAAGGACACTTTTTCCTGTAATACATTTTCCATTAAAATGTATTGAGATGGTGATCATGGCTCTTTCCATCCGAGTGCAATCATTTTCTTAGCAGAAAACAAAATCACATTTTTAGATGTGTGCCAATATCTGATGTTTTTCATGTACGTATCTGCCTATGTTTAAACAAATATTTATAAAGTGCAGAACTTGGAACCTCATCTTCCTGGACTAGCGTTACAGAGAAATTTAACCTTAATTTTTTTAGAATTACTATGGAACACAGTTAAAAGAAGAAAAAATATACAGTTGTTCCATTGCAGTGTCTCTTAAACCTTCTGCTCTTCTGGAGTACAGTGAAAGATATCAAATGCTGGTTCAAAATATATGTAAATGTCTAATGCCATCAATATTTTGATATCTTTGATATCACTGTGCATCCCTCCAAATGTAATTTACACATAGTATGTGAATTTTATATATATATATATATATATATATATATGAGTTACCAAGAATCATAGTTAAATAAAAATCCTCACTCTCAGCAGAATAACCTTCCATTCAGATTATGGCTAGTTTAACATTACATGTTGCATTTGTTCTTTCAGTTTGCTTGATCTAGGCATGGGGCCTCATTTATAACCGTTGCATACGCACAAAACGGGACCTAAAAGATGCGTACGCCTCTTCCTACTCGTATGTTGCGATCTATAGAAAAAAACTTGACGGCAGAATGTGCGCATATGTACGCAAACTATGAACCGAGCATTTTGCAAACATTTAGGAATGCAAACATTTTGAAAGAAAAAAATGCAACCGTGCGTGAAGAGATTCAAAACGTTTGTCATGTGTACAGTAGAAATGACAATTCTCTGTGCAATGAAATTCTTTCTTTGCTGTCCACACACAAATGCAGAGGTTAGGTTAAGCAATTCCGTTTTTAAATGAAATAAAAATAGAATAAAAATATATAAAATAAGAAATAATAAGTTAAGTGTTACGTGCAGATGTGGATAATATTAACTGTGCATTTGCAAATGAAGGAAAGGCGCAAAAATTACAGTATTAGCGAACATTACGGTAATAGGGTGAGTATATTAGTATATATATAATAATTCCTTGTGCTAGTAATACACCATACATTCAATGTCACATATTTATAATAGTGAGTAAATATATAAGTAAAATGTATAAATTGACTCGAATCTTGATTTAGTCTACACTTCTAATCTATGCGCCGCAGCTGTTGATTTGTAAATGAATAAGTGGTGGCCATGATTATCGCGATCATTTGGACACAGTGTGAAACAATCAGTCTCACTGCTAAAAACAGAAATGCCGCGATCACATTTGTGTGTAATGTAACATAATGAATGCGCTGGCAAGGGCAGAATTAGAAAGGAACGAGTGTTCAGGGACCATGAGGATTTTTTGGCCCATGATGATGACTGGCTCCGATTTAGATTTAGATTACCTAGATGTGTGCTTTTGGAGCTTTGTGCTGAACTGGGTCCAATGTTAGAGGGATGAACCCGACGGAACCGCCTTCCCGGTGCACATACAGGTATTGACGACCCTGGGGTTCTTTGCAACTGGCTGTTACCGGCGGAATTAGCCGACAAGTATATGTTATAATTAACAATAAAATTGTTCGTTTGTTCTAAAGCTTGTTTAGGAACTACAAAAATGATCTAATTGTGTTTAATTGTATTCTAGGTCTGGGATATCATCCATCACTAAGCTCAATAATACCTGTTATTTTGGACGTGGTTAATAAAATGAATAGTAGATACATTAATTTCCCTTACACTGTGGGAGAACAGGCCAATATCAAAAGGCAATTTTAAATGTCCTTTTTCCCAAATGTGACCGGCGCAATTGACTGCACTCACATTGCAATAAGGGCTCCACATGAAAACGAATTTATTTACATAAATAGAAAACATGTGCATTTTATAAATGTGCAAGTTAAGGAGCGTGCGATTGGCCTGCTCAATATACCACCCCCCAATATACCACCTCCCTAATATACCACCTCCCTAATATACCGCCCTCCAAAAGTGTGCCGAATTATGAGAGCCTATGCTGTGTTGCACAACATTGCAGAGGAATGGCGTTCCTCTCCTTCCTGGCCTACCCTTACCACATCACGAGGACCCACGGGCACGTACCCTACAGGAAGGCTATCAATTGGGAGCAAGACTCAGGGAAGATGTAATCCTCTTTCTCAGACACCACCCCACACTTAATTATTTCCCCCAGTATTGAAGCCCACCGAGTTTCCAGAGTTCTCAACTCTGATGCGCCCTCACCTCCTCCGGTAGCAGACACGCTCTTTCGATGCGCTGCAATTATTATTATTATTTTTTTATGAACACTTTGAAATCGTTTTTTTAAATTTCGGATGCTGTCCTGTTTGCAGCACTCACTTCATTCACAGCATTCGTTACCTGTTGCCACTCACTGCCTTTCTTTTTGTTTGTCACCCCACTACTTTGACCACCAAACAATTTTTTTCCCCCGGCTTTCCACTTCACGCACAACACAATTCTATTTCGGTTTCAGAACAATTTTTCTTCTTACTTTTCCCCCCTCGGTTGCCACAAAGCCATTTTTTCAGGCTTACATCGGACACATAATTGTTAATGTAGTGATTTGCATTTACCATGTAAGGTTGAACGGGGGCGTGTAGAGGGCGGAAATATGCGACAAATCCACGTGCCAACAATAGCAGGTGGAGTGCGATTTATAAAGCGTATTTTGCTTGCAGGTGTTCGTGCGCACGTTTTCGTAAATCTGACTTTTTCTTTGCGTACGCCAGTTTCGTCTGTTGATCGCACGTACGCTTTTAGTATGAGTTCTACGCCAAGTTTTATAAACGGGACCTCTGGCCTGTAAACTGAGCTCAGGTGGTTTTGGGTTTCCTTAAAACCTGGATAGTGTGCTTAAAAACCTGGATAGTGTGCTAAAAACTGTTTCCCGTGACTGTATTCATGGTCACATAGGATGCTTTCAAGTGACATATATGACTGAGTACTATGTGTGTGTAATTTCTTAAAGAATCATATTACATACACATACTACATTTAGTATTATATTTATCATTTACAGGTGATGGAGAGACAGTACAGCCTGCTGGAGTCCCCTAGGAGGAGGAGGAGGAGGAGGAGGAGCAGGCCTGCTTGTTGACAAACACTTGATTCACCATTATGTATAGACTTGCATGCTATGTGTGCACATATCAGTTATTATCTTTCCTTCTTTCCTTTTTGAATATGGCCCTTCAACATGGATGCTGGAACCATTATAGCAGGGAGGGGGTGTCCCCCACACCTTTTAATGTCATTCGTTTGCTAACCACCCCCCCCCCCCCAACCAATCACACACACACACTATTTCCTTTCGGACCACACGGACCACAGCCGAGACGTAAAGAGCAGCTCTGCATACAACTGTACACACAGCAATGCAGAAGTATAGCTTTCATGTGAACCTTAGGTAGTTTCGGCAGTTTCAGCTCAGACTGTCCCTACTCTCTGCTCTCTCTTTCTGTTTCACTTAAGCCAAAGATGAGACAACTTCCTCTTAAAGCATTAAGTTTGATGATGTGTGTGTTATTTACAGTGTCAGGGCATTAGTCAGCTTCTGAAACCACTGAACTGTAATAAACGCTACTAAAACTCTACAGAGCTCTACTGAACTCCACTGAACTCTACAGAAACTCTACTAAATCTCTACTGAACTCAAATTTTAAAGTGTCTTTTATTAGAAGGAAAGAAAAGAGCAAGAAAGAGACAAATTAAGATTGAACTACTGAACTGAGCGCAGCTGAAGCTTATCTGCCAGGCCTCTCTGTTCTGATACGCTGGCTGCACATCTGTTTTCATTATAAAATGGGAAGTTCTCGGTTGAGTCACAGGGGATTATGTCTTGTTTTTCTTTTTTTCTATGCAAACACCAGGGTCAGAAGATGCCGATTTGTCTAAAATGTAGGAGGGAAACATGCGACAGCACAAAGACTCTCTAACATTGAACTAGTCATTATTTACATACAGTACGCAAAGTGTGTGTGTTAGCGTGAGCATGTGTGTACAGCCAAATAAGAGAGATAAAGAGGCTTTCATTGAGACTGTACATTGAACATCTTTACTGTTCTGCAAACCATCCATTTGAACGGGGCTTTGGCACAACTTCATGTCATGTTGTTTGCATATCTTTAACATACACAACAAAATGCACGCACATGTCATGAAAAAGCAAGAAAGTGTGGACAAAAACATGAGAAGATTGGCAAAGAAAGACAAAAATAAGACAAAAGTTAGGTACAAATGTATGCCTAGCCCTTACACAAATACTCGAGTAACTGTGCGTTATAAATTTGCTTAAGATTTACACTTTACTCAAGCATTATTGAAATTGTATACCTGTACTTTTGCTCAATGACATTTCCAAAAGTAATAAAATAGACTTTTTTGCTCCTTATATGATCATTTTGCTCCTTATATTATTATCAAAGGCTTTTGGCTGCCTGCATTAAATATATCTTTCCCTTCGTGACCAATTGTTCATGGACACTCCTCATAATTACTTTGTTTAGGTGTTTCAGCCACACCCATTGCTACCAAGTGTTCAAAATCATGCACATGCAATCTCCATAGACACACGCTGGCAGCAGAATGAGTCATACTGAAGACCTCAGTGACTTTGGCACTGTTGCTGGAATTGTGAAATGTGCTTCCATGGCCAAGCAGCTACACACAAGGCCAGATCACTACATGTAGTAATACCAAAAAGCTGCTATTGGCTGGTAGACCAAAAAAACTTCGGTAACATCATACCAGGACCACAAACACAATACCACTACATTAAATTAAGGCAAGACAAACAATTGAACAGGGCTTTCTTTAAAACATTAGATACCATATTGAATGTCTTCCAGTTTCTGATATACTCCAAAATATGGAGACGTATACATATTAATTAAATAATATCTCATTCACTAATCTAATAAAAAAATATATATCTATTTAAATGTGCAGTTGTGGCATATCGATTTAAACTATAAATCTGTTTTTGAAGGATGTAATAATGAATTTTTCTAAATTTATTATTAAAACAGACTATTGAAATCTCATTATTGTTTTGTTTGATCAAGGAAAACTCAATGCATTTTTATGATACAGCATTTGTCAGGTCGTTTTGTAGTCAAATCTAGCATAAATGCAGCTATAAGTAATTTATTATTAGGTAGTCCTTTGGCTGAATCTTTCAGAATAAAATAAGAATGAACATTTAAAATGTAATGAATGGAGGTATTCTAGGAGATTTTTGGGTTTGTATTTGATTTTGAAAAATGGCTATCAGAGCTACATTACCCTGCAGGATCTCAGAAATATGTTGGCGAAAGTACAAGTGAAATAGACATATTTGCACAATCTTCTCAAATCGTACAGGCTTTGGAGTGAAATACAGCACAGCGTAGTTGAGCAGAGCTAAGCTTGCTAGAATCCTCTGCATTTAACTCATTCACCTGAGCGAAGTGGGCAGCTGATAATGGTGCCTGGGGACCGTACTTTGCTCAAGGGTACCTCAGTGGTGCCACTGGCACTCATGGGATTTGAAACCAAAGCCTTCCAATCACAGGGGCAACTCCCTAACCAACAGGTCAGCAACAGTCCCAAACCAGTGGTCATGACAGTAAGCAGGTGCAGTCACTTCCCTTCTTCTCAGTTTACTAAACATTAAAATTTGGAACTTTCCCTGAATGACAAAAAGGCAAAGGGAAAGGACTTTCTTGTAAGAGGCATTAAGTAACACCGCTATTGTTCATCAAGTAACACCACTATTATTCAGAGCCTTTATTGTTCTCTCGCTCTAATTCAGGACTTTGTATGCCCTGCCTCTTCTTTCTTGGACGAGGGAAGATGACACCTACAGTGACAGTAACCTGTCACATAGTGCACTGCCTTAGGCTAGAAAGCACACAGGTATTTTTTTGTTATATAACTTATACTGACATCCTCTATCCTCCTTTCTTATATGATGAAAATGCTTTGATGTTCTAAGGCACGAAAAGATTTTGGGTACCAAGCCTTGAGTACTGTACTTAAGTAGTGTTTTTAAGTATCTGTACTTCACTCGAGTAGTATTTTTTTGGGAAACGTATGACTTTCACTTCACTACATTTGAAAGACAAATATCGTACTTTTCACTTCACTACATTTCTATCAAGGGTCTCGTTACTCGTTACTTTGAATTCTGAAAGTGGATGTTTTCTGTCCCGCTCTCACATGCACTCTCGCACACACTCTCACGCACTCTCTGACGCGCACTCACATGCACTCTCTCAGGCTCTCTCTCGCACACGCTCTCACACACACTCTCTCGCGCACACTCTCTCCTCTATTGACTAAAAAGCACAGCCTCCATAACTCAAAACACAGAGCCTGGTGTAGAATACAGACAGGACATGTAATTAGTCAATTTGTCTGTCTGTCTGTGTGTGTAGAGGCGGAGGGGTGGGGGGCGGTGGGTATACGTCCTGATGCAAGGCTACACTTCACTCTCTTATTCTTTTATGTTCTTTTTTACGTGCTAATTTGCATTTACAGCTGTTTCACTCTCAACTTGATTAAGATGCACATTACATACATGTACATGGTACATTGTATCAGAACACCTACCACGCTGTTTTGTGGCGGTTGTGTAGAATTACAATTAAAAATAAACAAATTACTTGTTTTCTTCGTCAGCTCGGGTTGTGTGTCATTCTGAAACATTTGACCAATTCCTTATTCTAGAGGTTCTACAAGCCAGTCAGAGGCATCAGGTTTTGTATGTGTTGTGCCAATAATGCAACAATGCGGTGAAAGAAAATGTACTTTTAATACTTAAGTACTTTTAAAAGCAAGTACTTCAGTACTTTAACTTAGGTATTGACTGTACAACTTTCCCTTGTGTTGGAGTAACATTTGACCAGTGGTACCTGTACTTTCACTTAAGTAATGAATGTGAGTACTTTGTCCACCTCTGGTAGTGGTTTATATGGCAAAAATATATCAGGATACTTTTATGATGCACATTGTCACAATCATTTTTTCTGACATCTGATAAGTTGGGACAGACAAAAAGAAACCGGTAGTGTCACATTAAACCTGAGTGGCGCAACTGCAGCCCTATCACTGGGAGACCATGGATAGGAGTCCAAGACTACACAATTGGCTTTGCTCTCTGTGGGTGGGTAGCATGACCTCTTGCCCCATCGCTCCAGCATGGTCATCTGTTTCTGCAAATTGGGCAGGAAATAAAAAAAATACAAAAAAACTATGAGTACAATGATTTTATTCATTGTTTAATATACTGGGTTGCATTGAGTTCAGTTGAACAAGACTAATACCGCTTGTAATGAAACATGCTGTCGTTCATACGCTCATAATATGCTCAGAAATGCGTGATTATATCATCTTGCCCAACTCTAATAAGCAGTGGGTTAACCAGATTCTGAATATTATTATTGTAGTGCATTAATGTAAATGTATAATCAATTAATCACTTTGTAATTCATTTATTTCCTCTTCATTTGCTTATTTAAGGCCTTGGTGTTGTGTCATTTCCTTGACACTCATCATGAACAGTACAACCTCCTGGATAAGGACGTCATTGAGATTGGTGCTGGAACAGGCCTCGTGACTATAGTGTGCAGCCTGCTAGGTGAGTATGAAGTGCTTGACTCTTCTCTGCACCGATCCCGTGCTGCACTGATGTCATTTATCATTAACTGTGAATCCGTGTACAATTCGTAACCTACAGGTGCAAAGGTGACCTCCACGGACCTGCCCGACATCCTAGGCAACCTGCGGTACAATGTTAACCGCAACACCAGGGGGCGCTGTCGCTACGAGCCCCAGGTGTCTGAGCTCAGCTGGGGGCAGCAGCTGGAAGAGCGATTCCCTCGCGCCTCCTGCCACTACGACTACATCATGGCAGCTGATGTGGTGTATGCCCACCCCTACCTCAGTGAACTGATGGAGACATTTGAACACCTGTGCTCACAGGACACCGTGATCCTGTGGGCGATGAGGTTCCGGCTGGACCCCGAGAACAGCTTTGTGGACAGATTTCAGTCCCACTTTCACCTGGAGGAACTCTATGATCTGCCAAGCCTGCACATTAAACTGTACAGGGCCCAAAAGAAGGCCTCGCAAGGTCAGACTGGGGCTGCAGCGTAGAACAGGACAGAAACTGCCTTGACTTCTTTTGTGTGTGCAGCCGTTAAGCTGTTTGTGGGGACTGTTCCCCAAGCTGGGGCAAAAGCTCCGGCGGAGATTGTTGCTCCTGATCCTGATGTTTATGGACTACAGACTCTCAGTTTCTCTTCCAACCATGTTCACCTATATGGACACTTAGTGAAACCAATTCTGTTAGCCACAGAGGGCCTATCTGTCTATAATCTTGTTCATGAAGGCCTTCTCTTGTTATTTATCCCCATAAAGTCTCTCTTTTCTTTCTCTCTGGGTCGACCTGAGGAGGATGGGTTCCCCTTTTGAGTCTTGGTTCCTCCTGAGGTTTCTTCCTCCAGCTGAGGGAGTTTTTCCTCGCATCTGTCACCTTTGGCTTACTCACTCGGGGCTCGGACCTGGACTTTGTAAAGCTGCTTCGTGACAACCTTGTTGTAAAAAGCACTATATAAATAAAATTGAATTGAATATTGTACAGGTAGAAGATTTCAAAGATAGAATAATCACATAATAATGTTGGACAGGATTAAAAGGTCAGTTTCTCAAGTACGGATGAGTTTTGAAGAGTATCTGTGTCTGCTTAGTTGGGCGGTAAATGTGGTGGAGCTGAATTTCTAGATTGAAATTCTTGTCAAATTATTTCTACTTTATTGTTGAAAATGTCCATAAAAAGGTCACTACTATAGTTTGCAGGTACCTGTGGTTCTGCACCTCCCTGGTTCCAAGTTAGTTTAGAAATTGTGCTAAACAGAAACCTAGGATTTTTGTTAGATTCAGTGAGGTATGATAAATAGGCTGAGCGTGCCATGGTAAGTACCGTGTTGTAGTCTCTAAGGCTCTCCTTCCAGACGGAGTGCAAGGATTCCAAATTGGTAGATCGCCATAGTCTACACACGTTTTGCTTTAAAGCACGTGTTTGATAATTATACCAAGGTGCCAGCTAATTATTTTACATCTTAGAGGTGCGACATAGTCCAGTGTGGAGCAAAGAGAGTTCTCAAAGCATTCAGTTAGGTTATCTAGGTCTGCTGGACAAGATGGAGTGCCAAATGGGGTTGATATTTCTGGGAGGTTTTCAATAAAACTAGTAATTGCACTACTAATGCGAAAGCGAGGGAATGTGCTTAAATTATGATTAAGATGAAGTTATATGTAATGAGGTAGTGATTTGAGCTTACTGTGGTCTGAGGAAGAATAGCTATGTTATCCATATTAACACCAAGAGTCAAGATTAAGTCAAGTGTGTGGCCACAGCAGTGTGTAGGACCTGTTACATGTTGGGTGAAGCCGACTGTCATGTCTGGTCCGCCTTGGTAATGCCCCCAACGAAGCCCCGCCCCTGAGTATTAGTTATACACAGCCCTGGGCACGTAGGAGTGATGTCACTAGTGTAGTGTGTGTGTGGTCATCTGGTGTGTAGGCAACCCAGGGATACATCTGAGCCTAGTTAGCTCAGCTTAGGAGACATGTCCACCTGTCTTGTGTTTCAGTTAACTGATTCTAGTTACTAGATTTATTGTCTGTGTTGTGTGATTGGGTGTCTGGGTTAGTGTGTGTGGTTAAAGCCCGGTCGATTCGGAAAGTACATTGCGTTGTCACCAAGCTCCTACTTTAGCTCACTCAACATGACAGATGGCCGCGCCACCAACATGGACGCCACAGCAGTCCCCCTTCCACATGAGGAGGAGCAGCTCCAGCAGCAAGTCACGAGCCATCAGACTCAGCTGGAGCAGCTTACAAACGTGGTAGGTCAGCTGGTCCAAGCCGTGCGAACTCCAGCAGCACCCACACCAGTGATGGCCACGTTCATCAAAGGTCCATGACCTGCGTCGTTGCCGGAAAGGTACGAGGGGATCCAGCTGCATGCAGAGACGTTTTGCTCGCCTGTGATTTATACTTTGAGTATCCCAACATAACATCTGCTCAAAAAGTTTCAGTGATGACTCAACGGTTGACGGGGCATTCTGGGCCAAAATTAAAGCTGCATTTGACTATCCAGATCACAGCAGAGCAAGTAGCTCATGTCTGTTAGCCCTGAAACAAGGAAGTGACTCGGTGGCAGAATATTCCATTAAATGTCATATTCTCGCTGCTGAGAGCGGCTGGAATGAACCAGCCCTGGCTGCAGTGTATCGTAAGGGGCTAAGTCTGGAACTACAGCTAGAGCTGGCATGCAGAAATGAGGGTTACTCATTGGATCTGCTCATCACCTTCACTATTAAGATGGATCAGGACCGCCAATCCAAGAATCACAAAGACCACAGTTAAGGTACCTCAAACCACAGTTCCTTTCCAAGAGTGACATTCACCTGAGCCGATGGAGTTGGGCAAGAGCAAATTGACACCACATGAAAAATAAAAAGGAGAAGACAAGAAGGATTATGTTTGTACTGTGGGGGTAATGGACACCTAGTGGCATCGTGCCCACTCCTCTTCGCCTTTGACTCTCTCCTTAACTCCCTCACAGGGTTCTCAGAGTACAGGTAAAGTAAAAATGACCAGCACTAACCTCTCTGTTTTTGTTTCTGCCTTCATAGATTCCGAATCGGCAGGCAACTTCGTGTCCAGGGCTATGGTCACATCCTTTCACCTCCCGGTGGAGAAATTACCAGGCATTATACCTGTGAGAGCCTTGGACGGACACTTAATAGACAGACTAGAAAAACTTGTCGGAATCACTGGAACCGCCTTATCCTGGTTTAGATCATACCTGACCGACCGCTAT
>JBBJLS010000082.1:18073024-18090087 GCA_037577275.1 Bryconaethiops microstoma
ACTGCCCCCTGTAGTTAGGGAATGGAAGTCGCTTTGGATAAAAGCGTCTGCTAAATGCCGTAAATGTAAATGTAAATTGGCCGTGTGACACGGGGTCGATGGGGGCCAATAAAAAAATGCAGCTATTATTTAAATGTAAAGTAGAAGAGGTTCAAAGAACTAGCAGATTTCCTTTTGGTACATACTTGATATATGCTATATATGTACACATACAGGTGAAATATGTAGTCATTCTAGTTCATATAATATAGTATAATATATTCAATATACTTCCAGCACATCCATCCTCTTCAATTTTATACGCAAGGTCTTTTGGCTCTGTGATAATAAATCATAAAAAAGATGTATTACGAACAGAAATACAGATATGTTTCTTTAACAATAATAGAGGTATGCATATACTATGAAGAACTGCAATTACAACTTCAAGACTTCTGCAACATTTGAACTATGATGCTGCAAAAGGCTGCTTTACCCCTTGCTGTAGATCTCCTCGAGCTGTAATTTAAACCGACAGCTTTGTAAAGTACGGTGGTATTAATTTGTGGTGAACACATTTATGTGACGTCCCACTAGAGGCCGCCCTGCCCCGCCCTGGGTGGACTCTTATTTTGAAATGATGTGTGTACACCGGTCGGGTGAGTGCCCACAGCCGGCTGGTGTTTAAGTGAAAGGGATTATTGGTTCTTATTGGTTCTTGAGTTAGTCCTGTCTGTATTTAGGTTTCCCCTGGGTCGTAACCCACTGTCTCATGTTCGAGTTCGTAACGTCCAGTCTCCTGTGTTTTGGTTTGGTTTGTGTTTTGGCCCTCGTGCCTTCACTGAGTTTTGTAAATAAAAGTTCTGTGTGAGAGATATCCATGCCTGCGCCTCCCTCTCTCCCTGGAGTCTTGGCAACAGGACACTTTATTCCATTTTGGTTTTGGTTTTAAGCAAATCTTTGCTTTTGCCTATGAACACATTCTTTTTATGTATTTGTTTGTTGCTAAATCAAAAGGTTTAAGACATTGTGTGTAAATTTGAAGTGGATGCATGCTCTAGAAGTGGATGAAATAACAAGAGTGAGAATCTGAATACATGTTTCCCATCACTGTGCAGAAAAGGCCTTTTTTGGGGAACATTTTTAGATCTTTTGGGCTGTAAAACAACATGCGTTTTCCTTCCGTACCACGATGTTAAACACGACATCAGGAAGAGTCTCTGATCAAGCTGAGCATGCTGGGTGCTGGTGATTGAAGGGGGAGGTTAAACATGATTTATTGGTTGATATTATATTTCCCTGTTAGCTGATGCACAATGTCATGATCAAAAATCAGATGCTTTAGAAACAAAAGTTGGTGGAAAATTACAGGAAAATGAGAACTTTTAAATGACACAGTAAACTGTGCTCAATATGACCAATATGACATCAACTATCAAGGCAGAAAAGGTATATTTGGGTTTCAGGCTTACCAGTGGGCTGGGTGGCCTCACTCTTTGTCTTTTTACCAATAATAAAAATCAGACATGACAGTAAAGGTTCTTTCTTTTTTTGTATGTGAAGCGTTTGTCTGTCTGGCACGTACTCAACACTGGTTATGAAACAGCTTGATGAACTCCCCAGATGTCACTGGAATGCATGCTATTCTAACATGTGTAATGCTGTTTAGCCTAGATTCATGCACATCAGGTATAAAAGTCCTTAAAATCCATTTATAACATATATTTATAGATGTTGTAAGGATGTATGTTTATTTGTAACAGCATTCGTGACATGTCAGATTAATTTATTAATCTTTATTAATGCTGTAGCACCTGCTTTTGGCTAGGCACTACACGTATGCACAGATATGTAAACAAGCTCAAACATATGCACAGCACAGACAGAGGGGAATCATAATTTGTCTCCATAAAGGCTAAATTTGGAGGATACTAATTCACTTCAACATTCTTATCAGTGTATCAAAACACAAAAGAGATTTAGCCAGAATTTTGCTCTTGCCAAAACTGAATGCCAAGAGAGGCATGCAAGCCTGGAAATGATGTCACCCGACCATGCCCCTCACATACCACCCATCCTAACACGGCTAGGCGGTCAATACTGCTGCCAGGATTGTGGGACGTGCTTGCCATGAGAGACACTAGAGATGAGATGTGCAGGGAGAATTTAGAGCAGCAGGGTCAGGGTTACCCAAGATTTCTAAATGGCCTGGAGGATGCAATATTGAGTTCCCTTCTCTGGAACCCATTACATGCATAACAACCACGCTGGGCATAAAGTTACAAATAAACACTGTGTGGTTTTCTTTTAAGTGTGTGAGGCATAAACAAAGGAGAGGTCACCAAAACAAACCTAAACTAAAGTTGCTGATCACATGAATCCAGACGAAGATGAGCCGGTGCGGCATGAAACATGCGAGCTGACTTTGACTCCTTTCTGCATATTTTTGTTCTGAAAAAATGTAAAACCTCACTCTAAATGCCATTATTTTGTATATACTGTACATTTTTGTACCCCTGTTGTTGCTACTCATGGCTATTTTGCACAATTATTTATTGTTACTCCTGCTTCAATCCTTGCATTTTTTCACACTTAATGTATGCTGCTGGAATACTGTTCTATTCCAACTAGTACTGTAATGGATCCTTTTGGGTGCACTCGCTGTTATCTAGTCCTGTGTTGCTCTTGTGCTTTTCCTGCATTCTCTCTCTCTCTTTACACTCTGTGTAGTCCTGTCCTGCCCCCACTTGTGCATTTTGTGTCGTTTCTGTTTTTGCTCTTTGGGTTGCATCAGGGTCCTGGAGGATCATCACTGCGTTTCACTGTGTACTGTGTATATGGTTCAAATGACAATACACACTTCGATCTAAACGGATCTGTAAAGCTGCAAAATACATGCCACAGTCTTTTCTAAGATGTTGATTTGCCATCCTGCTTCGTTGTCAATAACGCTGGTCATGATACCTGTTAAAGTGCCAGCATGACACATTTCCTCAAATAGAAGCCCCCTCCTGAGCTACCAGTCTTCTCTCCACTCTCTCTTTATCTCCATTTGTGTGGATGTCCACATGCATGCCTGTTTCATGTATCCATTTCTAAATATAAGCCGAGTGATGTTGGGAGTGTCTAGCATGATGCTGTTCCCCTATAACCTTGCCTGGGAGAAGCCTGAAGATGCAGTTGGTGCAGCATTACCTGGATACTTCTGGAGAACCTTTGACCGAAGGTGTGTGCATTGCTTGCATTTGCATTTGTGGGATCCCCTTACCCCTCCCTTTGGAGGACAGGAATCTGCCAGGCTCAGGATGGAACCTTGTCAGTAGTGGTGTCAATAACGCCGTGTTTCTAAAGGGATTTTTGAGGCAGTGTGCAAAATATGGAGGTAAGTTTAAGTCCTGTTGTCAGTCTTAGTGCATTTGTGGTAAGTTCGACATTTTAACATGTATGAGTTTATTCTAAGATTTTTTGTATCCTTTATGCAGTATTGCTCTTCATATCCTTCTAGTACTCTTATGTTCTTTGTAGATAGCAGATTAAACAGTCATTTGCAGCTCCAAATATTTCATATATTAAATGTTGTTACTTGCATGCAATATGTCTATTTCCCTGATTATAATCTGTGGGGTAAACCTTTTTACAGATCACTCACTAATTAGTATCTGTCTTATTATTATGCAATACCAGCGCAGAGACAGTTGTATGGAAAAAGTGTGCAGAGCCAAAAGCACAGAAAAGGCGGAACGTTTGACTGTGAAAGAGAGAGGCATGGAAACAGAGGACGAAAAAGAGGAAGAACATGAATCGCAAGAAGGTTGGCTTCGACATTTTGGAATGGGAGCCGTCAACAGCATAAAATTGTACAAACATTCGTGCCAGTGCATATGAAAGTGTTTTGCTCTTTTGTCAGATGCAACTCAGGAAGCCTGGCGACCAGGTTCCTATATTAAAGTTGATGAGGAGATTCACTACTATGCTGGTCATGAAATCAGCATCTGGAAATCCACTGACCCCCATAGTGCCACCGTATGGCCAGCGGTAATGCATCACACTGAATATGCAAAACATCTCCAACAGTTTGTCAGCACTGTGGTCCAGTGTTTTAGAGCAGCAGGGTCAGGGTTACCCAAGATTTCTAAATGGCCTGGAGGATGCAATATTGAGTTCCCTTCTCTGGAACCCATTACATGCATAACAATCGCGCCGGGCATAAAGTTACAAATAAGCACTGTGAGGTTTTGTTTTAAGTGTGTTAGGCGTAAACAAAGGAGAGGTCACCAAAACAAACCTAAACTAAAGTTGCTGATCACTTAAATCCAGACGAAGATGAGCCGGTGCAGCATGAAACATACGAGCTGACTTCGACTATTTCTACATATATTTTATCTGAAAAAAATGTAAAACCTCCAGTGTTTAGGATTTGACAAATGTGGCTCAGCTCATGAAGGGTTTACCATAAAGCTGTTAAGCAGTGCAGGCACAAATATATCTCTAAAACGTCTTACTAAATCCCTGGCATGGCACAACGTAGATAAGGAGAAGTGGTAGAAACTTGGCAACCAAACAGACATCATTTATAATTATAGTTCTTTTCGAATTACTTATAGGCACTGGCACTCTGTCAGTATCTGGACACGAACCAAAGGGCAGTTAATCTGCTGGACAAAGCTGTGTTAGAAATTGGAGCAGGCACCGGCCTAGTGTCCATTGTGGCCAGCCTGCTTGGTGAGTGACGTAATTTCCAATTGTGATTCATAATCACAGCAATCACCTGTGTTGGCTATGCCTCAAACGATGATACTATGTGATCGCTCTACAGGTGCATGGGTCACAGCTAGTGACCTTCCCGAAGTCCTCGGAAACCTGAGAGGCAACCTGTCCAGAAACACAAGGGGTCGCTGCAGATATACACCCCAAGTTGCGGAGCTCACTTGGGGCTACAAATTGAAAAATATCTTCCCACGCTCCATTTATCGATATGACTATGTTCTGGCTGCTGACGTGGTTTACAACCACAACTTCTTAGCAGAGCTGTTAGAGACCATGTGCCATTTCTGTCAACCGGGCACGACCCTGATCTGGTCCAATAAGGTCCACTTTGCATCCGATCTGGCCTTTTTGGAGAACTGTAAGGAGGTTTTCAACACCACATTGCTTGCAGACTTGGGAGAGATTAAAATTTACTCAGCCACCATGAAAGAGTTTAAAAGGAACTTGTCAATGATTCTGTCAGAAGATGCAGTAGAGGAGAAGGAGGAAAATACTGAAGAAAACCTTAGGGATGTTTCCAGGAGAAACAAACCTGGAAAAAAATGTGAACGGCAGGAAATAGATACATGTGCATCTGTTGCAGAAAATTCAATTACTATTAAAAATAATAAAGACCAAGAGCAAATAATAAGAGAAAATATAGACATTGAAGGAACAGTTGGAGGAAATTATAAGAACTGTCAAGTTGAACCAAAGGATGAAGATGAGGGGTCTTCCCTTGAATCAGAAAAGGACGAGGAGCCTGGTCAGTACAAAGTTTGTAGCAAATGATATTTCATGACTAACTCTCATTAGATAAATTCCTCACTGAACTTGAAAATATTGTTTTTTCAACAGAATCCCATGACTGCAATGCACAATTAGTACCTCAGAGATCCTGGGAACCAAGTGTCTACTATAGACTAGATAAAGAGATCCACTACTTCATGGGCCACACAATTAATATTCAAGAATCCATTGATTCCTACGGTGGCATGATATGGCCAGCGGTGAGTTCATCCCTGAAAGGCCTCATTCAGCAAAAAGTCAAATGTATTGTTCCCTTCCCCCAAATGGAGTCTATCAGCCAAAACATGCTTGTGTCAGAAGCTCTTTTGCAATAGAGAAGCTTCAAACTGTGTCTAAGTAAGCATTCTATCATATGTGAACACACCACAACTCACAGTGTGAACAGCATGAAATTCTTCCTCTGTATTTAACCCATTCACCAAGTGAAGCAGCGGGCATTCAGGAACACAGCACCCAGGGAGCAGAGTGTGGGGACAGTACCTTGCTCAGGGTACCTCAGAGGTCTTGGGAATCAAACTCACAACTTCCTAATTGCAGGGTGAACACCCTAACCATTAGGCCACCAGCTGCCCCAAGTCGGTTAAGAATCTTGCTTGTGTGAAATCTAACACTGCACAACACACTGTTGTATATAAAAAATGGGCCAAATTTGTTCCATAGTTGAAAACAGTAGTATCTTCCTACCACAGTGGTAACTGGTGGGCTAATGTTTGGGCACATTAGTTCCAGGACAAAACTGAAGCAAGCTTCAGACTTTTTTTTTTCTGGTGACACTTGATTTGTTAACAGAAATCATATTGCCTTTTATCTTATTTATTTTTTATGAAGGTTTTGTTTCCGAAATAAATTGAAATCTAACTTGACAAAATGAGTGAAATGATTATAGTTATCTTTTTGTCTAGGCAGTGGCCCTGTGCAAATTCCTAGAAACGGCAGTAGGTCAAGAGCAGATCAAATTAATGGACAAAGAAACACTAGAACTTGGTGCAGGCACTGGTCTGCTGTCAGTGGCGGCTGTATTGTTGGGTAGGTCTCATCATATAGCTGATCATTTAAGAATACAACTATCTTGTAAACAATACTAAGTAGTGTCATTGGTTTGTAGGTGCCAAATTAACAGCCACAGATCTGCCGGAACTCTTGAGTAACCTGAGATATAACCTGAATCGGAACACGAGAGGTCATCGAAGACATGAACCTCAGGTGGCAGCACTTTCATGGGGTCATGAACTTGAGAAAACCTTCCCTCGCTCAGAGTATCATTTTGATTATGTATTAGCAACTGATGTGGTCTACCATCATAGCTTTCTGGATGAGCTGCTGGTCACCATGCACTATTTCTGTCAACCAGTTACAAATCTAATCTGGGCCAACAAAATCCGTTACCCGTCTGATCGGGTGTTTATTGAAAACTTCAAGAAAACTTTCCATGCAACACTGATAGCAGAGCTGGATGAGGTAAGGATTTACTTGGGAACCTACAGAGCACCAGGTGAGGAAGACCACTGCATGAAAAGCATAAACCAAGAAGAAGAGAACAATGACTGGAACAATGAAAAGAGGAATGCTACACAAAGAAATGAGAAGGTAGAGCTGAAAGGACACAAACACAACGAAGCAAAGGAAGAGGGCGAGAGTCTACAGAACCACACAGATTACCCAACAGGAGAGAATAAACGAACTGAAAAAGACAATAGTTGCATCCTTGTGGACATACAAATTGACTCAAAAATAAGACATATTGAAGCTTTCACTCTTCAACAGAATGAGGAGGACAGGGAACATGAGCCTCAGATAGAAGAGGATGATCAAGAAGAGAATACTATAGAAAGAAATACTAAAGATAATTGGAAAGAAGAAGAATCCCAGGCTTGTAATGAAACATATCTTGCTCACACAGAGGAAAGATCAGGTCAGTGCTATTACATGAAAAAAGATACTCATAATGTTGCCATTTCTTACATTTATCTTTGGATCCATTCTCAATTGATGCAGATCGCTTGGAGACCAATGAGTCCGTTTATCGGAAGGCTTGGGAACCCAATATCTACTTCATGCCTGGAAAAGAGATTCACTACTTCTTGGGTGAAAAAATCAGTATAGAGGAATCCTTTGATTCTTATGGTGCCATGATATGGCCAGCGGTGAGTTTTTATTGAGAAAATGCTAGCAGACGATTGGACGGTAACTTTATTACTATTCCTTAAGCCCGCATTAATTTATGGAACAGTGAAATTCATCAGATTCCTGAGATATAATGGTTGTCTTTGTATCCACACTGATGATGATGATGATGATGATGATGATGATTTTTATTGCTATCATTACAATTCGCAGGCAGTAGCTCTTTGTAAATTCCTGGAAACTCCAGCAGGTCGACAGCAGATTAATCTACTCGATAAATCGGTTCTGGAGATCGGAGCAGGCACTGGACTACTGTCAATTGTGGCCACGTTGCTTGGTAGGTCTAACCGATAGTTAGTTGTTCATTCTGCATGATGCCTAATGTTATCAGTATTAATCATATAACTGGTCTTTAGGTGCCAAATTAACAGCCACGGATCTGCCAGAAGTCTTGAGTAACCTGAGGTATAATCTGAATCGGAACACAAGGAGACTCCGGAGACACGAACCTCAAATAAAGGAGCTGTCGTGGGGTCACAAGTTAGAAGAAACCTTTCCACATTCCACACATCACTATGACTACGTATTAGCAGCTGATGTGGTCTATCACCACGGCTTCCTAGATGAACTTCTGGTCACCATGCAGCATTTCTGTCAACCAGGCACAAATCTGATCTGGGCCAACAAAGTCCGATACCCGTCCGATCTGGTCTTCATTGAAAACTTCAAGAAAGTGTTCCATGCTACACTGATAGCAGAACTGGATGAGGTAAGAATTTACAGGGGCACACATAAGTGTGTAGTGAAAAGTAATGTAATCAACAAGGAAGAGGAAGAGTGGGATGAAGAGGATGAGATGGGGGAAGAGGAGGACGAGATAGAAGAGAAGAATGAAGCTTATATGATGGAGCAGGAAGCAGAAGACGACCATCATGGAGAACCTCAAGACTCTGGTGGAAGGCAACCTTCAACAGGTGTTGCAACTCATTATAGTCAATGCTAGTGTTTCAATATTGAGAGTAATTACATTTTATTCATGATAGCATTGTGTGGTTTTCTTGACAGTCGACATTTCTCAATTCTGTACAGGTGAAGCAGAAAAATTAGAGACAGAGAAAGAACTTACACACCACAGATCTGATACTCTGAGTGTACAGCAGCTCACCAAAGAGACTTACTACTTTGTAGGTCATAAAATCAGCATTGAGGAATCCAGTGATTTCCATGGGAGTCTGAGAAGACCAGCAGTAGGTTTTCATAAGGAAATAACTGAAAAACTTTGTTATGTAAAGTTCTGTAAAGACAAACTTTTGTTAAGTCCCTTTATGAATATTTAAGTAAAGGTAATATGTATTATAGTTTTAATTATAACAACAACTACAAATACTGTCTCAGCACTGTTACTAATATCTGGGTTGAATGAAGCATTCAAATCTAGTCAATATATCTGTTCATTTTAAAACCAGTGTTGTAACAGTCATTTAAATATTGGTAAGCAATTAATAATGAATTAATAATGTGCTACTAAATAGAGACATCCTTTGTGAGCAAGCTAAATAATATGAATGTATTTGTGATGAAAAAGTCTTCTGTAAATGAGTTAATGACTTTATTGACCCTTAAATGAAAAGATGTTTAATATTAATAACAATAATAAGGCATGATAATAAGACATTAATAAATACAGGATATTAACAACACATTTCTTAGTTTGTTTACAAATGATGTCTCTACTTGATAGTGATGGTGGTTGGCACGGTAGATGGTATAGAAATACATCATTTTAAAGTAAGTAAATGTTCATGCAATGGAGAATTAAACACACACTACACAAAATTCTCAGTCTCCCTCAGGCCTCTGTATGCTCGAACTGGACGAAATCAGGTCCTTCGAGCTGGGCTGGAAATCCCCAAAGAATATGCTCTTAAAAAGCACCCAGACTGAGGCACAACACCTGTGCTTGGAAAGTTACAGAGAGTTCAGCAATCTGCGCCACTGTATGCATCCTTGAAGACAAGTACATACGAGTTCACAGACAGTCCTTGAAGAACTAGATTGAACTGGACATAAGCTGTCCATGAGCCATCAGGTAATGGTAGGCGGAGTCTAGACTTTTACTTTTTGGTAGAAAAAGGAAAGGGCAGAACAACGAATATGCAGATATTTGAGAAATCAGACCTTATTGGTGTAATACTGTTATGTGGGTTCGGTCAATGCTTTATTGGGGTATATATCCCCTGCCCAAGTCCAGCGTGAGAGAGGATCTCCGCTGGACTGTGAGCCTGAATGCTTCAATGAACAGCGACGTCCCACTTCTCTGACTCTGTTTGATTTTTTTGACTCTGAAAAAGTTTCAGACTTAGGCTCGTACGTCAATTCTCCACGACAATAGCGCATTGTTAACTCATTAATTGCTTACTAATATTTGATCAATTATTACACCCACCTTAAAATAAAAATGTTTCTTGTTTTGAGATTGTTGTAAGAATATTATAAGATTATTTAACTGATTTCTAGTCATTTGATGTAGTTTCATGGTCTTATATTGTTGCTTGTTTCTCTAGATAAACGGACTTAAAATCTGTTAAATTCGAATGTTCTAACAACTGGGTGCGAAATACTGGATATGTTACAAATATGTTTTCATTGCCTAGATATTGTTTGCAGTGAGTGATTTCGCTTCTCGCAGGCACTGGGTCTTTGTAAATTTTTGGATACAACAGCTGGTCGCCAGAAGTTCAAATTTCTCAATAAGTCAGTTTTGGAGCTCGGAGCAGGAACTGGCATTGTTTCAACTGTCGCAGCTTTACTGGGTGAGCTTTTACGTGGTCACAATGTGTTGGAAGTGGCTTCTTCATAAGGTACAGTGTGTAATAATTGTAATTCATTTGTAGGTGCCAAAGTAACAGCTACAGATATGCCAGAAATCTTGGGTGGTCTGAGGAATAACCTGAATCAGAACACCAGACACCGTCGGAGGTACGAACCTCAAGTGGCACCGCTGTCCTGGGGTCAGGATCTTGAACACTCCTTCCCTCACTCAGAGTTTCATTTTGACTATGTACTTGCAGCCGACGTGGTCTATAATCACGATTTCCTGGATGACCTACTGGTTACCATGCTCTATTTCTGTCAACCGGGCACAACCTTGATCTGGGCTAATGAGGTCCGTAACTCGTCTGACCTGGACTTCACTGAGAACTTCACCAAAGTGTTCCATGCCACACTGGTAGCAGAGCTGGATGAGGTAAAAATATACTCAGCAACCACCAAAGAGTGTGGAAACAGGGAAGAACTGGCTGTTTCTGAGGAAGCAATCGAGAAACCAAATTTTAATACAACTTTGTTTGAAAACTTTGATGAGGGAATTAATGAAAAGGAGAGTCTTGAGAAACCTCATCCCTCAGTGGACAATGAGATGGCACGAAAACCTGAGGAAAGGAAAGATGATGTTCAGCATGAAGTCAACATAGTGAAGCACCATGGAGGTGAAATTAAGGCTGAGGGACTACCTGAGGAAACTGAAGTGATACATAATAGCTCAGAAACTCAGAAAAACATGGGAAAGCAGAAGAGTGGCAATACAGAGATTGAGCAAGGAATGACAGATGAAGATGAAGAAGAGACACTTGAAGTAAAAGGTGATATTAAGAGTGAGACTTTAATATATCTCGCATGCATACTCATTCTTGCAAGGCTTTAGAGTAGGGATGTTCACCAGTGGCCATGGAGGGCCAATGTCCAGCTCTATCTTCAAAAACCTCCTGAAGGCTCATCTATTCAGAGATCTCCTCTCCTGATGCACTTCTACCTACTTAAAGATTTAGCACTCCTCTGATTCTCACACTGTCCCAATACTTATTTCCTTAATTTGTTCATTGTTTTGGATAAAAGCATCTGGCAAATGAATGAAACGTGATGTAATATCCAGCTCAGTGTGATGATTTCTCTGCTCAAACACACCTGCTAAACCTGGCACTTGTCAGATGAACTGAATCAGGTGGTTTTGAGTACCGAAAATCACCACCCTGTGCGGACACCGGCCCTCCGGGACCAGATTTGAACAACCCTGCTTTAGAATTTGCCATCACTTTATCATCAAAATATATACGCTAAATGAATGAAATCTTTTCTTTTGCACTTGTCAGGCAGCACAGGTAGACAGAGCTCAGGCTACAAAAAGGCCTCCTCAGCAACAGACAGAAAGCTCTGTGAAGAGAGGCACTTCTTTGCTGGGCATGAAATACGAATCACTGACAGCCTCGAGTCCTATGGACCCACCGTTCGGCCTGCAGTGAGTTTTCACAGCACTGGTTTGTGAAATGCGATATTAAAAGTGTTCTCTAATTACAACAAAGTATCTGACTTCAGGCTGTGGCTCTCTGTAAATTCCTGGAGACCAATACACAGCGGATAAATCTGAAAAGTAAAGCTGTGTTGGAACTTGGGGCAGGAACTGGTTTGGTGTCTGTTGTGGCCAGTCTCTTGGGTAAGTACTTTATTTTATACAGAAGTCATTATAAGAAATGATTACAATGTGGACTTTTATTTGAATAAAAGCAGAAGTTAGGCAAAAACAACCGGAGCCGTGAGCTTAAAGTATTGGAAGCTTATTCTCACCAGTGATGAGCAGCATGATAATCCCATCACTCAGCATCAGATGGTTCTTAAATCTCATGCCATAGAAGAACCGCTTTTGGTGGTGATGTTTTAAAACATCACTTGCAAATGAGAAGAGTTTGAAAACTCTAGGAAGAACCTTTATGTTGGCAACTGGTGTCCAGGTGATTATGGAGTTTCCAACTGTGATAAGAAGGTTCTGGGTTTAAATCCCAGGACTGCTAGTGCCACCTCTGAGGTTCCCTTGAATAAAGTACCGTCCCCACACACTGCTCCCCGGGCTGCCCTCTGCTTCACTTGGTGAATGTGTTTAATGCAGAGGAAGAATTTTACACTGTGTGCTGTGCTCACAGGTGACTATAAGGGTGTGTGTTTTTTTTGTTTTTTTTAAACTGTCCTATAGCATTACTCAAAGAACCCCTCTTTTTTGTTGGCTGATCAACCGCATGAGATTTTTTGTCAAACTATTACATTAAAAATGATTTTGCCAACAGGGGCCTGGGTGACCGCGACAGACAAAGCAGTCGTCCTCGACAACCTGTCCAGCAACCTGTCTCGCAACACGAGAGGCCTCTGCAAGCACACACCACAAGTGGAAGCTCTGTCCTGGAAAGATAATCTTTCCCGGTCCTTCCCACGTACAACTTATCGCTACGATATCGTGCTGGCGGCAGACGTGGTTTACCAGCACGACCTTTTGGATGAGCTGCTCGCCACCATGCGCCATTTCTGCCAGCCTGGCACAACCTTGATCTGGGCTAACACAATAAGGACCCAGACAGAGACGACCTTCTCCGAACGTTTCCGAAGAGCTTTTGCAACCACACTGCTGGCAGAGATGGGGGAGGTCAAGATCTATATGGCAAAGACTCACAGCCAGCAATGGACTTAGTGTACACTATACTTCGATGCCTTTAGCGAACATCCTTTCCCTGTAAATCTCCTTTTTAAAATAATTTTGCGTATTATATATCACATATATAATGTAAACACAAACAACAGGTACATAAGTATTCACACCCTTTGCTTTAACACTCAAAACTGAGCTCAGGAGTATCCAATTCCCACTGAACATCCTTGAGATTCTTCTACAAATGAACTTGTCTATATAAGTTGACAGTGCACATCAGAGCAGAAACCAAGCAATGAAGTCCAGGGAATTGACTGTAGACCTTCAAGACAAGATTGTGTCAAGGCACAAATCTAGGGAAGGATACAAAAAAACCTTCGGCAGCATTGAAGGTCTCGAAAAGCGCTGTGGTCTCCATTATTCGGAAATGGAAGAAGTTTGGAATCACCGGGACCCTGCCTAGATCTGGATCTCCGACCAAACCGAGTAATCAGGGAAGAAGGGCCTTGGTCAGAGAGGTGACAAAGAACCCAATGGTCACTAAGGCGGAGCTCCACCAATTCCTTGTGGAGATAGGAGAACCATCCAGAAGGTCAAACATAGCTAACGCACCAATCAGGCCTTTATGGTAGAGGGGCCAGACGCAAGTCACTCCTCACTAAAATGCACATGGCAGCCTACTGGGCTTGAGAGGATCTGCAGGGAAGAATGGGAGAAAAATCCCCAAGAACAGCTGGGCCAAACTTGTAAGAGCATACCCAAGAAGACTCGAGGCTGTGATTGCTGCCTAAGGTGCTTCAACAAAATATTAAACCATGGGTGTGACTACTTACGGAACACTGAATTAAGCTTTTTTCAAATTTGCACAGCTTTCTAAAAAGCTGTTTTTGCCCCGCTCAAATCTAGTTTAGAAAAACTAAACACAAAAAGTGGAAGTAGTGATGGGGTGTGAATACTTTCTGGTGGCACTGTGTGTGTGTGTGTGTGTGTATTATATACATATAAAAATATATTACCCCTCCTCCACAAAATACACTTCAACAGCCAGTAAGCACCTGCTCGCTCATTCATTCATTCTCATCACCATTAAGGCACTTTCGGTTTCAAATAGTTTTATTCAGAATTGTCTCCATCATATAATTCTCAACATTCACCATGAAAACAAAATAACCTCTCATGACTTTCCATATGTCTCTTGAGGAATATTGGTTATAAAATAATACTAGCACAAACCATAGGCTTCAAATTAAAATGACATTTTTAAAATATTGGCATTACCTAGTTTTTTTTCCTTTCATTTTTATAAATACAGGACATCCATAAATATATCCTAAACATCTTTGACACACCAAGCGAGCGATAAGAGACCCCTGACTGCACTCAGAGGTGGACGGTATTCGCAGATTGTTACATTTTAAGGCCATTATTGAGGAACCTGTTGTTGGCTGCAGAACCCTGAATGTCAATCCGAACCAAAATGACAGCACACATGGACTAAGAGAGACACACACAGAAAGAACGCCTTTAGCACAGAAGCCAATATAAGATTCCTAGAGGTAAAACGATCACATGGAATCTTCCCTCATGTGATCATTGCTGACGGCTAAAATATTGTCAAATGTTAATCATCCAATTTATGCGAGCTCTATCAAATTCATTACTTTCATATCCACAGCTATAAATACAGTGCTTCTCTTTGTAGTTTTCATAAAAGAGTGAGTATATTTTGCTGGCTTTTGTGCTTAAAACAGTCTTTCTCGTTCAAACACCACTTATCTGGGGACAATCTGTAAACTTACATACCTTGAAAGGAACCGTGTTGCTTAAAGCCCCAATGAGCAATTAACAAACAGCCACCCTAAAACTGAGCTCTGATTGTACAACTAGGCTTTGGATACAATGAAGCTAGCTAGACTTGTGGCTTAAAATAACTTGGGGCTCTAATTAAAGAAGCAACGAGGTAAACATTGCATACTAAATGCTAGTTTGCGGCAAAAACAAAATAAATGACCACTCCAATGGGTCAGGCTATGCCAAGTAAAGATGGCCTCAGTATTGAACTTGGGGAAACCTGAGGGCTACACACAATAAGTTTAGATGTTTTGGTTAGAAAGCTAATTAGCAGCAGCTCCCAAGAGGCACAACTACCTAAGAGCTACTCCATTACTGGTCCAGCCATACAGGGCCAGAAGTTTTAGACAACTAGCCTTAACACTTGATCTGGCATCAAGGTTTTAGGTAGTCTAAAGTAGTCTCATGTTAACCTATCTTAGTACCCAACTCAATTCAGCCTAACAAAATGAAATGCTTGTTACCCAATCCAGCTTCACAGTATCCAAAAAAGAGAAATAACCTGGTTGAAGAGGTCACCTGGTTGAATATACAGGCATTTTGTTCATGAATTATAATTTAGACCTTGCCACACTCCAGAAGAGATGTTCAAAAGCCTATGTTGGTGCAACTCCGGTCTGTTATTTGTTAAAAAAAAATTTAAAAAAAAATTCCTGATTGGGGCTCTAAGGAAAATATAAAAGCAAGAGTACAGATGTCAAGCAAACCTTGTAGCCAAAAAAACAAAACCTAACAAAATTACAGTTTACACAGACACTCTCACTCAGACACTAAACACACAACAAACCTGCACAAAAGACTGATAAACTAAGTAATTTTACACTAATTAAAAAGGCAAGACATGGACTCCATCCAATGGTACAAAAGTCCTGTCCAATTTACTCTTGATACGCCAGAGCCGAATCTTTTAAGCTGTATAAAACATGCATACATTGTACATATATATAGTATATATGAGGGGAAAATTGGGTTTACACATATGTATATTGCCTTGGTGTAGCTGTGTGCGTTATCAGACCTGTTTCTACATTTCCAACACAGTTCAGACATTCTATTCCTGCTTTATCTCCGAATGGAAAGCAAAGCAATTGGCACTCCGAACCACAAAAAAAGGACTTAGTTCCAGAACCGTATCTAGTTTAAAGGTTCTGTGTGATGGCTGTGAATGGAAAAAAAAGGTCCAAGACTGGAAGGCTCTTCCCCTCAAAACATGTTGCAACATTGGTGTCACTGAGGATCCAAAGATCTGGTATAATCAGATCTGGTAAAATTTTCCTCACGACTATAACCAAAACGAATGCAGAACTGTCGATATGTGTGGCTGAGATTAAGTTGAAACTGGAGAGTTACGAAATGGTACTGAAATTTTCAGAGAATGCGCCGTTAAGCACAGTCCTTGACGGAGCTGAAATACAACAAGCAGTGCTGAGAGACACTGCAGAAAGGAAGGCATAGCGGGATCAGTGTCGGGCCTTGTGAAGAGAGGTGGATATTTGCAAAAAGGCAGCTATAAAACACAATCTTGTGTTTATTTGTGTGTCCTGCCATTTGGTGACATTAGGTGTCCGAGTGCACTGTGGTAGAGGGGGTGCTGGGGAGGGGGGGATCGGAGTCCTTTCCTTTTTAGAAAGGTGTGTAGTCTGAGGGGTACATGACGGGAAGCCAGTTTTCAGTGTAGGAGACACAGTGCATCCAGCCAAGAGACTTCATCAGCTGTAGCATAGAGAAAAGAATGACCATTCGTTAGGAGTCAATTTTTCATCAGGCAACAACTCGAGGTTTCTACTTTCATAGACATGCGTGTTCTAAATGTTTAGCAAGAGGTGGTATGAATGATATAGTAATATAATTCAAAAATTGCAGAGACAAGTAATGCTTCACCTGTATGCAGTTCTTCCAGTTTTCTTTACTGGGCTTGTCTTCTACTATTTTAGATGCGTATTTCAAGGCTCTTCCGTACATTTTATTTGCTAAGGCATGTTTGTAGGAAAATGTCAGAACCTGCAAAGACAGAAAAAGGACATTATATAATAATAAAAATAATAAAAATAAAAAAAATAAATAAAATAATTTTATATATATA
>JBBJLS010000082.1:18108501-18119181 GCA_037577275.1 Bryconaethiops microstoma
CAAACGTTCTGCCACTATTTCCATGTTTCACCCCCCCCCCAAAATTCTTCGGTCTTAAATGTCTTTGCAGACTGCAGAGAGGAACCAGGCTGTGGGACATGTGGCTTGTAGAGGAGGAGCACAATGAGTGTAAGGAACAGAGGAGCCGGGGGGAAAGACGAGGAGGCTGGACGTGGTGGTTAGTCAGGGCCTGAATTGCAGAGTGGCAGAATTAAGTCACTCGGCCCCGCTTTAAGAGGAGAAGTGAGGCGTTTCAAGGGGCGGAAGTGTTCTCAGCTTCCACAGGGCCTCCCCTGGCAGCCGGCCAGCAGAGTTTCCCCAAAAACCTCCAGTGACTGTTGTTCAGATTGCCGATGAGGGGGCGAGGAGAAGGAAGAGGGCCGTGACCGGACCCTCGGAAGGGTTGTTTCCCTCGTGAGTGTTCGTGCCATGTCATCCCATGTAAGAAATGACGGCGTTTGTCTTATTTTGAGGATATTTGTAACTGGGCTTTTGGTCAGCGGGCTCTGTCGAATCGTTAGGCCTTGTTCCAGTCAACAGTTTGTAACGGCGAGCTCTTACCTGCATATGTGTATGTGTGCGTTTTCCTAATACCCATCCTGTACTACTTACCTTGAGAGAACAGTGGTGGTCCCGGCCACTGATTGGCGGCCTGGGCCGTGCGGAATCATCCCAGCTCTAATCTGCCCTTGCACAGTCTGTGCTTCTTGTCCCACCTTGAACTCTGACTCAAGTCAGAATAATGGGCTCTTAATGGAGCAGCCTCTATAAATAGGGGCAAATAAGGGCCGCAGCAACAAACAGACCCTTCGTCCCTGGAAAATCTGCTGAGTCCTTCAGACATAGCTTCAGAGGCTCATTAACGTGCTCTCGTACCTACAGAGCTAAGACTGAAGTAAGCGAGCAGGAGCTAAACTCGGAACTGATGCCTCCAATACCGACAGCCTGAGCTTTACACTTGTGTGTGACATCTTGGTATTGCTTAGCGTTTAGCAAGATGACTGAAACAAAAGTTTGGTTTTACTGTACATGCTTACAGCCAAGTCAAAAGAAAAGTTGCTGCAGATAGATCTGTACATTGCGGTCAGGTGGGAGGAGTGGCAGCACCAGTGCACTCAAAAGCTGTGGTTTGATGAACTATTTCAGTCCTCAAACCTCAAGCAAAAATGGAAATCTCTTTTTCCAGAAACCTCGCGGAGGTCTACGCACTTTTACACTGGGGTGCTCGGTGGTTTATCACTCTTGAAGTGAGATTCTAGACACAGTACTGGAAATATGAAAAGGATTTCTGCTCAGGCAGGGTTAAAATAGCCCAGTTCTAGATACTTTGATATAAAATGCAAATGTGGTATGCTTGTGTAGTAGGGCTTCACTTTTTTAAAGGCAAAGTCCAAATGTTTGAATGGCACCTATACATTTTGTTCCGTTCATATAATAATATACATTTTTATTCTGTTCATTTCATTTCGAGCCCAGAGTGAACCTGAAGGCTTTAACACCCTTTCAAGTAGGTAAAGGTAAACTAGGGTTAATGGGACCCTTCACTGTGAGGCTGCACGCGTTCTTTCCAGAAACGCTGCGAACCTCTGTCTAATTTCAGAAACAGCCCTTCGGATAAGCTGGAGGAGCTCAAGCCTGGAGGTCTACCTGCAGGTTATTTATATGCCCAGTGCCAGTGCGAGGACGAGTGGGCCAGATGCCAGAGCAGGGAACTTTATGAATGGGGAGGGCATCTGGACAGAGTCTCTGCTCTCTCTCTTCACCTCTGTGGCCCTGCTACGAGAGCACATTACCTCCCCCGCCTCCCCAACACCCCGTCATTAGGTTTCACCGGCTCAGCACTGTAAAGAAATGCTATCTGTCACACGAGACCCGCATCCTGTTTTGATCCTTTGAGTTGTTGATGGCAATTTGGGCTAGCATGAAATCTTGCTTGGGTCTTTTTAGCATATGGCCCTCACCCTTATTACATCCCTCGAGGGTGAACCCTCGCAGAGGTCGAGCCAACAAAGGATTGCAGCGCGGATACGGTGACAAATGACGTTTGTGGATGGCTGAAACATAGCATTAGTAGGCACTGCTATTTTGAGAGAAGCCATGTACTTTAAACAGGGTGGAACATTAGAACTAGACCCAAGAGTAAATATACAGTAAGAGTCAGAGTCACATCTGTTCGGTTCCTCGCGGTGCTTAATGCCGTGTGTCTGTTGAATCAGGATTTTTCAGATTTTTTACAGAAATGGTTAAGATGTAAACAAAGCCTTTCAAAGTGGTTTGCTTTGAAATGTTTCGTTCTAGAGAAACTTCAGGATTGTTCCTAGTGGAGGTAATAAGAACTAGACATCCGAAGCATTTAATGCCTCTGAGAGCTACCTCACATTATTACATGAAATACAGACAGATAGACTGCTTGAAGCCTGAGACATATTTTCACAGTGAGACCTAAAACCTGGACATAAAAACAAGCAAACGTATTAGGATACTTGCAAACGTTTTTTCTTTTTTTTCTTTTTCGGATTTACCACTATATTACTATTATTGCATATCGCTGAAATTAGCACCAAACCTCATATCTCCAAAAAAGTAACTTTACAGGTGAAAAAGGGTTCCCATGAAAGTTACAAGTTTCTGTTGTTCCAGTTGTCTTAAAGGTTTGAGACGGTGTAAACAGTAGCTGATATTTTTCACAAAAACATGTTAAACGTATACATTAATTTGTTCTGACACTTACAGCATGAAAACTGAGAAGATGTGTAGGTTCGCTGGTCATTTTGGAGAGGAAATAAAACTGTTATATTTGTGTGATAAAAACATCATGAAAACTGGTTCCTTCCACAATCGCAGAGAAAATGTACGAAACAACACCGACACCCTCAGTTTGTCTGTTAACTGTTTTATTGTAAAGACAGTTTGAAAAATCAATGAAATTCCCCTTTAAGGTTTTGTTGGTGGACACATCTGTCTGGGTGAACTTGTGCAGTCCCACAAGCGAAGGCTCACTGCTGTATTTGTTTGCTTATCAGTGGTGCCTTGACCTCGATAAAGCGACAGTAGCTAAAAGTGTTTCCTGGCTATATTTGGACATTGTGTCCCTGCTCTTGGGTTCTCCTCATAAAATCAATCAGCCTGACACGACTTCTTACACATTCACTTCTCCTTGCTGTCTCACAAGTCAACACAGAGGATGAATTAGTCCAAATGAGCAAGTCTTTGTTGAGCAGCTGCCACGACTCCTTTCAGAGCCGAAGACGACGTAGCCACAAGTCATCTCCGTGGTGCATGTGGTCTTTAGGCCGAGATGCGAGCGGTTATTATCAAGCAGATTAAAGAGCACCGGGGGGAGAGTGCCCATGAACGGAGCTGTCGTAATGACGGATGCTCCTCCTCCCCACCGCCGCCCCCGGGCAACGGAGCAGAACAAAGCGGCCGTGTGTGTCGAGCGTTCGTCCCCAGTGTTTTGGTCCACGGGGGTTACAGAACAAGCAGTAAAGAAATGGTCTGGCACAAGATCCAGTTTAGACATTCCCTCTTATATACTATAGTGTCTATCAAAATGAAGAAGAGTGTGTAGCATAGTTACTAAACAGTAGTAAAGACAGCGCACTACTGTTTTTTCCTTTCTGATACCGATATCGGATGCTTAGTCTCAGTATGAAACTACCAGGTGAAGCGCTTTGTTTAAGATAAGCATCTAAAATCATCCTGAGACTGTTCAAACACTCTCGTACCTCTACACAGCTACAACAATGCATCACACAATGTGAGTGCTATTTCAGGCTAGATTCGTTGCAAGTCTGGGTCATATTTATTCTTTTTTCGTCCAATCTTGCATTTTCTACTGATAACAAGCAAATACTATCTCCCAGTTATGCTTAAATTCCACCTAAAGTGAAGTCCTGAAGCCTCAGTTCTGTTATTGTTTTGTACATCTTTAAATAGTGTTTCCCGTGTTGTCGTGCGAATGAGGTAGTATCATCGCGTAAACGTATTTTAGAAGACGCTGGGAATACACACCAAACACACCAGGTTTTACATTCTTTACTCATTTATTTTTTGTTTATGTTTTCTTGCGATGTGATTATCAATGCTTGTCAAGTGCTGATAATAAAGGAGTATATTGCTTATGTCTGAGGGGGGAGCTTGCTGGTTTTCAGCCATAGATATCACCGCTGTTCAGTCAAGCCACTCGTGTTTAACTAATATTTCAGTTTGCAAGAGAAAGTGTTCTGTTTCTTAAAGGACCAAGAATTTCAGTGATTAAAACCTGCTATGCGAAGCTGTTGTTTCAGCCGGGTTAGTCTGTGCAACACACCGCTACATCACACGCTTAGATCAGTTAGTCCTAATTCTGTGCCAGACTTGGAATCTGAATTCATTCATTAATTCATTGAGTTTTGTTCATTTAGTCTTCTCCTATACCGGACTCCCCCAGTCACACGAATGAAGGTGAGCGTCCGCCAAGTCAGCTATCACATCTTTACAAACTGCGGGTAAAACACCAACGTGCTTGGAGAAAACCGACTACCAGCAATGTTACGTGAGCTTGTGCTGGCTAACCTCACTCTGAATGACGGGGGAGGGGGAGGGCCATCCTACGCATCCAGAGAGAGCAGAATTATGAGGCTTATGTTTTTCCAGGCAAAGCAACAACACTAGCATTTTTAAACAAGTATCCCAGTCCTCTGTCACCAGTGTTAGCGTTAACATTATAAGTGAACTAGGAATAACGAGTATGCTAGCTAATGTTAGACTCCATGGAAATAATGTTAACACCACACACAAACTGTGATGGCTAGTGTTCTCTAAATCAAAACAACTCAACCGCGTCAGGCCCATTAACAGTCCTAAACTTGACATATCGGCGATTTGATATATCGTCAGTTACAAATTGTAGTTTAGTTTGATTGGTCGGATGTTGTGCTTGTTTGTGGGTGTTGTTTTTTTTGTTTTATTTGATGAACTTTATTGTGTTGTGAAGGCACTTTGAAACAGTTTTGGTCCTGGCTCTGCACTCTCTTGACTGTTTTTAAGTGCCCCGAACTGATGTATGATTTGTTACATGACTTGTGTAGCATTTTGATGCTAAAATCCACGTTTTATAGCTGGTATTTAAAAAAAACGTTGAGCCTGTGGGAACAAGACCCCGACCCCACTATGGAGTTTGCATCTTTGCCACCCTTTTCACCCATCCCTGATGTCAGAAACCACATGGGCAAGGCAAGTGCGTAATGATTTGAGGACGCACGATGATTGATGTGTGGGCTTCATTAAGAACTGGTGTAGGTACCATCTTTTAGTACCTGTTAGCTACATTAGCCTTAAAACTCGCAAAAAACTAGAGATGCAAACTCCGAGTGTCTTGTTGGATTGAGTTCATCTCTGTTTGGAGTTGTTGCTGGAAAGACCAGGCTCATTTTGTCTTTGCCCTTTCTGGTTGACCTTCTCTGATTTAGCCGTCATGTGGGTCGTGTCGATGCGCTGCCTCTTGTTGAAACCCTCCCCCTCCGCGGCCCAGTAACGTTACTGTTCAGTGCCTTTTAAACTACATCTTGGATGCTGCCCGAAATTCCTTTCGTACTATCTCATTTCCTGCTCCAGCTCTCCCTCTCTTGCTCTCTTTCTCCAGCAGCTTTCTTGGGTCTGCTCTCATGCCCCCCTCCATCATTCCTCCACCCCTCGGCTGTCTTTCTGCCCCACCATCCCTCTTTCTTCTTCTAATGTGGTGCCACTTGGCTTTGGGGTTTCCCACCCTCTGTGGGGACCGAGGCGGGCTGAAGTCGACGGTCCAGAAACAAGAAAAGGTCAAAAGAGGAAAAATGTGGTGCACGATGCCCGTACACTTCCATGTGTGTTTATATTTACAGTGAGCTTGAGAGCAGGAGGGCCATAAAGTATACGCTTCCCGGTTCATGTCAGTAAAATGAGTGCATTGTGCTGTGTACATGCAGGCCCCAGTAATGTAATAGCTATTATTTAACACACTTCAGTCCAGCCTGTAACTCTGCAGGGGAACAAATCCTCCTTAGTTGGTTTTTTTACTCATTTATTTCTTTATTTAGTGTGAGAACTTCTCTTTTCTCTCACCAGTGCCTCATCTGCCACCACTACTGTCTCCTCCTACGTGTGTTTTCCACCTTGTGTCTAGGTTATTGCTGCCATGATAGATGATAAATGACATCATACGCTTTTCCATGTATATCATAGGTGTCATCAGTGAACTGAACCGCTTCATGCATCATACAGAAGACAGTAAAATGTCTGTAAATGGAGATTGAGTGTTAGTCCATTTTATGCATTTTTTTTGCCAGCGCTCTGTTTTTGTTTTTAAGTGATGTTCTTTATGGTAATTGAAGACGTTTATTCTTGATTATGATAAAATTGCATCAGATTGCCAAATGGCTCGTACATATCGTGTTGTCAAAAAGCATTGTAATGTGAGATTTTTGCCATATCAACCACCTTTGCGTGTGCCTGTTCTTGTTTTCCCTCCAGACCCTCATGTCTGCATTTTGCTCTTCCTTTCTACAAGATGGCAAGCATCACTGACTGTCTGAGGCTATCATCTCTCTCTATCTCTCTCTCTCCCTTCTGCCCTGCCATATCTTGTTGACACTTCTACTTTTTCTGTCACTCACATTACCATACAGCATCTCATTTTCACTGTCTCTCTCTCGCTCTCTCTCTCTCTATCTCTCTCTCTCTCTCTCTCTCTCTCTCTATCTCTCACACACACTCTATCTCTCTTTGTCTCTCTCTCTCTCTGTCTCTCTATCTCTCTCTCTCTCTCGCTCTATCTCTCTATCACTCACACACTGTCTGTCTTTCTCTGTCTCTCTATATATATCTCTCTCTTTCTCTTTCTTTCTCTCTGTTCCTCTCTCTATCTCTCACACTCTCTCTCTGTCTCTCTCTATTTTTCACATGGTCTCTCTCTCTCTCTCTCTCTCTGTCTCTCTCTCCCTATCTTTCACACACACACACACACACACACACACACACACACACACACACACACTATCACTCTCTTTCTCTATCTCGCTCTCTCTATCTCTCTCTCTATCTCTCACATGCTCTCTCTCTCTCACTCACTCTTTCTCTCCCTGTCTGTCTTTCTCCTTCTTTTCTCTCTGGAGTCCTTGTGCCCCAATTTCCTCCTACTGTAATTACTTTTTACCACCTACGCAGGCACGTGTGTGTGTGTGTGTGTGTGTGTGTGTGTGTGTGTGTGTGTGTGCACATATGTGTGTGTGCTGCATGTGCATGTGTGTTTATGTTCATGTGTGATTCTGTGTGCAGCTGTGCAGATTGTGTTACTCTGTGTTTTCATATCCTATGTGTGTCTACATAATTATAGGTTAATTTTACATTTTAACATACATAATGTACATAATGTGGATTTGTCCCATTTTTAATTGCCTGATAGCATTTATTTAAACGGTCTCCAAGCCCTTAGCTTTCATAATCCTGTGTCACATCAGACATAGCGAATTGGGTGTCTTGCTTCAACGAGCTGAGGTAAATTTGCAGAAATAAAAGTAAGCAGAACATACATTCATAAAGACACGAAAACGTATTTATGACTTAGCGTTGTACCACCTTTACAGGGCAGTACAGGTAATCTTTATAGTGTTTGTTTATTCGAGCTTAAGCTGTTTCTGTAATAGTTAGTAGCTACTACTAATCAGCCAACATGCTGGTCGTACTATAAAAGCTGCATCCGATGAATGATCATTGAGTTGTAAAGTAATCTAAAATAGACAAATATATATATGGTAGGCAGCGAGTGAACAGTCAGTTATGATGTGTTGGAAGCAGGAAAAATAGGCCAGTGTAAGTATCTAAGCCACTTTGACAAGGGCTAAATTGTGATGGCCACAAGTGGTCCAAGAAGAGACAACTGGCGAACCAGCAACAGGGTGAAAAAAAGGCGCCTATAGTGGCTGATATAATGGCTCATTGGTGTAAAAACATTTTAAAGCCTGGATTTTGTCTGTTTGATATTACTTAACAGGTTGATGCGGTTTGAGGCAAACATGTGATGATTTAGGTACAGTCTGCACAACCCTACTTAGTGGGATTCATGTCTCCGTTGCTTGTTTACGTCATTAGACTCGTAGCTCCAGTGCAGAACAGAAAAAGCAAACCTCACACAGACGTTTTGGCCGGTCGACTGCATGCAGAGTATATTTTTTGCTGAAGCGTTTCTTTGACATTCATGAGAATCGCATTGCATTGCGCAGATACACAGCAGTCTCTTGTTTTACACTACCACATTAACCACAACATGTAATTTCCTGAAAAGGGACTTAATCATGATGAAAGCTCTTTTTATTCTTTTTTTCCCTCTTGATTTGATGAAGGGAGGTTTGAATGAGTCAGACCAACCTCCCCCCCACCCCCAGGGAAGAAAGAGTGCAGCTGAAAGAGGAATAGACAGACAACAGCTGCAGCAGTTGAAAAACGTGAGAGAACGGCAGTGAGTGCATGAAGAGAGAGCGAGACAGAGGTGTAGGAACCGAATTAGATCGAAAGTGATGTGAGAGTGAGAGAGAGGGAATGAAAAAGGATGAAGGGGATTAGAAGTTGGTTTTATAAGGAGAGATGGCAGATTGCAGAGGAAGCATGTATTTTCTTCCTTTTTTTTGCCGCACACACACACACACACACACGCACGCACACACCGACACACACACACAGACACATGGACATGCCCCTAGCCTGGCTGCAAAGCTTTACCTACAGTGTGTATTTACAGTGGAAGAAATGAGAAGAAACAAAATGATTAAGAGAAAGAAAAAGCAAAAAAAAACGTTTTCTCTCAGACGAGTGAGGGAGGCCTTCCCGCACAACTAAAGAGTGCAAAGTAAACCCAGGCACCATCAGGGACCAAGGTTGCACCTTTCATAATGACTGACATCACTCAACAGCCTCACACCCCCCTAACCTGAACCAGAGTTTCATGTTCCTGCAACTTTCAAATCCACTGTAAACATTAATGCATTGAATTTTGTAGATTCAAATATATGACACATTTGAATCAAGTAAATTCAGTTTTTTTCAGTGTACATTAAACACAGGCACACGCACGCACGTACGCACAAACACACACACAGCATGTCTGGTCAGGTTAGTGCTCTGCAGGTGATGGGGGTCAAACGGAAATTCAGTGTTGATAGTGACTAAATGCCCACATGCTGAGAAAGCAAACAGTTGGGAGAACACACACAGACACAATAAGACCTGCAAACAGGACGCACTTTCAGACGGCCTCCTACTACACCTCTCTCTCTCTATCTGTCTCTATCTGTCTCTCTCTCTATCTCACTCTGTTCCTCTTTCTTCCCCTTATCTCTTCCTCTCTCCTTATCTTTTTCTTCCGTTTCTGTCTCTCGCTTTCTCTCTGTTTCTCTCTCATTCTTCCCCTTCGGTCTGTCTGTCTCTCTCTCTGTCTCTCTCTCTCCTTCTGCTTTTCTCTTTCTCTCTATCTCTTTCCTCTCACTGTGTCTTTTTATTTGGAAAGAGAAGGGAAACAGATACAAGGGCACAGAGGGTTACGCTTCCTGTTGTGGCATTTTCCTGTTGCGTGGAGACTAGAAGCGTCTGGCTTGGCTGTGCTCAGAATAGTTTGTGTGTGTGTGTGTGTGTGTGTGTGTGTGTGTGTGTATTGAACATATGCAGAACCAATAGTCATCCCCATACGACCACTCGCTTTGTGTGTGAATGGATGTTAGTGTGTGTCATCAGTGCTTGACCTCAGTTCTCTAAATGTGACACACACACACACACACACACACACACACACACACACACACAGCCTACACTCTGGTAATCCCATGGTGCCGTGCTACCTAGGCCGACCTGAAAGGTGTAATCCAATCAGGATCTGGGTGATTATATGTGTGTGTGGGGAGGGCGGACAGGAAGTGATGGACAGGGTTTCTAGATCCTTTGCTGGCCTGATGTCACCGTTACTCTGATCTGCTTACGGCTTCATGGCCGCGCTGCCGCAGCCCCTCCTCCGCTGACAGAGCAGATTTTAAAGCTGCGGTTTGGCCAAAAAGCAGACTTACCCAGTTACCCAAAAGTAATCGATCAGCCAAGTTCAGGTATGAGGTCTGAAGTTTGCCACTTCAGTTTTGAGCCGAAGCACACAGTGTGAACAGTGTGAAATTCTTTCTCTGCATTTAACCCATTCACCAAGTCGTTGGCAGCCGGTGTAGCGCCCGCAGAGCAGTGTGTGGAGACGGCACCTTGCTCAAGGGTACCTCAGTGGTGCCACTAGCAGTCCTGGGACTCAAACCCACGGCCTTACGATCACAGGGGCAACTCCCAAACCACCAGAACACCGGAGGTTTAGAATTGAGCTAGTAAAAAAAGCCAATGTAGCGAACAAGTAATGGAAGATGATGTACCACCAATTACACAATTCAACAAAAAAAATGTTTTTGTAAGCATCAGAAACCACAACACACTTCTCTAAACCATTTTTCATGCTGATTTCAGATCTGCTTTCATTTTTTTTCAGTCACATCAGCTTTTTGAATTATGAGTAATATTGGATTTGCAATAGACTTGCATGCGGTTTTTATTGAACCACAGGCATCAATCAAGTAACTGTTTCAATATTTTCAGTGTGAAGTCAGATAGGCGCACACTGTGGCATAGATATAATGATCAGTG
>JBBJLS010000082.1:18119281-18186144 GCA_037577275.1 Bryconaethiops microstoma
TCATCCCAAAGGTGTTGGATGGGGTTGAGGTCAGGACTCTGTGCGGACCAGTCAAGTTCTTCCACACTGAACTCATCCAACCATTGATTATGGAGCTGGCTTTGTGCACAGGGGCACAGTCGTGCTGCAACAGAAATGGACCTTCTCCAAATATTGTGTCCACAAAGTTGGAAGCTTGGCATTGTCCTAAATGTCTTGGTATGTTGAAGCATTAAGATTGGGCTTCTCTGAAAATAAGGGGGATAGCCCAAAGCCTGGAAAACTGTGTCCCTTTTGTCCCTATTGTGTATCTCAGCACCTTCCCCTATTATCCACTGGGGCAGTGTGGTGTGCTATTAGTCCTTCCAGCCAATAGTAAAGGAACAGAGGAGGGGAGTTTATAGGACTGGAGGACAGTCAGCAATTACACAGAGCTGGGCGAAGAGGCAGAGAGCTACACTCTGTCTTCTACAGGTAAACGGATTAAACTAGTGTCTTTACGTTAAATTATAATATTTATGTCCACCGTTAGATTCGCTTGACACTGTTGAAGCCTGTTTGCTTCATAGTTCATGTACGACTATCGTTTTTGACGACTATCTTCATCTGTTTTGTTATTTTACCGTTTAAATTTGACATATTATATCCACGTCTGAAGTTATGGCTCCGTATGTTAACTTGTAGCGAGTTAGGTGATATCTTAAGCAATGTTTTGAGCTTCGTTTTGCTGTATTTTTATACTTACCGTGTTTTCCTTCTCGTTAGGGAGCACGGCTGTAAGTTAAATCATGAGCAAAGAGATGGAAATGAAGGAGGTCGAGCTCAACGAGCTGGACCAGGAGAAGCAGCCCATGACAGGAGAGACTCCAGAGAAAAACGGCTGCGTGAAGGTGAAAGTCCCGGAGGACGCGGAGGTGAAATTCACCGGCCTGTCCAAAGAAGAGCTCATGAGAGTGGCTGGGACCACGGGGTACGACTTACTTCAGACCTAAAAGCACAAAAACATTAAACTTACGGTGGGCTAGAAGTTAGCAATATTACCCTAAGTGTACTTTTTTCCTTCTGAACCTCACAATTATAGTGATTTTCCGGTTCAAATAGCCTTAAACACATCTGTGAGTGTGCATTTTTAGCAGCAGTCTAAAACACATAGCTCAGACGTACTGTTGCTTGGATACATTTAAAATAACGTTCCTCAGTTACCCGTAAGAAATGGGTACTTTACTTAAGTAAAACATATTTTTACTTGAGTATTGTCAAGGAATACTTTAAGTAATTGCTTTTTTATTTAATTTCACTCTCTTATGTTGGTGACATCATCTGTACTGCTGTATAACTTTGGAGCTTTAGGATTTTATTTAGGAGACCAAAAATACGTAGTTTTTGGTTGCTGATGGATGATGGATGCACTAAGAAGTGACACTGGAGTTTTATAACTTTCTTGTTATTTTTGGCAAGATATTTCTCATTTTACTCACTATTTCACTTCAGTAACAACACTTGCTTTGTACAAGATATATTTCATTTTACTCACTATTTCACTGCAGTAACAACACATACGTGTTTAGGCTACTTTACACTCTGGAAATGCAATTGCTTTTTATATTTAATTTAATTATTTTATGCCGGTGATAGCATTTGTACTGCTGTGTGTCTAGTAAATCCTTTCTTGTTGGAGTTTTAGCTTTTTATTTGAGACCAAAAGGAGACCAAAAATGTAATTTAGTTTTCGGACACTGTATGCACTAAGAATTTCTCATTACTCACTATTTCATTGCAGCGAGGACACTTTTACGAGTACAGGTTTAGGCTACTTTACACGGTCTTAAACTCACACTTTTAATGGGCTTTTTCTTCTAACTTCCAACACGTCAACAGATGGGTACGGACCCGCTGGATCTTACTGGTTCTGTTTTGGCTGGGCTGGGTTGGCATGCTGGCTGGGGCTGTGGTGATTATTGTTCAGGCTCCACGGTGCAAACCTATCCCTGAAATGCACTGGTGGAATGAGGGTCCCCTCTACCAGATAGCCGATGTGACCGCCTTCCCAGGAGACAATGGCTTTAAAGGTATGAGAATAATGTTCTGTATAGAATGGTCTGTTTAACTACAATTGACATGCAGTTATACATGCATGATTACTTTGTCTTTTGAAAAAAATATTTAAAATAATTGAAAAGCTATCTATGCATCACACTTCATTTAACATGGTTTTGTTATTCGATAATGTACATGATGACTCATTCACTTTCATTTATGGAAATACAAATTCATGTAAACACAATGTGTTTCCCTCATGTCTTGGAAGCCACTATTATGATGCACAGGTTTACAGGCACTGTCCTCCAGAACTTGATGTGAAGAATTTTAATTTTAATTACTCATCACAGCTAGGAAATACATAATAAATTATGATTTTTAGCACTACTGATAGTGTTCAAAGTAAAACTAGTAAAACTAATTTTCAAAATTGGTTGTTTTGCAGCTTATTGGGTATATTTTGAAACTTGAACAATATTTAGACTGAAATTTAAATGTTTTAAATATAAAAAGCAAGAACTGGCCAGGCTGGTGTATGGTATGATTTAAAGCTGTCACAGTGGAATGCTTGCCAATAGTTACTGACTGTCTTGTGACTCTCATGTCAGAGATCACATGCTGAATCAGCCTTTCACATTCTGCCTCCCCCTGCATTAAATTATGGTTGCCTAGAGAATTTTTTGGTGTAAATTGTGTGAAATGAGTGTGTCACATGCACACACACACACACACACACACACACACACACATAGTCACACAATAGTGGCCTTCAATTTAGAGGAAGTAAAATGCAGTGGACTCTATAGTCTCTACACATATGATTAATGACTCGGCAACCATCAAATGTCCTTAACCTTTGCTTTTTATGAGCACATGTTGATATAGTCATAATGATTGTGGTTAATGATTAAAGATTTGGCAGGCACTGTGGCTTGGTGAAACGGATTGTACTGTACTTGTTCTTTTTGTAGGAGTGGAGGAGAAGCTGGACAGTTTGAACCAGCTTAAGGTGAAAGGACTGGTTCTCGGCCCGATCCACAGTGTCCAGGCAGACCAGCCGAGTACCCTAGATTTGCAGACCATTAATCCTGTGATCGGTGATGAGAAAAGCCTAAACAGCCTCCTCGAAAGGGCCCACAAGAAGGGTGAGGTTCTTTAATATCTAATAACCTCTCATGACCTCTGTTAGAACTTCTCACTGCAGAGTGAACTTCCGCCAAAAGTCAATATCTGTTTTCACAAATGTCTCTTACATGTGTTGTATGTTCCTGTGTCCATTACTTAAATAACTTGACACATAGCAGCATTGATTTATGTTTTATAAGGGTTAACTCCCATGAACAACTCACACTGGTGTTTTATTTAACAGCATTTGGATATTTACTCTCTCGCAGGTATCTCCATAGTGCTGGACCTGACACCCAACTACGAAGGAGCTGCATCTTGGTTCAACAATGCCGCTGCTGTTGCCGAAAAATTTAAGGTAAGACTTTATAATAGGGAAGCATGTATGGAGTCGATGAAAACAAACTGTCAAATAAGTACAGCCTTATCTCTAGAATGAGTAATAAAAAAACCCTTCTCTCTTGTACCCTGTCAGACTGCATGTGCCTACTGGCTTCATAAGGGAGTGGACGGCTTCCACGTGTCTGATCTGAGTCAGATTGTCAGTACTGCGGCCTGGACATCAATCCAGGCTGTTGTCCAAAACAATGTCACAGAAGGGATCAAGAAAACGTAAGTCAAATAAATGTTGCTGTGAGACATCTTGTGGTTAGAGTGAAGAATTCAACAAAGCTTTTGAAGAGTGCTGCTAGTTCCCTCTGTTGGTAGCAGGGTCCCATGGCATTGTGAGAATTAACCGGCTCATGGACCTTGAATACATTTACGATCAAGTTCTTGGGTGTGGATTTAATCTCGTCTTAGATTAAACTGCAGTGCTATTTGTGTTTCACCATTCGCCAAATCCTAGATAGTTCAGGCTTAAGTTTAAGCTTGAAACTGGAAAACTGGCCCTTTTAATTTAAGACCATAACCCACCACTCACACTTTATTCTCATATGAATATTCTCACAATTTACACATTACATGTGCATTAGGTACTAGACAATTCATAGTATTTGCTGAATAATACATCTCAAGATTAATAACTGAATTATAATCTTACATATTTGTTTCATATTTGTATTAAATAACAAATCATAAGATTGTGAACTAAGTTATAAGTGTAAGGGTCATGAGGTTAACTGAAGATATATTTATAATACAGAGAAATTATATCTCACTAATGTATTTTATCCTTAGGGCTCTGATGGGTTCGGTCACCAGTGTGAATGCCGATGATGCGTCTCTGGTCCTGAATAACTCCAGAGTTGATCTGTTGTTAACCGGCCTGCCATATCTAAGTCAGTCTATGGTGGACCAGGCCCAGGCTATCAATAAGCTCTATTCTAACCATCCCCAGACTAGCTTGGGCTGGAGCCTGGGCCCACTTGCCTTCAGAAACCCAGCTATGCCTATACGTCTCTATCACATGCTGCTCTTCACCCTACCGGGCACACCAGTATTCAGCAATGGGGATGAGATTGGACTGAAAGAAGGGGTGAGTTTGGCTGACTGGATAAATGAATGGTTAGAAATCCATTCACGTCCATTACACAGCCACACACACAAACTATATATATATATATGCATGCAATTTTGCTAACCTTATTTAAATGCTTATTTCTAGGAACCCCTTGATGCAGTCTGGGATTTGGAAAGCCCAGCTGAGGACAGCAATGAAACAGCAAAGGTGATTATAAATATGTTCTTGTTATTAAGTTTATTTAGGTGCTTACATATATGAAGTACTGTTTACAGTAAAAATATCAGATACTAATAAAGTTTTTTAATTTTATGCAAAAGACGGTATAAATCAAAGACCCTTGTCAGAGCCTTTTTATTTAATTTCCATTCACAACTACAATTAAGTACAATTTTATTTCATTTCCATTCACAACTACAATTAAGTACAATTAAATACAATTAAGTATAGTTTCCAAGTCAGAAAAAAGCAGAAAACAGAAAATTAAATGAAGCCTCACACATCAAGTATAAGATTTTTTTTTAGCATTTAATTTATCCACTCTTTACATTTGTGCACCCTATTGCTGCTTTAACTTTTGCAAACTTAAAACCAACCAGTCACAGCTGTTCCCCAAGGTGTCATTCACATCGCTACCCTACAAAGAGATCAACATTCACACAAGAAACTACACAAACACACCTCATGCTGCCTCTGTTTCTTTCTCGTAGCTAAAGGAGATACTTCTGAAAAGCTTAGCTATAAAATAAGCCACTTGCACATGGAAGAAATAGTAACAAAGAAAAACAACAGGAAAAAGTTGTAGAGAAAACAGTGCTACCAATGACTGAAAAAGACCAGGTAGACCACCAAAACTTGTCACCATCAGATAAACAACTCTTTCATCTTTGAGAGAGGAGAAAACAAGCTCCCCTCTTGATTTAGATTTGGAAAAAGTTGTTTTTGTCCATCCTAAGCAGTCAACAAACTGTAATGGAGTAAAGAGTACATACAAAATATGCTCTGCAACACCAAAACTAGACATTTCTGAGACTCAGGTTTATAGACTGGTGAGTGTAAAATTGTAATCGGGGATTACTTGGACCACGAGAAGCAGAAAATCCAACAAACTTTGAAGATTAAACTTTAAAGATTAAATATTTCAGTGACTCTGGGATAGGGTTGGTTGTATTCTACATGTCGCTACCTTGCAAAATTGTAATATACAGTGTAATATTGGGAGAACTACAGTCCATATAGCAGCTGTGCTACAAATACTGTGACGCTTTTAGGTTTTGCAGAGGATGTTAGTGAAAGTAAAACCTCGGCTTCTGCAGTGTTTTGCAGGTGTGATTCGTCATGTTACATGTGGTAAACTGCTTACAGATATTACTTAGGTGTTTGCTTCAATGGGCTAAAGATTTCTTCTTAGGAGCTGGTCCTACTCCTTTCTCAGTCGTATGAAAAGTTTTATATAACCCACGTAGTTCTGTAGGAGGAATCTTCCACCCAGACTTGTGGGCACTGTGATTTCCGCAAGTAATTCTGAGAAGTATTATGAAGGCATGTCCATAAGTGCATAAACTTCTATTATCTTTTATCATGAGTCTGTTGAAACTAGCAGTCTTATTTGTTATTTTCTCTCTCAGACTGTGCGAGCAGAACGCAGTGAAGTGCGGAGCTTCTTTAAGGCCCTAAGTGATTTGAGAGGGAAAGAGAGAGCTCTGCTCCATGGAGACTTCACCTCTCTCTACAGTTCTGCTTCCTCGACCGCATTCCTTCGCTTGTGGGATCAGAGTGAGCGCTTCATCACCGTTTTAAACCGGGGCGAAGAGGCCATCACCATGACGCTGGCCAATAGTGACTTACCCACAAAGGCTCGTGTCCGTCTGAGCACCGATGCAGAGAAGTTTGCTGTAGACAGTATGGTGCCTTTAGAGAAACTGCAGCTAGGCCCCAAACAGGCTGTGTTACTGTCATACCCTTATGTAGGATAGGTACGTCATTAAAAATATATACGCACACAAAGGCCCTTTATTACCATCAGGACTTCAGGGCTTAGACCTCAGCACTCCAGTTTAGTTCATAATTGTGGAAGTCTGTTATAATAATCTGTTTCTTAGAATAGGCCCATTTCCTAATACATGTTTGAATTGCATTTTCATATTAGGAAATGTTTTAGGAGCACTATCTGGAACACTAGAACAGTAAAGCCAAAGGTCACTAGACATTCCAGCTTTGTGTGTGGATTTATAGAAAAAATAAATGTAACAGTTCAATTACAGATGTGATGCCCTGTGTCAATAATTACGTCTCAGTCTGTCTTTGTTTTCCTCTTTATCTCTCCCTCTCTGTGACAATGGTTTTTATTTCTGTCACTATGACTATATAAAACGCAAAAACGTATTGTGTACGTGTTTTGGCTCTGTGCCATGAGCCGTTATTTCTCAGGGCAGGAAAAGGAAGACTATAAACTGTACAGGTGTGTAAGTGTGTCATACACACTACAGTTGTCTGCTATATTAAACTCATTTACTTCCTTAGGTTCCAAGATAAGAGAGCAAGGGTTTCTTTTGACAATTAAAAGCAAGTGTTACAACAGTTGACTGCAGCTCATATTACCTTACATGAATTCAAATGTTTGCCTAATTGTGTATTATTTCTGTTTTAGATTTAGAAAAGCTAAGCAAGCTGTTCTGCAATTTTTATCATAATCCAAAATGACCACGTTTCAGTCATTTTGACTCTATGGCAAAGTTGTACAGCCACAAGACTGCGAGTATGTTGAATGGCGAGACGTTACAGACAGGCAAATACTTCTCTGAAGATGTCGTTCCTATCTGCCCACTTTATTTTCTTCTGTTTCCTTTCCATTTTCGGGAGATGTAAAGTGTTCTTTTTTTAGATTCCTCATTTTACCTGCTTTAAATCTAATTTGCCATGTTTGCATCGCTGAACTACATATTTAAGGTGTGTGTGTGTGTGTGTGTGTGTGTGTGTGTGTGTTTGTGAACTTGCCTTCACATTTGTTTGCACAAAAATAGACTGTGGTTTACAATGCTTCAGAAAACACATTCTTACATTCAAATAAGTGGTAATGAAATCCGCTTTTCTTCTAGTAGACCACTGACTTTCATTCCAAATTTAATTTGTTTCAGCGCAGGTGTAAATTATTATTTAACACAATTCACACTTGTGCAAATCAATGTCATTCATGAGAAAAATCTTCATAAAAGCCCCCACCTTAAATTGAATGAAGCCTATTTGGGCAAACCATCAGTAAAGTTTCCTGATGTATATACGATACACCCACACACACATTATATATACATATTAGATATATATATATATATAGAGATATACACACAGCAGAGTAGTCTTAGGCACCTGGGAAAATTATACTTAAAACCTGTTTTACTAAAACATTAATATTACAATAAATACAATTAACATTGTTACAGTAAAGAGTGGTTTTATGTGTGGCAAAGTGTTCTTCTAACCATTTCCAGACCTCTTTCCACATGGAAGTCCAATATTCATTTTAGCTACAATCAAATACCTGGTTTGGCTCATTTTACTTCATTAGATTAAATTTGGTGCTGCTTATGGAATTTTATACATCCACACGATGACTGGAGGCAATGAGCAGAAATCTGAAACCAAACATGTGTTCTTCTAACCAGGTCACAAAATATCAACTCTTTTAGAAAAAAGGAAATCTTGATACTTTTTTACTGCTTTCTTGTTCGTTTGAGTTTATTCTAATGTTCACTTGTGTTTTTGCTGGCAGAAAGAAACCCACCGCTGATATAAACAGATTCAAACAGTTTTCATAGGTGCCTAAAACTTTTGCACAGTACTGTATGTATATTTGTAGATCCCCAGAATGAGAACCTGATCTGTGGTTTCCGTGTCTCTCACTTTAGGAGAAGCCAAGAATATCCCTCCATACCCGGGGCCGAATAAAATGAGGGACTGCTACTGCACAGTGAATCTGGACCAGGAGGAGGTCTTCCGGACGAAAATCATTGAGAAGTCTTTATGGTAAGAAATCTGCCTCTTTCTTTCACTTCATCCAGGTTACTGATTCTTCCACTCAGTGCCGCTAGGCCACTCCTTTTTATCCTAGCATGACAGTGTAGAAAAGACAAAGAAAAACAAGGGTGACCTGCCATGTCAGGACCAGCACAGTGGTGAAGTACTTTTTACTTTGCCATTGTGCATTGTTTGTTTGACCATAACAGCATTAATCCTGCTTAGGAAGTACCCAATGATGAAAAAGTGTTTTTTTAATACTAATGATGAAAAACTGCTTTTATATTTTTGTACAAACTTTCTTCACTTCAAAAATGTTTGCCCTCTGGAATCTGTCTTTACAGAGCTTTTTTCTACCACTATATAAAAGATATATGATGCTGCCTTTATTGTTGGGTGCTTTGTCATTTTTATTATCCAGTTTAGTGTTAATTATTGTTTTATTTAATCAGATAAGTGATATGTGGCAACCAGTTATTAGCGTAGTCCTATTATTGTTCAGTAATGTTCAGAAATGATTCAGAAATGATTTACACAAATACAGGCAAAAATACGTAACAGAAAGCAGAAAAAAAAAATATTAAAGAGTGTGTGTGTGTGTGTGTGTGTGTGTCTGTGTGTGTCTGTGTGTACATCTGTGTTTGTATGTGTACGTGTGTGTGTGTGTTTAGTGTTTGGGGGTAGTTTGTTGAATGTAATGTAAAGGGTTCAGGAACAGATCACTGTGGTCATTTTGTGCAGTAATGTCTTGTGGACATGGATCATGAGAATCCTGTTTTGAGTGTGTGTGTGTGTGTGTGTGTGTGTGTGTGTGTGTGGTGAGGCATGGGTAGGTGTGTTTACATCACCTCAGAAAGGCCTTCTCTGTGCATGTGATCAGGGCTGCCCACGTGAGTGTATCGTGCAGACAGTAATCATGTAGGACAAGTGAGTCAAACTGAGTTTCCTCTTGCTCTAATGCCAACGCAGGAGAGCGAAAGACAGAGAGAGAGAAAGAGAAAACAGCAAAACACACAGTAAAGAGGGATCAGATAGGAGTTTCTCTGTAGAAACGACTCATCTCCAAAACTCCCTAGAATATCCTTCAGTGCAACTGGTAGTTTTTTAAAATATATTTTGGTCTCAGATTTCAACCCAGACTTCTTTTCTACATTTGTGTTGCTGAAATACAGAAATACGGCTCGTATAAGTGTGAGTTGCAGATCGGTGGAAGTGAAGGAGCTGTTTCCTTTAACTTTAGGAATAGCTGGAGATGTGTCTGTGATCCAACATCAGTACCTGACCTCACTGATGCTCTTGCGGCTGAATGCAACCAGGTCCTCACAGCAATGTTGAGACATGTAGTGTAAAGCCGTCCCAGAACAGTAGAGGCTGTTCCTGCAGCAAAGAGTGGGCAGATGCCCCTCTTAACACTTTTGTTTTTAGAATAAATCATTAGCTTTTGAACACATACAATGTATATTCAAAAAGGGGCTAATGCAATGACAGACTCTGCTTTTTGTCTGCGAATTTTACAGAAGGAAATGGTCTCCGTGCTCTTGCTTATCGTCGCAATATCTAGTTTCAAGACAAAAACCTGCATCTTTATCTCTGATGCTTTGTGAAATCTTTCCTTTGCCTTTGGGTCGGCCTCTGTGAAAATGTTCATTAACCCTCGCAGCTACAGAACTTTCGATTCCCTTTTACCTAGTGTGAGATTCTTGCTCATCTGTCATTTGTGTATTTCATCAGTAGATTAACATTTAGACTTCATTTTTAATTTCAAATGAATTGGTTTTGTATGCGTGTTAGCGGTCATGTAACTGAACTTAGCTTTAGGGGTATGCTGATTCGATACTCACTGTCGATTTGCGATACTGGGTGCAGGCCAAAATCACTGGATCGGATATAAAAAAAAAACCTGAGCTTTTACATAAATGCTTAACTAAATTTTGAGTCACATGCCGTAAATAGAGACACACAGATAACGACATGAATAGCACAGATGTCAGGTCTGGGGACAGTGACTGTGGTTTTGGTGTTAGGTATTCTTGAGCACACTGGGTTTGAGTTAATTTTTTATTATTTGTTTCAGCTGCCAGTGTGCTCAGGAGAAAGCATGGGTGTGTTCTGATTGGGTTTTGGGGGTTTGTATTTAAGTTCGCTTGGGACCAACCTGTGTCGTCAGTCCACCGTTTACCAGGCTGGTTTGCTTTCTGTTTCCCAATCTCCTTTCGTTCAATGTATTGAGCTCTGTTTTTGGCCAGCGTGCCTTTTGTTTTCGTTTTGTTTAAGAAATAAAGAAACAGCTAAAGATGAATGTCTGCCTACGTGCCTGCCTTCGTTTGGTGACAGAGGGGAAACGTGACAACGGAGAAACAGCAGAGCTGTGTCTCAAATGGCTCAGTAAGATGAGATAAGATAAACCTTTATTAGTCCCACAAGTGGGAAATTTGCAAGTGGACAGAAACAAGGAACCGCAAAAATGAAAAACAATGGAATAGAATAAAAATACAAATGTGCACTATACAATCTAGAAATAAAATAAAAATATGTGCATGTGTATTGTAACTCCCACAGTTAAAATACAATCTCCTGCACCCAAACAGTGTATAGTATGTCTAACAAAGAGCCACTGGAGATTTAAAGAATTCCACAAAACTGAACAAAATGTTCACTATATGGGTGTAGAAACTGGAATTTTATAATAACTCACTTCAGAGGAAGTAGGAAACCATTTCAGATTTGAAGTCCAGACAAGTGCATCATTATCAGCTTAGTTGTTGAAGAGCAGGAAAGAGACAGTATTGGGTTGGTAACGGTATCAGGGATACATCATATAGTTCTTTATTAGAGTAGTTCTTTAAAACTAAGTTAGAAATCCTTTACAGCAGTGGCCCCCAACCTTTTTTGCGCCACGGACCAGTTTCCTGTAAAACAGTAGTTTCAGGGACTGGTGTAGATACAACTAAAAACAAAATATTTTTGTTTTTCACTCATTTCTCCTAGCTTGTGGACGAAATTTTGTGACCGATGCGAGCGTTTGTTTTTTTTTCTCAAAATAAAAGACTCTTTTGGACTCTGATAATCAGTAAAATATTTTCATTCTGTCTTTCTGTGCGGCCCGGTACCAAATGACCCATGGACCTATACGGGCTGCGGCCCGGTGGTTGGGGACCTCTGTTCTACAGCATCACATTCTTTCATAGTTATTAAAAAGTTTTGAAGGTGCGTGTGATGTGAACCATGGATTCTTACAGAGAGAGTAACATAGGTGCACGCGTTTTAATTTGTAGATTCCGATCAACAGAGGACCGTGTGAGTGAACTGTTACTCCTCTAACTCTCTCTATTACTTGGAGTGAAAGCAGAGCGCTTGCTTCCCCATTGGGTCAGAGTTTAGTAATCACTCTCAGTTTCCCCTGGGCATGTGTTCATGCATGCCTGTGCATGTTGAACAAGGTTGCTGTTGTAATTACTATAACCTTGTAATGTCTGTTTTGACCGATGGCGAAAGTCTCACCCTGTTTCCCCTCTGACCGCAGCCCGTTTTACGGAGAGGACTTTTACTGCGAAATCCCACGCAACTTCCGCCACCTCTCCTTCTACATCTTCGACAGGGACGTCTTCCGAAGGGACTTCAGCATCGGTGAGTGATCATTACTGCTATTCGTCCAGATGCCTGCCAGCCTCACACACCAGTTTCATCTCAGAGCTTGGTTTTGTTTTGTTGCTTACTGTGGAAAAAAAAGAAAGTGCCGTTTGACTGACATGCACACCGACCAATCACAGGTCACTAGTTTTGTAAAGGCAGGGATTTTTAAAATCATGCTACAACAAAAATAGACTTCAGGAAACAAATTGGTACGAGTCAGTAAACACGTGAAGATGTGTTTTTTTCAAGCCATATGTTTTATGTGGAACTGAAGGGAAATCCTAGTGGTTTAATAGAGTGTTTAATAGATATCATAATAGATTTTACAGATGTTCTGTGTACATATGTGGACCAGTTGGAGCTAGTAGCAGTAGCCACTCCAGTTATGTGGAGACTGTTAAATTGGAGCCTGTTAGAGGCTGAAACGGTTTTGCTTTCAGTTAACGGCTTGACTGATATTTGTCTCTGAGAGTGATACTGATTTAGGGGGGCAATAAGTTTATAGTTCTATAAACCCTCTAATATTACCTCAAAATCTCTGTCTTAATTTCTTTGTGGGGTGGTCAGGCACAGCCTTGTGTTCAAAAAGTGAATTATTAGCACACTTCTATGTGGTTGGTTGGTCTTAAAAATAGCATCACATTTCTGAACATGATTTCCCTATATTTAAAGAGACATTTTCGCTAATGCAATGGTTAATATCTGCCAGTCGGACTGTTAATTTTAAAGTGAGTGTTTAAGGCAGCTGCAGCTTCAGGCAATTCAGGCGATTTCACACATTACTTATTAAAGAAACTCTCCTCACTGGTTTTCTTCTGACTCCTCTGCCCTCCGATTGGTGGGCACACCAGTTAGCAGCAGGGTCCCTCTTGCTGATTTGCCGTAAATCAAACTACTAGCCTGATTGACTGCGTCACTGAGGGACAACTCTTAGGTTCTCCTGAAAACTGCGAAGAGAAACACTACAGGTCAGATGGATTCAATATGTTGAGCAGATGTGAGTGGCAGCAGCCTATTAAAGCCAGACAATTCGAGCTGAAAGCCAATCTCCTTCCTCTGTTTTCTGTTTACTATGCGTTGCTTAGAGTTCCCTATTCTTTACAAAGAGCCCGTTAAGCTATTTAAATAAGAAGCCAGATGTTGTGCTTTATCGTTAACCCCTCAGGTATAAAGAAGATCTGATTAAAATCCGACGCACTTGTATGATGACTGAAGCTGCTTTTCATTGGAAGGAACACACTTGAGTGCATTTCTGGTACTGTTTTTACATTTTGCATGTAAGAATAATATGTAGAGAGTAAAATGATAAAATAACAACTGTAAAAATATTGAGCGACCAAGAAGTGCATAAAGCTATGTAATATAACTTAGATTCTTTAAAGTAGTCCCTCTTTAACTTCAAGCAGCTTTACACACTCTTGACATTCTCCAGCAGCTTCATGACGAGCCACCTTTTCCAACAGACCTGAAGAAATGTGCTGAGCACTTATCAGCGGATGAAAACTAGTTTATGTTTATTTGTTTATTTGTAACATTAATATAATTTAATAAAGGCAAATACTCAAGCATAGAAAACTATAAAGGACATATCGGATGCCAGATATCATAACATTTACAGCAATACACTAATTTGCAATGTCTGAACATGTTTGAAGATATTTCAAATAAGTTTTTAAAAATAAATTTATACATAAGCATCCGTTAGCCTACTTATATTTGTTTTGGAAACAGAAATGTGAGATTTTAAATCAGAAAGTCTTCAAGCATTCAGATAGCTGAGTCCAAACTTGTACTTAAGTGTGTGTTTTGACATGTGGTTTAGTGTAGATGCTCACAGAATTGCGGTGGAATTTGCGTTTACATCATTACATCCAGGGTCAAAGTCAGTCATTTTATTTATTTATAGTATTTATATCCTTTTCTCTTGCTGACCACAACTATTAGTACATTTAGCCTAGTGTATTTAATACAGAGTATTTTTAGAGAGTGTTATTTTGACTTAATAATCTGTTTTATATAGTTCTTGTTGTCGTGTCTTCATGTTTGTGCAGTTTTAACATAAGCAATTTCCTCTGGGATCAGTAAAGTTTTCTGATTGGGATTCTGGTTCTAAAAGACTTTCTTTACTGTAAGACCCGTGTGAGCTGCTCTGTGCTCTGTTTGCAGCAATAACACATACACATGTGTGGAGGTATCACACCAGAGGGGTGCTTCTGAGATTCCTGAGAGTGTTCTTGGGTATGTGTGTGACGTCGCGCTCTGTTTCACCCCACTGAGTGTGTGTGAGCTCTTCTTACTTATCTGTACTCCCCTGGCATTGACATCAGTCGTGAAGCCGGCCCCCTTGCTCAGACATGCTCACCAACTGAAAAGTACATCTCAGCAGAAGGTCTAATTTACACAGTTTTCTCCCTTAAGAGGATGCGTCAGCCAAGATGGGTCTGAAGTTTCTTGCTTATGCTCAAATCACCACGTACTTGTCTCAAACCATCTCAAACAGACTGGCGTATTTGGTTTCTGACATTGTATTACGTATTCTTATCTACACAAATGGACAAAGTGGGATCCCAAGTGGCCGTATGGGTCCTCGGTGATGACACAGCCATCGGTACTCGGGAGTCCAGTACAGCACAGGTGTCCTGTCTGGATTCAAGATTCAAGATTCAAGATGCCTGGATATGTGGGATGGCACTTTCTCTCCTCCCATCACTCCCGTTACGTTAGCTAGCAGATTACAGTAGGTGGCTAGTGTTCTCCTCCAAGCGTGTTGAGCTGTCCAAGTACCTTGGTGCACTGCTTAAGGGGTCTTAGGGGGTCCCAGCTTTGTAGCATCATGTGACCGGAAGACCTACCTGGTGGGATTGTTGGAATTAGGCACTTCATTGGGTGGGAGAAAAACATGGACAAAAGTACAACATATAGCTGAAAGCAGTGGCAATGACCTACTTAAAGCTTGAATTTTATGTGTGCTTTTTCCACATCTTGCCCATTTGTCCAAACCTCAGACACCAAACGTAGCTTAGGGAGAAAACTTACTTTAAATTTTCAAAATGTTCATTCATCAGTCATTAAGGTTAGTGTTTTTTTGGCAAGAAGTGGTGAAGTGTAGCTTTAGTTGTGTCACGGTGTGTGTACTGTGTGTGCCGTGTAGGGGTGCGATGGTACAGGTTTCCCACGGTACGGTACGTACCTCGGTATTCGGGCCACGGTTTCGGTTCGGTTTAAACACAACACTACAAATAATAAACTGCCTCTTATTCATGTATAAAATATGCACACATGTATAAAATTCAAACTTACAAAATGTAAACAAAACCACTTTAAAAAATGTTAAAGTGCCTCTTAAAGTGCTCTAAACACAACACAGTAACCAGAGTAAACATACTTTCAGAAATCGGCTACATTCACGAGTAAAGTGCACTATCAATTATTGCCATTATGGGCATGAGGTATTTATTCTTCTGCTATTATAAGAGTCTTCTGTAAGAAGATAGGCCTGTCAACATTGTCAGCTGCAAGGCGAGAGCGGCTTGCACTTACAGTGTCCCCTGCAGTGGAGAAAATTCTCTCACTTGCAACAGAAGTTCCTGGGACACAGAGGTGACGTTGTGCAACTTTTGCAACATGGGGGAACTTTTGCCCTTCAACACATGAACGGATGAGCATCTACATTGCTAGAGTCTGCTAACCTGTATGACTTGACTTCATCCGAAACTACCTGGGAAAGGGGAAGCACCTGTTTATGTTTTTTGTAAACCTCTCCAAATGACCTTTTCGTCTGTCAGGAACCGTTATATCAGCATGACTACGCTTGAGATGCTTAGCCATATTGCTCGTGTTTCCATTAGCGTATGGGACAGGCGTTAGGCAATGTTTACAAACAGTGACATTTCTATTAACTGTTTTGACTCCGGTGCTTCTTCAAACTTCTGCCTCTCAACTGTTCCGCTAGTGCTGGCCATGCTTGTTTGTTTTGCTTTTTTTTCCGCGTCTGTGTGCCGAGCTGCAAGCTCAGCTCCAGTTACGTCAGCGTGAGAGAGGGCGAGTGGGTGGAGCCACAACAGTGATTAGACATGAACTCACGGTGGAGGGCTTTCGCTCATTGACGCTTACTGCTTAACAGTAGCCTGGTAAGCATTAAGCACCATTTTCAAAAGGAAGTGCAAAACCAAAATACCGTGGTACACAAGGGCGTACCGGACTGTGCAGCGCATAACGAACGGTCCGGTAATTTACCGAGTACCGTTGCATCCCTAGTGCCGTGTGTATGTTTTTGATATGAGAAATGTAATTCTGACCCTGTGTGTGTGTGTGTGTGTGTGTGTGTTTTTTTGTTTTTTTTTTGTTAACACAAATGTAACCTTTACTTTTAAAACCTTGTAAACTTGCAAAACAGATGTGTTACACACAATACGGTATGTTCTTAACTAGACACATCTATATGTCCAGCTAGATACAACAGATTTTGTATTATTTAATGTACTTCCTGTTAATAATGCGACACCTGTTACAATATTCATTAAAAAGTTATACACTATGCACTAAAAAAGCCGCATCTCTGCTCTCTGCTCTGAGCGATCTCTCCTGTTCTGATTCAGCTGTGCGTGGACCAAGGTGAACCAACTAAGAAAACCAAGAGAGAAACAGAAAGAGAGGCAGAGAGAGAGAGAGAGAGAGAGAGAGAGATAGAGAGAGAGCAAGACAGAGAGAGAGAGAGAGAGATGGAGAGAGAGAGAGCAAGACAGAGAGAGAGAGAGAGAGAGATAGAGAGAGAGAGCAAGACAGAGTGAGAGAGAGAGAGAGAGAGAGAGAGAGAGAGATTGAAAGGGACCAAGACATGTGAAAAGCAGTGATTTGTTTGTGGTTACGCTGTTCAGAAAGTCATGCTGCACAGCTTCATGTTGATAAATGCAGCCTTTAATTTAGGGTAATATTTTGAATGTGAAGACTGTGGAGTTAATGACTATCTGTGGTTAGAATCAATCAGTGCTGTTCAGCTCCAGGCTGTGAGCAGGTTTCCAGCACAGAGTCCCACTGTAGGAGAGCGACTTCACTCACTCAACAGTGACATTTATTCTGATTCAACATGCCGGTGCTTTAGACAGAGCCAAATATATCATTCTAATCTTTTTCAGTCTATATTTCAGGTTTGAGGAATATGACACTGCTTCAGCCCTTCCCACCCGGTTTAAGAGTGTGTGCGTGATCTAGACTCTGCCTGTGTTGTGGTTGAGTGCAAGCTTAAGAAATAGAACAAGGCTAGCAGATGTGGGTCTGTGCACGTGTGTGCAGCATGCCTGCACTTTCTTTCTCTCTCTCTCTCTCTCTCTGTCTCTTTCTCTCTCTCGCTCACTCACTCTTTCTCCCTCCGTATCTCTGCTGTTTCTCTAGTGTAAACGAATGTGATGTTCATGATAGTGAGGGTAATTAATGCAACAGGCCAGAATTTTTCTCGGCACGGCGGCGACGCAGACGTGCTTGTGTGTGTTGAGAACAGAGTGGACGACACTCAGCAGTGCTTCTGGTCCAGCAATCAAACCGAATAGTTCACCAACCAAAAATATCCAGCCAGAAGTGTCCTGTGGCCATAAACTGACCGCTGATGGAGGATGAAAGGAGACCAACATGTTAGATGTGTCTAATAGAGTTAGACAGTAAGTGGATCCAGTGTTTATAAACTCCAGTGTGATCCACTCTGTGCAGCACACACACACACACACACTAATGTGCCACCACTATGTCGGCATCACTGCTGTGCTGAGGGTGATTCCACTGCTCACCGGTGGTCCTGTAGGGGTTCTGACCATTGTAGAAATGAGGTAAACAGAACCAATGATGCAGAGAAATAGATGAACAACATTCTGTAATTGTAAACTACAAGGTGCACCTTTAAAGTAAGTGGAGCTGATAAAAAGTACTGTGAGTGTAGATACAACATCAGTGAACCTAACGAAGTAGCTCACGAGTGTGTACACTGATCAGAAATCACATTAAAATGATCAAGTTATGGACCCTACAGGACCTCTTAAGGTATGCTGCGGTGAAAAGCACATCAACATCAAGTACTGACCGTTCGCTTGCTGCCTTATAGGTCCCAACCCTCGACAGGCACCACTGGAAATAAGTAAATAACGATATTCACTTCATCTCTCAGTGGTTGTAAGATTGTGGCTGATGGGTGTGTTTTAACGTGTGTGTAGCATTTTCAGAGTGACAGTTTCCCATTTGACTTTTTGGCTGCCTTTCTCATTCACAGTCAGGACTTCTAGAAGTCTTCCGGTGTGATGATTTCCCTCTCAGAATAGGTCCTGCCCTTTGTGAATGTGATTGGTTCATTCCGCTGTCACTTCTTAGTTAGATCAGTGGCTGATCCGACACATTAGAGCTTCGGTCCAGTGTCTGGAGTGTTCCTTTAAAGTTAATAGCTCTGCCTGAAGTCAGCTCCAAAAAAAACCCCCAGCTGATTGAAACTCTGGCTGTTGTGTCGTGTCTTTTTTTGGAAGTCAAAATGTTCCCCTCCATTTCACACTTGTATATCTGGCATGTCAGTTATTCTTGAAGAAAAGCACGAAGCCGGCTGCCAACATTGGAATGATCTTGTTTACCACAGAGCGTTGGGCTGGAGTGCCTGATAAATGAGATTTATATATTTAGTTTTTGTCTTATTTTACCTGTCACAGTTCCAAAAATATTAGTTCAGCAGGGCTTTTCAATTAATATCTTCAGGAGAATAATGTTCTTAGCTTTCAGTGAGAATTAAAGTAACAACATTTTTGGTTCAGGTCATTTTGAACATTTGTATTGTTCCATTTATCATGCGATTTTCCACACATAGTAAAGGCGAGTTGGCATCTTTCAAGAAAAATACAGAGGTTGTGACATGATACATCGCATGAATTCCTGATTTCTGGCCTCCGCGATTAATTCATTAACAGGGAAAAAGCTTTCTTTTGTGAGTAAAACAGCAACATTGTAATCAGTCGACACACAGAACACTCTGTGTGTATGTGTGTGTGTGTGTGTGTGTGTGTGTGTATGTGTGTGAGTGTGAGGATGTTCCTACTGTGTGTTTCTGAGTCCTACAGTCACATGCGTTCAGGCAGACTGTCAAATGGTTGGCCTCTTCGTTCTGTAACGAATCTCCTTTAATGGCAGTTAATAACCCCAGTCTCAGTAGCACTCATAGTAATTTGAAGTATTATTTCTGTACATTCATTGCCTTCTTCATTTGTCACAGTGTCTTGACCACAGAACCACGTTCCCCAGTAGAACACATTGCATGTCTTGTGTTTAGATACTCTGCTGCAGGCCTATTATATCACTTAAAGGAATACTCCATCAAAGAATCAGATGTACACACTTTTTCCTATTCTTCCAGTTTGTCTAGAATGAAGTGGTTCACATTAAACCGCTCTGAAGCACCGTGTTCAGTTCTTTTCCATTTCTGCCTACATTTGGGAATATCAGTAGAAATCTCCATAACATGTGGTTATGTGGTTTATGATACTATATGACATACTGCCATGTGTAAATAGGAATAGAATTACATACATAAATTAGCTTTAAGAACTGGTTACGAATATTTCAGCTATGTATAGTTTTTATAGATGAAACTGTGGCAGAAACCACATAATTTATTAACAGCTCAACTAGGGATGGGCATTGAGAACCAGAACTAAATTGGTCCCAGTTTCTGACTGGCCAGTACTAAAGATAAGCTCCTTTACAAACCACACTGTAATCTGTATTTATGCAGCATTAATGCATTTTAACATAGCTGGAATGATCAAATGGTTGATGTTCGACTGGATCAGTGGGAGGGACGACAGGGACGCTCGGCACATCACCACCATGTTTGTTGACCAGACGTTTGCTCCTCCTTCATTGTTTATACAGGAAACTCAGGAAACAATTTAGCTTGTTATTCCCCCCCCAAAAAAAGCAATAATGTAATAAAGAAATACGACACATGTAAGAACGGGTGGCTAATATGTCAGAAATATCGCTACAAAGTTTGTCAGCACGCGATATGTCACAATGTTGATTTTTTTTTTTCCCTGACGTCTGAGAAGGTGGAACGGATTTGAGGTTGGGAGATGAAAAGAAATCAAAACTCCTTTTCACACACTTCACTGCAGAAAATCAAAGTTGTGCTAAATATGCTTTGTTTGTAATGAAGCATGGAGCACAGTTTAAGTACTGATATCACAATATAATTAGAAAAGCACGTACTTTGATGTTATTTGTCATGAGAACGATAAAAATCATCATGAAACCCAGCCCTACCTCTAGGCTCCCTGTTTGTTTTTGATAGGATATTAAACATTTTTGGGGGGGTAGACTTGGTTCCTGCCAAGCCCACTATAGAACAAATCCACGTGGTTATGTTTCTCTGCAATGAGTTGAATCATTTCACCTCAAACAAAAACCCATTAAATTATGGTGAAAAATAACAAAATCTGGGGAAATTCCATTTTGTAACTAACCACAGTTTGAGGCAAATGTATAACAATTTGTTCTGCGTTTGCACATCATTAATTGGAGCCCTGCGTTCAGAAAGTCATGGGTTCGAATCCCAGGACTGCTAGTGGCACCTCTGAGGGACCCTTGGGTAAGATACCATCCCCACACTCTGCTCCCCGGCCGCTGTGTTCCTGGCTGCCCGCTGCTTCACTCGGTAAATAGGTTTAAATACAGAGGAAGAATTTCATGGTGTTCACACTGTGTGCTGTGGTGTGTTCACGTATGACAGAACGGTCACTTTACACTTTACATTAATTAACAATGCCTTTAGCTACATTAGAACTAAAGAAGCTAACGTTACAAAACATCAGCTTATTGGCTTTATTTATGTTGTCGGGGAGGGGGGTGGGGGGTTGTTTGATTTTGATTTCCCGCCAAACTGTCACTGTAACCGGATCCGTGACTGTTACGTGTGTCCCCTCTGCTTAGCTGTGACTGAGAGAGCTGTGCTGTGATTGGTTTGTCCTCAGGCAAAGTAGCAGTGAAGAAGGAGGACCTGCAGAAGTATCACGGCAAGGACACCTGGTTCCAGCTGCAGCCCGTCAGCGCCGACTCCGAGGTGCAGGTGTGTGTGCTCGTCTGATTAACCCTCCCTCTCTCTGTTTCTCGTCTGCTCTCCATGTCTCCTGCATTTGCACTGGCCAAAACAAAAGCAAGCATGCCGTGCGACTCCACTCTTTATTTGTATCTCTCTCGCCCTCGCTGTCTCCCTCCAGCACAAAAGCCGCCTCTATGCGAGTGTGTGTGTGTGTGCGTGCGTACGCGCTGGCCCGCACGCCGAGCCCAACGCCAAACATACACACTGTGTATTGACCACAAACAGATCAGATTCAAATCAACTGTCACTCCCTTTCTCTGCACCATACTTTTATTCTTCGCACTCATTGCGTTGAATTTACTCGATAGAGATTTTGACGTGAATAAAACGTATTAAATCCTGAGAGTCGATGCGCTTAAGCATAGAAGCATTATCAGAATCAGAATCAGGAAACTTCATTGATCCCTGAGGAAATTGCTTATGTAGTGACTGCAAAGACACACAGAGACAGGAACACTATAATATAAAGTCTAAATAAAAACTAAATGTAAAAAATCTGTAGAAAAGAAAATAAACCTGAATACCCTATGATACATACAGAAATGCTTGATATAAATACTATATATAAATAACACAGTTGAGTGCAAAACTGCCGACACAAATGGTAGTTTGGAGTGAGTTATTAGAGAAACAGTACTAATATTAAGTAATGAAAAAGTAATATTGACCTAATTAGTAATATTGCATTGGGAAGGCTGTTGTATTATTGAGTGACTCGTCACTCTCAGATGCATCGCTCGTTTTTTTTTTTTGGCGGAACAGTTGTACGGAACCAAAAGAACGCTCAAGGTTATGCATTTTCCAGAATTATATTACAGCTCTGTTGACATGTTATCCATCATAACACGTTCACTCTCACGTTTGGTTGCTTAAGTGAATGAGTCCAGGAAAAAGCTGCAGGTGTGTGTGTGTGTGTGTGTTTATGCGAGAGGGAGGATCACAACAGCGGGTGAGGAGTAAAAACAGACGGGAGGACACATAGGAGAGGACTGAGAACTGGTTTGAGGCTTGGGCGATTGCGTTTCAGCCACTGTGACTGCAGTTCATGCTGGAAGATTTAAATGTCAGAAAGTGTGACGTTTAAAGATGGCTTTAAGATGGACCAAAGTATCCATTTTTCAGTCTGTGTTCCTCATATCTGCATATTACTCTCGATGCCTGGCTTCACGTTGTTCTACTACTTCTCATCATTATTCTTATTTTTATTTTTATTTCTTATTTCACAAATTGTGCCTTGATATAAATTTGAGCCTATATCATCCACACTTAATAAATATTTAAATCAAGTCAATTCAGCGTATAAGAACCGCACCGAACAGTTTAATCACTGCCACAATCTCGCGACTTCATCGGGGACGTCCTAACTTTTGTAAAGTCACTTCAGAGAGAGAGAAAAGGAAGAGAGAAAATACGTGAAGCACGTTTGAACTACCAAAGCGCGCGCACACACGCATGCACACATACACACACACACACACAGACACACACACACACACACATACACACACACACACAAATTCTCTCTCTAGCTCGAAGAAACATCTGCATTCAGGCAGCTCGTTTTGCCCTAAAGCGGAGCTCCAGCAACACTGCCGTATTCATTGGCGATGGCGAAGAAAGGAAGGGTATGTGTGTGAGAGAGACACGCGAGGCGGAAGAGAAAGGGATGGGCTGAAATGGAGAAGAAAGATAGACCATCTCTCTCCCGTCTCATAGAGAACGCATTGTTTTGGGTGTGTGTGAGAGAGTCCCAGGCTGCCCGCCCGAGCTCGTTTGCATATTGAAGATGTCAGCTGGAGTTTGACAGTGCTGCTCTCAGAGTCTCTGGACGGTTTTCACATGCAAGCCCACGCAAACGCATGGACCCTGACGAGCGGATATATAATTAGCAGATTCACCCAGTTTAACACAGGTTTACTCCTCAACCCCAACGTAGTTCATCAGCCAAGATGAAGTTGCTTCTTTAGTTTTGGGCTAGGAAGTAATGGTAGCTTATTCTTCAAACATCACTCGCGTTAAGTTTTTTTCAAATTTGTCAGTTATACAGGTAACAGTGTTACAAACATACAGTGTTAGAAACATGTTGGGGCAGTTTCCCAGACAGGGATTAAGCCTGGTCTTGGACTACCCTTTCCTTTCAATGGAAAATCTCTATTCACGGCACTACATAATCCAGGACTAGGCTTAATCCCTGTCCGGGGAACCGACCCTTAGAGTTTTATATAGAATTATTGAAAAAGGCTCCTCGAGGGTCCAGAATCCTCCACACACCCTCAGAAGTCATGCTTGTGTCTTTTTCCGCCCTTTTTCCACTTTTTGATTTATTTTTTCCTCTTATTTCTCTTCAAGCTCTCTTGTTGGGTGGTGTGTGTAACCATGGTAACACTGTCCCATTTTTCAACAGGGAAAGGTTCACCTGGAGCTCCGCCTGAGTGAGGTCATCACTGACAGCGGAGTCGTCTGCCACAAGCTGGCAACCCGGTGAGTTAACCAATCACACAACAAGCGCCCCCAGCCCACCCAGCCCCCCCCTCCCCTGCACTCACCTGCCAACTTTTAGGAATGTTTATTGGTCTGAGAGACTGGCAGCTGACTAAGAGAAGAAAAAAAAGACGAGCAGCTTCCACATTTTGGTTTTAAGGCTGAAGCTGAGCTTTTTGCCAGTGGCTGATTTGGCATGTTGCCCACTGGCGAATCCTTAATTAAACTGATTGATATACATTTTGGTCTGTGTCAGAGAGTTTTTACCTCTACAAAACTAAAAGTATGATACCATGGCACAGTAATACTAATAAAAATAATTGATGTATACAGACTATTTTAAAGCAGTTTATAACACACCTCAGTCATGTTTTAAACTGGAACTAGTCTTTTTTATGATTACCAGTTCAGAACCCCTGAAGCGATCGTAAAACACATCCATGTGTTAGAACAAGAACACGCCTGTTGCAGGTAGAAAAGGTAGACAATGGCTCATTCTCTGTCCTGATGAAGTCTGCATGGTTTTACTTGCACAAGATTTTGTTTGGAAGCCGGTCGGGACTGCTGAGGGGGTCTTGGTGCACTTTCTTTTTTTGTGCACCAGGGTGTGTATGGCTGCATTTCCATTTGTTCCAACAGGATCAGGGTCGTTTTAGCAATCCCTGATTCATCACTGTGGGCCAACGTTAATTTGTACAAGAAACTGATTAGTAAGTTCTCTGTTTGTCCTGTTGTTTTTTTGATTAATTTGTTGGTTGACTGATTGATCTCATTATCGGTTCCTTAATCTGGGTGTAATAATTCTAAGTGAATACTTTGCTGCTCTGAAAACGTGGTGTTTCTGAAATGGTGACATCATGATGCAAAACACAAAGATACACAAAAGCAGAAAAGTCTTAATGGAGGTTTAATCCCCTTTCATAACCACCGCAGTTCATTTACTGATTGAGAATTCAGCATTCCTAATATGTTTAATATAATAAAGTACAATCGGATGGGATTAGTTTTACGTGGAGAGGAGGGATGATGTAATTCTTACCTGTGTTTCTCGGTGAGGCCTCCACATTAACGATTGGTGGGGCAGGTAGAGAAGAGATGAACATCACTCGCCCGCCCGGTTGAGCAAGCTGACTCTTTAACTTTTTCAGGGACAATGCATTCGTCACAGATCGTACTTGATATTTCCTTCATTCTTTTTCATATGCAAATGTCACCACTTTAAAAAAAAATCCAGTCTAATCCAGTAATACATTATATTACATCTGGCTAATAGCAGACTTAAAGGAGGGGAAAGGGCCCTAAAATACCTCTAAAATAAAGCTGGACCCAAGCTGACCATAGTTTATGTAATGTAGACTAGAGGATCTGCCTTGTTTTCATGTTTTTTTTTTAACCAGCTCTGTGTGTTCCAGTGACTAATGGGTGGTGCTTGTACTTGCACGAAGATAAACTAGCATAATTGTGGGCGGTTTCATATAAAGGTGATATGGTTGTGAAAAGTAAAATTAAAAAGTGCCATAACTTACCTTAAATGGGAAAAATCTCCTGGCCTTTCACTGAGAATGTGAAGGTCTAAATGAAATTGCAAGGAGCAAGAAATACAGTGTAAATAAATAATAGCGTTTTAACTTAAAAACAGAAACTTGGCCTTAGTTAAAGTAACAGATCAGGTTTTTCAGCGAATGTAACAACAGTAAGCTGCAGTACTTTTGTTGGAATTTGATTCGCTTTAGTGCTTAACTTTGAAAGGTGATTAACTGGCCTGATTTAAAATGTCACCTGAAGGGTCCCGGGTTCGATTCCCGACCGGGACGTCTGAGGTTCCTTTGCATCTTCGTCTCGTGTCAGTGGCGTTTTGTCTGTGACTTATCCTGGGTGTTTCTTTACCTTTTGACCTGTAAACGCTGGGATAGGCTCGAGCCAACCCACCCACTCCCCACCCCCGCGACCCTGCTTAAGGATAAGCGGTTCAGAAATGGACGTGTGGATGGATGGATGGATTAAAGTGGTCACAACAACACTGACTAATGCTTAACCATGACGCACCATTGATTCCTCTATGCTGTATCGCAGTATAATCGTAATGCTAGTGTTACTACTTTGCCTAGCACGAAGGCCATATATGGAATATATGGAGACTCATTGTCTTGTACGTTTTGCTGTAAGCCGTTTCATTAACCAGTAATTGGCCTCATTCTTTAGTCATTGTGGAGTCGGACTGGAGCTGAAAGAAGGAAGACCCCTGGGACCGGAGCTGTTTTATCTGAGGCTGACAGGCGTGCTCTAGGCCTCTTCAGGCCCGTAGACAGGTTAGCCAGCTGCCAACCGCAGCCTGGAGAGTGGGGGAAAGGAAAAACGGGGGAGAAAGAGATGGGGGGGCACGTTCGGCCTAATCTGTTTTTTCCTGTTTTCCGACTTGCCTTATTTATCTGCCTTTGTGTTGGTTCCGTACAGCTCAGCACAAAATGGCTCCCTAATACAAACAACACTGCTGGGTGCTCCCCAGGGAGGAGCCTTGCTTTCTTCCATTTTCTTTCATTTCTTTCTGTTTATAGCACGTGCTCGTTGGTTTCGTGCGCGGTAGCGTCGGCAGAAACATTTCCTGTATGTTTACAGATGCAATATCCAGCGGCGAGCTTTATTTATTTATTCATTTTTTCTTTTCGTAGCGTGCGGCGGCCTCTTTGGGGTGGAGGGCTTTACATGGATTTGATGCAATCACAGCAAAAAGGCTCATGCGTGTGTGAGGCACGCTGTATGCGCCGCATATAGAAAGATGCACTGTGTTTAAATGTGCGAATGCACGTGCAGGCCTGTGGGTTTTCACAATAAATCCAGATTCTCCAGCGAAATCACTCTTTAAACTGGAGGGGGAAAAAAAGACATCTTATTAGAAACTCAGAAAATCCTCTCCTGGAACATGTCTGCTCTTCTGTGAGACACCTCGGCGTTTCAGACCATCAGACTGCATCTGCTCAGATGTGTTGGAAAAGGTCCTTTTTGCATGAGAGCACTGGTAAGACAGGCAGAGAGAGAGAGAGAGAGAGAGAGAGAGAGAGAGAGAGAGAGAGAGCGAGCGAGAGAAAGAGAGAGAGGCACAAAGAGAAAGCAGGTAAGATAGGAGGAGAGAAAGAGAGAGAGATAGAGAAAGGCAGAGAGATGCAATGAGGCATTGACAGTGTCAGAGCACACCAGAGACAAACTAATCGCCATTAAGCAAAGCAAAAGCCTGTCAGGGACGAGGGGGAGCCGCCAGACAGCCGTGCAATTTCCGCCCTTCTGTTCCTTGATATGTATGCTGCGGCCTAATCATCGTTCTCTGTACTGGAAAGTAGGGCCTTACAATATACTCTTCGTTAACTGTTGTTTGATACTTCCCTTTGCAGTACAGTTATGGGAGAAGACTGTACATAAATGGCCCGACTGATTTTTACTGTGCGCTGTGAGCACCTTGACCAATGCATGAATCAAAGTATTCATGCGCTCTAACAAAATGACATTTTTTCAGTCAAAATAGTGCCAGCCAGTCATAAACAATGTCCTGTGACCAATTCAGCAATAAACTGTTAATTTGTTATATTTATAAGGCATATCACAGTCATAACATATCGTGCAATTTTTTTCTATATTATATAGTCGTGTTGGAAATTTAGGCACAGTTAAAATAAAATTCCAGTGTTTAAAGGTCCTAGCTTGCTTGTTTCAGGCCTAAAGTAAAAGTATCTCCCAGGCACGTGCAAGAGCATGCCATTGCTAACCATAAATAATCAAAAAAACAAAACGTCAACCATCTGTTTGAGATTATTGAAGGATTTCAATTTATGGCAATACTGCAAACATCTGACAGCTCTTTAGCAATTCTAATGTCTCCCGTAATGCATATGTATATATATGTATATATACTAGAATGGCTAGAGAGCTGTCAGATGTATATATGTATATAAACACATATACATATATAAACACACACACATTTATGTGTGTGTGTGTGCGTGTGTGTGGATTTGTTCATCCCTCTGCAAGACTAGTCATAACACTACAGATATTCCTGGTATGCTAGGGTACATAATTTGTACACCATCTATGTTCGGAAACCATAACAAAATGGCAGATTCCTATTTGGTAGTTGGGAACATAGCGAACATGGCTACGGTTTTAGCAAGTTTCAGTGGGATGCTACCCTGGCCAACGTGTGTTAGTAACACTTTGACTGGCGCGGATTAGCTAGCGAGTCCAGGCGGCAGTGACTCACCACTCAGACAGAAGTGTAAATAAGCAAAGTGGCATCTGTGGACATAAAGGCACGCGCGCGTGTGTGTGCGTGTGCGTGTGTGTGTGTGTGTGTGTGTGTGTGTGTGTGTGTGTGTGTGTGAGGTTTTTCGGATATCCGTCTGTGCATGCATGTGTAAGCAATGATGTCAGCTGGGTGTGAAATTGTGCTGGCAAGTGCAGTACGCTCAGAAACTGAATATGTACACTGCAGTCCGTTAGTCACTGGGTAGGTGAAATCTTTTGTCCCATTTCAGAATTGAAATAGTTGAGGATACAGGTAAAGGCCAAAATGTCTATAAATATACACATCATATAGAAGCATTTTTATACAAGAACCTTCATGAAAATGGAAAATCAGCAGCTCATTAGTTAATGCACACAGGAACTGATGTGAGATCTGGCATTTATTGACAATGTGGCATCTGATGTTCTGAGCTCTTGCCTACGAAGTATCAGTGACAGTAAAGCAGGCCGTCAACAAACCTTTAGAAGTCTAATATTTACTCAGTGACTCTGGGGATACAGAATTAGGTGAATATTGGCTTACTGTTTACATTTTATTTGCACTCTAGGGGCACATTTTATGAGAGCAGTTGAGTTTTCTCTCACTCATGCAATTAGTACCTTTCAAAGAGTAAAGATTTATGACCTTTAAACAGTGAAGATGTAGTACCCTTGGAAAATAAACCTCTTATACACATTAAAAGTATGGATTTATTACCGTAGTAAAGATATTTTGCACAAAATGAAATGCATGTGAGATGTTATCCTCTGTGATTTGTGGATAACACATAAAAGGATTTCTGGACACTCTCAGAAAAAGAACATGCCTTTCAGTGTCCCAGCACTGTCACTCGGGTGGTACACTTAACGGTCTATAATCGTATCGTTGCAGGTATAGTTGCAAGTTGCATTTATTCTAAACATCCTGACCAGACTCCAGGCCTTTTAAAGAAATATAATTGCTTTGCAGGTATATTTTTAAGTTGATTCTAAATGTCCTGACCAGACTCTGCCTTTTATTTTATTTTTCTATTTAAAAAAAAACTGAAAAGAACTGAACCAAAGGTACAAATGTGCTCCCTTGTTAATGCAGTACACGTTTAAAAACTCATTTTAGCTACTCAGGTGGACCTTAAGGGCCATGTTGTGCGAGGAAATTTATGAGGAAAGTCCAAATTACACCTGATTAGTAAACGCCCACCTCTGTATAGAGGCACATTCTGCACATTAGGCTCACAGTCACAGTTTCAGCTTAAATTCAGAGTCTGCAGTGTAGAGTCTGATCATTAACAGCTGTGTCTCTCTACAGTTATGGGCTGCACTGTAAATATCCTATGTGTGTTTTTTTGTTTTTTCAGAGGATCTGAGCCCCTGTATAAGTGCACAGATGTGTTTATGAGTGTACTGTAGCAGTAGTGGGTGTATGTCCATGCAGTATATAATTGCACATTCTGCAATGTGTGTATCTTCTCTTATACGGCCTGACAGCATTAGCAGGCCCATGGTTGGCCAATTTCCCACACCAGAGCACTCTGGGTAATGAGCTTAGTGACACAGCGGAGCTCATAGCTGAGCTGCGTCCCATTCACGTTATTTATTCTGCCTCCATTTTAAGACAGAACAGAATAGCGGCGCCACAAGCTGCTTTAAGCCCATGGCATCATTGCTTCAGAGCGCTAGGACATTCTAGTTCAGGCATTCTAGTCCATGTTCTAAAAGCTGCTGCTGCTGCTGCTTTTACAGCCTTGATTCCGTTTTGCACATCTATGCACATTTGATCTGTTTAATAAGGGCAGCGCTTCTGTCTTTTTGAAAACGGAAGCTGCATTCAAGACCCACAGCGTTTATTGTTTAATTTTTTTGGGACTCATTTCTCACTCGCAGCTCATTCGGTTGATTCAGTTTCTTAAAAAAAAAAAAAAATTCTGCAGTAAGCTTTGGTGTGAGAGAACAAGAGGAAACTGCAATATCCTCATCACGAACATTGTATAACTGGTGTGGTCTCAGGTTTTGGAGTGATGTTATTGTCTTCTCACAATCCAACCGTTAGTGGATGGGGCTGCTCGCAGCTTTACTCATATTCAGACACTCTGCGGGCTCATAAATTAAACTTTTGCAGTTTGTCTGCGTTCAAACGTACTTCAGGCCCCGTTTAGGCTAGTAGTTGTCCAGCGGTGGCCCGATGCCGTACGTCACCGCTGAGTGTATTTATGGGCCGCCGCGGGACCGGGACAGGCGGGCATTATATAAACAGGCTTAGCACACAGGAAGTGCTCCGGTATTAGTGACGCTTTAAACCCTCTCTTGTCATTGTAGACACTAAACTCCTCACCCTCAGCTGCAACCTCGCCACACAGTGCCATACTGGCCTGCATTTAACCCTTACACACTTCAATCAACTGTCTGATTCAGAAAACTCTACCGATCTCGGAGGAAATTGCTTATGTTATGACTGCACAGACACAAAGAGACAAGAGCAATATAAACAGATAAAGTCTAAATAAATCCAGAAAATACTCAGTCTGAAATAAACACAAATGCCGGGTATAAATAGCACAGATAAGTAACTTACAGTTAAGTGAATTACTAATCACACAAATGGTGGATAGAAGTATGTTATTGTACATAGCAGAGATCAGTAGTATATAAGTAATATTGACATAAGTAGTGATATTCACATTACAAGACTATTGCACATAATAAGATTTTGCATGTAGCGAAATGATTTAGCACCCATCTAGAAAACTTCACATCGTAGACTATTGCACATTATAAGATATTGCAGATTATCATATTTTTGCACCTGATAAAAATTTTTACACGATATTGCACAGTATTGCACATAATAGTAAGATAATAATGCACGTAATGATACACGTAATTAGGTCATTTTTTAACCTAATAAGAAACTGCAGAACAAATGAGCTTCAGGTTATTGCACAGATTATTGTGTGGATGTGTGACACAAGGAGGAGTTGTAGAGTATTATACATTTTTTCCTATATATAATCAACCTACCTTAAATGATGTTTACGATCAGTATAAATGCCAGTAGGTTCAAGATCACACCTCTACATTTGTCTTTATATGTCAGTGCCAAAAAAATTGCAGGTTTTTTTTTTTTTTTAATCAAATTCTGATCATAACACACTTCCAAACGCTCTGAAAATTTAGAATCTGGCTCTTCAACTGAATTTCTCTTTTGCTTCCAATGTGAGAATTGATTCACGTTTTTATTATGGCCAGTATTTGTTTTTGTGTGTCAGCGTGTTTTGCAGTTTCATATTTAGACCTGTGTGTGTATCAGTTATTGTCTGAATAAGCGTGAGTCACAGAGAGCTGTGTGTGTGTGTGTGTGTGTGTGTGTGTGTGTGTGTTGTGAGCTGTCGACCCTGGCTGGCGGGACAAGGCTTTGCGTAATGTGCTGTGATGATGTCACTCAGGCTGCGAGCGACTGAGATTCACCCTCGTCTGCAAACACGAGCTTCTCTCTCATTGGCTGGATGTGACATCATACACTATTACTAACTTGCAGTTTATTCAGATCCATTTACTGTGCTTTTTATGAATCAACACTCCACGAGTGTGGTGTTCCCAAAGAACTAACCCTAATCTAGAGTTTTGTTATTATATGGAATGAGTATTTAAAAGGTATTGCATTACAGTTCACCTTCATGAATTGAATATTTATTATGTCGTGAACATACATTTACATTACATTTACTTCAGCAGGTTCAAGACTATTGAAAATATGTTACGATGTTAAGACGTTAGAAAACGATGCAGAATGATTTTCTTCCTCCTGCAGAACAAGATTAAATTCAAATAAATTTACAGTTCTTTGTTATCATTGTTATACCGGTAAGTTTTATGGTTTTAGTAAATGGGCTTTTAAGTGAACTGACTGCTGTTCTTTGCCAGAGCTCATCTACCAGGTCTGAACAAGAGATTAGATTTATATAATGGACTATTATCAGTAATAGTTTGCTGGCAAAGAGACACACTAAAGCCTTGTTTCATATAAATATATGCCAGAATAAAACTATACTAGAATCTGTTCTGCACTTTTATTCAAAAGACATGTCCTGCATCAGGGTGTAACAGTACAGTCAATTAATGATAGATGACTCAGAGCTCACAGTTCAATACACCCATAATATATTCAAGAAGAAAGACTGACAAAAAAGTCTTCAAACCATTATATCCCCAGTTTTTCCCTTATTTTGCAGACTCCGGCCGTGTAACAGTACATGATTCCATTCAAGTCATTAAGTTCATGATTCAGTGTTCTCGTGATATTTAGAATTCCATCTAAATGAAGAAAAATGGTGACTGTACTCAGCTGTGGCACAATTTATTAATTTACAGCTTGTTGCATGAATGTTCTGGGTTGCTGCTGGCTTATCACTAGAAACAATGCAGATCCATCGAATAACACAAATAATAGAATGCTTATTCTTCACAATGCAGTCACGCGTGCACAATGATTGTAGTCACACTTCTGCGTAAAACTTTCACAATATTTTGATGCACTGCTACACCCGTAGTCCTGCATCCTCAGATCTCAAAATGTTCAGCTTCGTTCGCGATGTTCTACAATTCGTACAATTTCTATCTTTGAGTGCTATTTTGACTAGATTATTTTGTGCGACTAATATGTACCTGCTCAGATGTGACAAACATAACATGGCAGTACAAACACAGTCGGTGCACACACTGATCAGTATCAGTTCATGTCTTTGATTCACTTTGCTTTTCGTCTTTGTGATTAATTTTACAAAGCTGAAAGGTTATAGCCTACGAAAAAGTAACTCTAACAAACTCTAAAGTAAAACATCGCAAGAGACCCAGTAAACTGCGTTTTTTGCATCTTTAATCGGTGTTTGGGTAACACGTGGGATCGCGTGATTAAAGTAACGAGTCCTCATGAGTTTGTGACTTAATTCTTTCTTAATTTATTCATATCCCCGTCTAATTTTCAGATGAGTATTTTTCTCCCTCTCCTAAACTCTTGTAATTAAATAAGCTGTTTTTGGTACTTTATTACAAAAAGCAGTTTTGTAATAGAACTCAGAACTTCGCTGTGAGGGGGAGGGTCTAAGCTGCTGTGGGCCGTGGGGGATGGATGTCAGGGTGAATTTGCAGCTTGAATTCCAAACGCTTTGTATTATGTTCGTATAAACTGGAGAGTGAATGATTCTGAAACCTTTTGAAAGTGTTACATGACGTAAAACTTTCCACAATTAAAACCCACAGTGTGAACCATTTAAACCCTTCAACTACCGGCGCCCAGCATCGAGAGAAACGAGTTGTGATTTCTGATTCGCGCTGATTTTGACATCCACGCCTTTGGGTCCTCGCCGCTCGGACACTGTTGTTACCACGATGTTGATATCAGGTTCTATTTTTGTCCTGTCGAACTGATATTTCTGACATTCGTCACAAAGCTCTCACAGAAGTTTCATTTTGAATCTCAGTCAAAACTTTTTGCAGTTTGAGACTTATAGAGAATCCCCACCCTCATATGACTCCTGTAAACAGACCCTGTACACAAATAAGTGAGACAGTGAGAGATGGCCTTGATTGACATCTGGGCAACATGTGGAAGCATGTTTGTGCCCAAGGGCTTTAATTGTGGAGAGCAGCGACGTGGCAGACGGCTCAGGGCACCGTCACACACCTGGCACGGCACTCGTGGGAGTCTGTGTGTCTGTGTGAAGTGATGACACAGGATAAGCGAGGACTCTTTACAGCAGAACAGGGTCACTGGAAAGAGCAGAGGGGTCATGGATGTAGACACAGGTGGCAGAAGAGAGGCTGCCAGGCGCTGCAGAAGAGATTACCGAAGCCAGATAGACTAATGTTCCTAGATATATTAAAGAGGAATTCCACTGTTTATTCAAGATTTCGGCATAATTAAGTATTCAAGATGTCAACAAGTGTGGCTTGGTGTTAAATCATTTGAAGAATACTCGATCTTGGAGAACAGTTACAGTGGTTCTGAATGGAACCAGACGTCTGAAGAGTTTTATGTCTTTGAAAGGTTCCTCATAAGTTCCCCCCAAGCCTTTGCACTTGATGGTCTCGAATGCATTGCGCGAGACATAGTTTTGCAAAAGTTTTGAGATGATTTTGGCCTAAAATATATGTTTTTCTTTAAAAACCAGAGGTACGTGCAATAAGCAAAATAGTACCTGTTTCAGATGTATCACTATTTTACCATTTCCAGTTAATGAGAGTATTTGCATCGGCGGTGTCACAAACAGTGGTTTCTGTCCACCAGAATCAGATTCTCCATGATGCCGTTTCCCATACAAAAATCCCCATTGAGAGAACACGCCAGTGTTTTTCAACCTGAAGTGTTTCCTTTATTTTAGGGTAAAAATGCTGTTTGTATTATCAGGACACGTGTCACATATTCATGAACGGCTGATCTAGGGCTATCAGAAGAAAGGTAACCAGGATTTTTATTTTTTTGGTATCATGAAGATAAAAAAGAAAAACACCAGCAGTGGAGCTTGGATGGGGATTCCAGAATCTAAAGTCCAACATCAAAGAGTCAGAGATGCGGGTGATATCTGTTAAGGAAATAATGGATGGCTGAAGTTAAAGAATAACCAGATTCACATATTTAGCATCCTTATCCTCTCTGAGATAAGATATGCAGGCCAAATGTTTGTGAAGATTGTGAATTGAGGAAATCTGATAGTGAGCCTTGGCCCAGTGGTCTGTCTTGGTCTGTATTAGCATCTGAGTCTAGACTAGTGTCAATTCCAGCCATCTTGAGTTCCTCAAAGTCTTCTGGCTCTGGATCTGCCACATTCTAATTGGGGAACTGAGGGAAGTGAAATCTGATTAGTTCCAGGCTCCACTGCCCAGGCAACAGGGTCCAAAAATACCCCCCGTGACGGAGCTAAGGTCTGTCTGCCCGTTCAGAATTGTCAGTGTATATTTGTCCCTTGGATGTTCCTCTCCAGCTAAATGTTTGGCTCAGCAAGGTGATGTATATTACTATGCAAATGTCTTGGGCATGGGGGAAAATGGCACGTAAATATATTTATCTTGAGCAGTAAATGTTTATGCAAATAAATAATTGATGCATTGTGATTTTAGACACGAGTGTGCTAACTTATAAACCTCTTCATTCTCAGGTCCAAGTATTGAACAGAAGAGCTTTGCATTAGTTTTTAAGAACAGTATTTCTCCTAATTTCCGATTTTAAAGGAAATGACAGAGTCAAACGATGCAAAATGATGCAGCGTTCACAGTTTAAAGAAAACAAATCTCTTGTTCTCTCTTAAACTAAATGGCAATAATTACCTTTGACGTACTTCAAGTGGTGTTTTGCCGTCCAACTGGTCACATTGCAGGGAGGAGAGTGTTGATTACAGCAATGTTTTTATACTTTTTCTCATTAAATAAGATGTGATTCAGGTGATCACTAATCAGCACCTCATAAAGCAGAATGAGGTGCTCGTGTAGGAATTAAACAGACACTGGCATGGAATGGTTGTCGTACTCATAGGGATGCTGATTTCAAAATAAATTGCAGTGTTTTTTTTCGGAGCTGTATACTAATAATGTGATTTACTGTGTTTCTATTTTTTACCATTTTGCACGGGTACTTTGTGTATTCATTTATTTGTGTGTTTATTTGTGTATTTACACCTTTACCTTTCATTCAGTGTGACTGAAGTATCTACTTAATGCCTATAGATGGCAGAAGCTACTCCTAGCTTCGTTCCTCGACTTGCCGTTTGCAACACATGCGCCGTGTTCCCGTTGGGCATGTGGACACGTGCACTCTGAGGAAACTGAGCAGAATTGAGTATCATGAGCTAGACGAGTAATGTGATACCATGATGCATATTATAAGCATGTATTGTGAGAAGTTTTATGTGGTGATCTTGTTGGCAGTACTCAGTCTATGGCAACATAATGTAGTTTCATACCTAATTTCACAACTTTATTATCAATCGTAAGTGAAGAGTAAATGACCAAATTAAGCTGATAACTCTTTCTTCTCTCTTCTCAGAGTGTTGGAGTGCCAAGGCCTGCCCATCGTTAATGGACAGTGTGACCCTTACGCTGCAGTCTCCTTACAGGGGCCGTCTAGGTAAAACCTGTCAAACCTGTCAAAAGACTTCCATGTAGATAGTAGTGAGAATAAGGACACACAATATCGATTCATGCAAAGCACAAAAAACCAAAGTGTTTGGGGGTTTTTTTGTTGTTTTTTTTGCCACACCCCTCTAGAGAAACCTGCTAAATGTGAGTGAGTGAGTGAGTCAGGTCAGTGAGGTGCATCTAAAAAGCCTCTGTGTATAGTGTGTAATGAAATAAGCAGGGATCAGTACTGAATTTGTACCGGTTCCTGACTGGTCAGTACTACAATATGGATTAGCTCCTGAACAAATGGTTCTGCTATCAGTACATTGGACCAGTGGCAGGGACGGTTGGCGACGCTCTTAACTTTACCGCCAGACATATGTTGACCAGATATTTGTTCCTTCCTCATCATTTATACAGGAAACTCAGGAAACAATTTAGCTTGTTATTTCTCCAAAAATTCATAATAAAACAGCTGCGGAATCTTTTCTGCACCAAATTATGCAGAGTAAAACGGCCCCTTCTAGTCATGTGTGAACACAGCACACAGTGTGAAATTCTTTCTCTGTGTTTAACCCATTTACCAATTGAAGCAGTGCAGTGCCACCAACGAGGGACCCCCGGGGAGCAGCGCGTGGGGGCGGTACCTTGCTCAAGTGTACTTCAGTGATGGCACTGACAGTGCTGGGATTTGAACCCATAACCTTCTGATTACAGAGGCAGCTCCCTTACCACTATACCACCAGCTGCCCCACTCAAAGTATCTATAAGCAGTATCAGTATCAATTTCGGTTTCTGTGAAATCTTAACAATGCTTATGGAGTTTAGTTATGTTGTTCAGTTTATTTGCTTAACGTAATTGTGTCATTGTGTTATTCATGAAATGACATTTGAATCAAACAAATTCAGTCAAGAATCACTTTTCTCAGAGTAGCAGCACGTGCAATTAATAAAAACGGAAAGTTTGTAACCACGCCTGAAGAGACCTGTGAGAAAACACGAAATCCTTACATGCCGGAGACCGAGTACGTGCAGGATCTTCTGACTCTCTTTCTTTCCTCGCTTTTTTCTTTTTCTTCTCTCACAGGTCAGAAGCCAAAAAGACCAAGGTCAAACGGAAAACTAACAACCCTCAGTTTGATGAAGTCTTTTACTTTGAGGTAAGGAACTAAAAAAAGAACACGGGTGTCCTTCAAGACCCCCTTAATGAATTCCTCTTGAGCAAACATTAACCACTGGAGCAGTTCCGTGTGCCATTACTGCAACACTCAAGTGAATCTGAGCCTGAGATGGTTAAGCATGTTTTCATTAAAACCAGCATTGAGATGCAGATTAGGCACAAGTGAGTGCTTAGGAGCACTTCTGATACTCTCAGTAGGAATTTTATCCACCTTGAAACTGACACTGTGAAGCAGCGCGGTCTCTGTACTGCTGTGTTGATGGAATAAACACTCCGTGGAGTTGAAATGATAATAGAGCAGGGTTTCAGGTCCTGAAGCACTGAAAGAATAATGAAACTTCGTTTTACTTGAATTGCACTGAAAGACAAACTCGTGTTAATTTAATTGACTATAGTTTATTTAAGTGGAAAATGGTGTGTACACTGAAATAAATGCAGAATCAAGGACTTACTGATGCTTCGGAGCTGTGTCACGAAACTCTGCCGGACATTTTGTCTGGAATCTTGGCCACAGCATTTAGCAGTTGGTGGTTTTACACTTGAAGAGAGTGGCCCCACCCTCCTATCCTCCTCCAAACAGACGCAGCGGTGTACATGTCGTATACAAACCAGACCTGTAAGATACGCTGTTGTTTACAAGCAAATAAAGCCTGGATTTAGGTGATGTGGAAGCAAAGACAGGGTAATCAAACCTTAGTACCTTCCTCCAACTTCAGGCCTACAGATTGTGAGAAGTGATTAGTCGTGGTTTACCGCAGAAAGAAAAACAGCAAGAATGAAAGGGCAAGAACAAGGGGAGAGGAGAAAGAGAACACATTCACGCCCTTGCGCTTGCTCTTGCTTGGTGAACCGCTCCTTTCTGAGAAACCGCAGCAGGGCTGTTGATGTTTGAGCTCTCGAGGGAGTGCCGCCTGCGGTCTGTGTACCAGCGAAAGCTTCCAGACGAGCACGATAGCATCTCGCTTCGGACGAACTGACCACTCTCTCCTGGTATTCTGTTCCTTCTTGGCTCTCTGCCCCACCCCGATATATGTCTATCTCGGACAAAACCATCTAAAAGCCCCCTTGATGCTCGCACGCAAACACACACACACACACACACATGCACACGCACACACACAAGCATACACACACAGACACACACACACACTCTAGCTAGCGGATGACAGAAGACAAGAGCATGATTGATTCCGGCAATTTGAGACACACAATTCATTCCATTGATCTCTTCCTCCCCGCACTCGCAGTCTTTCCCACACACAGGCCAGGATTCAGCTCGCCTCGAACACACACTGGACACACAGTCTGCCAATCCGTCATCCTGAAGAGTCCTCTGTAGTTATGGCCCTGTCACATGCCTCAGAATCCAAAGTTGGACGTTTGATTGCGGAGTGTTTTGAGTTTGAGAAGGTCCATCTGCTGTCGATTTAACATGTAACTGCTTTTAGGGGCTAAAGAACTGAAGACCCACCCTCGACCCACAGTAAATTATTTCAAATACCAACAGACAGTTTTGCCCACTTCTGTTCTTTTGAAGGCATATTTTTAAAAAAAAGGAAAAAAAAAAAGAAAAGTGAATGGAGTTCCTGAAGCTGCGAGTCTGCTCTGAGTTTACTCTTAAAGTAGAGAAGCCAGTTGGGTTCTTTGTAGTCTTGTTACAGCATGGGTTTCATTATTAGTCAGGATTTCTAACTGAATGATAATGAAGCTATTACAAAATCATGGTTAAAATGCCTGACTGTGTACATGGTGAAATAATGTGAGTTTCCCACTACTGATATTATTAGTAATCTGATATTCTGGTCATTTTTGACAATCGAGTAATCATAGAGGAGCAATTTGTAAGAACGTGAAATGAGTAATTGCTCTGTAGAATGGAACAGTATACGGACATGGGACAGCTCGTTAGGTGTTGATTCAATGCTGTTGATTTGACCATGTATTAGTGTCAGCACAGTTTTTCTATATGCTCTCGAAGCTATTGGCTCATATCCCATTTGAGCTGTTACCCCGTCTCCCAACTTGACGCTTGTCCTCATTGATATGCAGGGACTTAAATCATGCAAGACAGCGACCAAACGTACAGTAGAACAGAGCAGCAGAAAATCTCAGACAACTCTTTCTTACGCCAGTTATTCTGAATGGGGTGATGCGTCTACATTTCTATGTTTGTTAATTTAATGTGGTTTTTGTGCACACTGCACTAATTTGAAACTTTTTTTTTATTTTAAAAGCACTTGAAGACCTCCAACAACAAAAATGAAAACATGAAAATATTGTTTAAAAGATAAAACACAGGCTCTAAACTAATGTTCTATTTGAAAGCCTCTTTTTATTTAAATGGATATAAGTGTTGACATTGTTATTTAATTTTATTTAATGTTGTTTACTTTTTAAAAATGGTTTCGTACCGTGACCTTTTTTTGCAAGTTTATCGTGCCATAAAAATGTCAAAACATGACATGCATAGTTCTTTGAATTGAAACCAGTTGCCGTGTTTAAGAGGACGTGTTAACTTTGAAAATAAACAAAATACGTAACGTGACCATGAGTGTTCAAACCTTTTAATACTGTACTAGCAAGCTTAAGGGACCTCCACATGATGTAAAGTTCTGTTCCAATTTGAGGTTTTTCAGGCCAAGAACCGTTTAAGAACATTGATTTTTAAGAGTGTGGTGTCCAAACTGCTGTATGTGGGGATTCCATGTAGTTAAATTTCCAGGTTTTTGGCGTGATTTGGTCTGCTCAGAGAAAAACTGAGCAAATATTTCTATGAAGCCCTGGTCTAAAGACTATTCTAGAAGTTTACCATAGCCACTAAACTAATTTAAATAAAAGTCTCAGCTGACCAAGACGGGCATATTAGCCAGACTTCCTGTTAGTACTCAAAATGAGACCCTGAGGATTCCTAAAATTTACATTTCTTAGATAAACATTGGAAGGAAAAAGGTCTGGACTTTCTGAAAATGAAGATAGATTTGGACCTAAAAAAAAGAAAGTTCAGCGTTAAGTAAACATACGTAATACCCTGCTGGGGCAGCAGTGGGGTAGTGTGTCTATAGAAGCACAGGATAGTTCTGAAATCACTGCTTATTTATTAGCTCATTTTGTTCTGAAGTATTTTTTGAATGACCTGCAGACACCCAGCCCTCGCATGGCTAATAATTTAGGCTGAAACATATCAGCTGTACTGAAATGTTCTTGTAAACCACATGCACTTGTAGCCGACTCGACAAATTAGACTGGTTCAGTGGTTTGTTTCAAATATTGCCATATGTGAAGAGCACAAGTAGAGAGTAGGCTATAAGATACACCGCTGAAATTGAATCTGTTCCTTTTTAATTGTTTTATCCTGGCCACGACATCTTAATTATCAGTGCTGAACACAGTCAATATCAGACCCACAATATCAGCGAATCAGTGAATCACATACAAACACCACTGCTGGTACTCCATAGTCATTGATGCTGGTTTCTGTGTGTTAGGCTAGAACTTCTATTTCGAAGTGAAAACGTAGCAAATAGTAAATAACTATGCAACATGTCTTGTTGTGTAGTATTGTGGTGCTATATACATGTGGCAGTGTTATTGTAGACATGTTAAAACAGAAAGAGCCATTCAATGGGTTCTTTTCGTCTGCGAGGAGTGTAAGAATAGTCTGAATGTAATGATTTCACACACAGATTTGTCAGAAGTGCTGTATAGTTTGTCATCTGAAGCTTTTGAGTGAAACAATAGCCCAGTAGGCAGTATGGGAAAAAAAGTGGACATATATACTAGATGTCCAAAAGTATTTGGACACATTAAGCACTGCATAAATGATTTTACAATGAGTTTAGTGGGTTGTAAAGGCTTGGGCTGTGGAGCAGTGTTTCTCCAGAGCTGGAAGGTCCTTTCATGATCTAGAACTAATCCACTAAAATCATTACCTGATCTCACTAATGCTCTTGTCGATGAATGCAATCCAATACTCAATTACATTAAATACTTAATCTGTCATTTAATCTGTCATTTAATGTAAAGCGTTTCTAGAAGAGTAGAGGCTGTTACTACAATAAAAAAGGATCAAACTCCCCTATTAATACCCTTGATTTCAGAAGAAACGCTGGATGGCCAGGTGTCTACAAGCTCTTGCACTGTGACTGCAGACCATGCCTTCATTTCATGGTTTGAGGGGGATCTAATTGTGTTAATGAAAATGGTAAACCTGCCCACCTGCTCCAGACTAGCTGCGAGACCAAGACTATAAATAGTGCTGTTCCTGAAATCAAAACGCTCCAAGTGTAGAAAATTTCACTTGCGGAGCTGTGAACACCTTCGCCCGCGCGGTGATGTTAAATCCGAGATGTTCGAAGCGCCGTACGTTTGAAGAGTAGAATCCCAGACATGTCTGTGCTTTCCAGCATGGTGAGTCTCTCACTCACCAGTGAGTCATTTGTTAAATTTGTCCTTCTCCATTGAAAGAAAACAGCATCGATGACAGCAACGGCTAGCGGCTCGACGAGGGGAAGTTAGACACTTCCCTCGTCTTGGGCCAGCCTCAGCCGTGCACGTAAATAACTGCAGAAGCCCTGTTTTTCAACAGTAATTGTGCTGTTTTCTCTAGAGGAACACCGCACCTCGCTCCCAGGGTTTCCCCGTCCTGCTCCTCACGTAGCCCTGCGTTGCACGTATAGATCACTGAATGACTACTGTGGTTAAAAATCCAATGTACAAAATGTTCTCCTAAACCCTAAAAAGGCAAGGGTAGCCTCTTCAGTTTTGAACTAAAGCTGTGAGGGTAATTTCACTGCCTAGTAGTAGAAGCCAATTCGTTCCTAAGCTCATGTGAAGCTATTAGACTGCTAAGACTTTGAATTAGCATGTGTTTCATCTCTACATGGTTTATGGGTATGTTTACGTTCTATCATTAAAATGCGTCTCCAGGGTGACCAGACATACAGGCCATTCACTGTTTCTGTTTAATTTCCATTTACGCTTATAATTGGATGCTTTCATAGGTCCAGAGTGCAAGAACATAATTCTAGCCATGCGTATCCTTCTCAATCTGTGAGCTGTCAGCACTGGCCTGAAACATCTCTAGATAATTGTATGCACATACATAAAACACATTGCATATTTACTAGTGTTGATCCATCCCTGACCGACCTCGATTTTTGAGCGATCCATTCGTAATGCGACAACAGTGAGCCCAGGATCCTTGTTATATCGTGAAGTCAAGTGAAACCCGAATGGGATCCACAGTGGAAGCTGAAGGTGTAAACAGTCTCTGTATAGTTTCTTGTCTGTTATATTAGATACGTGTTTTTTGTTACTTGTCACAAACCACATGAACAAGCCTGCCCATCACCGTAATGCAGTTTGACTGTAGTTTGTATTATGCAGATAACACTTCATTAGTCCCACAGGTGGAGCAAGTACCCAAAAACAGCAAGGGTAGAGGACTAAAGAAGAAAGTAGAAGCTGCATAACCAATAAAAACTACACGATATAACGATATAATATGAACACTACACAAAATGAATTTATTTATATATATATATATATATAACTCCTTTTACATGTTACATTAGACTCGTAGCTCCAGTTCAAAGCCAAAGAAGCAAACTTTAGATGAAGAGCACAAGCACAAGAAATAAGATTGTTTTATGGGTAAATTGAAAATTGTGAAAACTGGAATTTTTTGGCAAACTCGTTTGAAATGAATATTGAAATAGTGGAAAGACTGAAGTGGGCAGTGCAGGGGAACTCCGAAGCATTATTCAGCTGATGCATTTTATGCTGAAGATCCTTTTTTGCTGCGTGAACAGGTGTCTTGCGTTCTGCTTGGCGGCTCCTGTACATGTTCGTTCATCCCCGCGCTTCCTCCAGCGATCTCGGCCGAGCCGCACTTTCTTCCGCCTCTAATCCTTTGGCCAAATGTGCCTGTCTGGCTCGACCTGTTTCTCTGTACCTACGATAAGCTCTAGTGCCGGGGAAGGGCACGGCAGGAGCCAAGCGTGGAAAACTTGACCTGGACAGCAGTAGAAAACGAACAGGGTCAACACGTAAACAAATAAAGCACTGATTGTCATTTTTACTCAAACAGATGACTATGATAACAAGGCTTTTAGTACTGCTCAGAACTGCAGTGGTGTTCTGGTGTGACTCCAAAACTGATCTACCAGTATAAACCATGACTTTTTGATTTGTTTGTCATTTTGTTTCTTCATGTTTCTTGTATTTACTGGGTACCACCTGTCCCCTCAGATTACCAAACCACTCAGCTACACCAAACGGCACTTTGACGTGGAAGAGGAGGATGTGGACAAGCTAGCTCTCAGGTGTGTGTGTGTGTGTGTGTGTGTGTGTGTGTGTGTGTGTGTGTGTGTGTAAGGTATTTCAAACCTGATGTCAAGAGGTCACAGCATGTATCAATGAAATGGGAAACACAAACATATACAGGAGAGGAGATCCTGATCCTGTGTGTGTGTGTGTCTGTGTGTGTGTATACATATGTGTATGTGCTTATGTGTGTCCACATGTGTGTGTGTGGTGCTTTTTAAAAGTAAAGGTGACACTATGTACACATGGATTAAACAGGTATAAGAGTTTTTATCTTTTGTAAGTGTGTGTGTATGTGTGTGTTGGGTCTGACTTGTTTGTTTTTGTCTCCTAGGGTGGACCTTTGGAATGCCAGTAATCTGAAATTTGGCGATGAGTTTTTAGGGTGTCTTCGGGTGCCACTGAAGGTCTTAGGTCAGGCTGGCGTTCATGATGCATGGTAAAAATTTAAATTTTTTCATTTACTTTTTTATTATTTTACTTTTTGATTTCGGTATAGTAAGAGCAGTATTGGCAACATAATGGGGACCTACAGATTATTGAGGAGGTGTGTTTAGTGATACGGCTGATTGGTGGGCCTTAAGGGCTCCCATACCGCTTCATAATGCATCAAAGCTGTACATCCATACTGACACTTTTCCACTAATACTTTTTCACGCTTCTGATGTTCAGATATCGTTCTTTATTCCATTTCCGTTGAAAGTATGTTGAGTGAAAGCTAAGAGAGAGGATTTACTGTCCGTAAAAAGGTTTTAAAAAACAATAACTTTAACCGTATAGACTTGGCTTTTGCTTTATCTTTTGTACACAACACGTTATTTCATAAGGGGTGCTCAAACTTTTGCACACGACTGCACAAGTTGTGTAGTTAAAAGAGTGTCAACCTCAAGTTATTGTTGTCAGTGACACGTAACTAATACCTACTTCTGTCTCTCTCTGTCTCTCTCTCTCTCTATCTCTCTTTCTCTCTCTCTCTCTCTCTCTATTCACTCTATCTCTCTCTCTTTATCTCTCTTTATCTCTGTCTTTCACTCCCTCTCTTTTTCTCTCTTTCTCTCTCTGTCTCTCTTTCTCTCTGTCTCTCTCTCTCTCTCTCTCTCTCTCTCTCTCTCTAGGTACTTATTGCAGCCAAGAGAAAACGGTAATAAGTCAATGAAGGCCGATGAGCTGGGCTCGTTGAGACTAAACATCGTTTACACTGAGGACCACGTCTTCCCCTCAGAGCGCTATAGCCCCCTCACTGACCTGCTGCTGCAGTCCGCACATGTGGAGGTGAGTCTTGTGTGAGGAAGTGTGCACAAATGTGTTTGTCAATGATTTTGCTGCGAGAGATTCAGCAGCATGTAGCAGAACCAATACAGCTGAATAAGACTACGTACATGTTTAGTGCTTGAAGTTTGTATCAACAGGACTAATGTTGCTCACATACAGACACAACTTCAGACACCAAACATGACGGCTTACATTTGAGATAAAATGAAGAAAATTGTGTAAATTATATTTTAAAGCAGTTTAATCTCTTAACACGTGTGACTCCTAAGGTGAGCCATTGGTCCTGTAGAGTTGTTTATGAGGAGTGTGTCCTGTTGCAGCCTGTCTCAGCGTCAGTGGCCCACATCCTGGGAGAGGTGTGTCGGGAGAAGCAAGAGGCGGCCGTCCCGCTGGTGCGTCTCTTTCTGCATTACGGAAAAATCGTGCCTTTTGTCAGCGCAATCGCCCATGCAGAGATAAACCGCACGCAGTGAGTTCAAACACACACATGCAGCCATGCATTACTGTCTCTAAGTGGGGTTTCACGTTGCACTATGTGTTATATCTAGGGCCGACTGAAAGGGTGTCAGAATAAATGATAGAAAGTGAATTCGGACAAACGATAAGATGTAAATCTATACGTATATCGGACAACATTATGCGGTTTAGTTAAACGCTGCTTTACTGACTGACGTGGTTGCCATTAAGTTTTTTACACTCAATTCTTTGCCGCTTTTGCTTATATAAATACCTCGTATTTTTGTTCCCTTTCATCTGCGAATTTCAGATATTTTCGCTGGTGCTGATGAAACTGCAGGTTGTCATTAAGTGTGTAGTTATAAACTCTTTCAGCAACTTTAGGAAACGAGAAACGGTTCTTCTACAGCATCACACGAAGAACCTTTACTCTACTAGAACCTTTATTGTAGTGTTTTGAGTGTAGCTAAAACTGATGTAAATAGACCCACTCCAACCAAAAACCCAAAAGACATCTTTTAACTGTTTTTTGTGTATCTTCAGTTTGACATAAAATGTATATATTTTTTGAAGTGTTGCTCCCACAAAAAACTAATTTGTAGCATGTGGTTTATGGAAACTGGCTGAGAAATTCTCTAGAAAGTGCAACTTTCAATCGATACTACACTTGTGTAATTAAAATTGTTGACCAGTTCATGTTTTTTGTGCCACTGTTGCCCAGAAATTTAGAAACAATGTCAGAAATAAAGACTTGAATATATTTATGTAACTGTAATTCGTTATGGGATACTACAGTAATATAGGACAACAACTGTAATAAGTCTAGACTGGAGGATATAACAGTGTACACACACACCACAAGCATGTGGCCAGCTGTGTCTAACTGGATCCGGGGCCCAGATCACAGTAGGCTTTAATTGTCCTTCAGCCGACAGTGTTTCATTATCAGATCACTGAGGACTCACATGGTGGTCTGTACACACAGTGCTGTTCCTGCATCACTGTGTTTTCAGGACTAGCTGAAGGCGTGTAAGTTCAGTTTGTGAAGCCGCAGATTAATCCTTGGGTTTCAACAATGCATTATTAATGCCTGAGATGACACACACACACACACACACACACACACACACACACACAAAACAATGCCAGAAGTCAGTGTCTTGCTTTCTGCCCCTCAGGGACCCCAACACAATATTCCGTGGCAATTCGCTAACGTCGAAATGCATCGATGAGACCATGAAGCTAGCAGGAATGCACTATCTACAGGTCACCCTCAAACCCATTATTGATGAGGTGAGTCTCTCTCCCTCTGTCTCTCTGTGAATTTCTTTCTTACACTTTCACTCTGTTCTCGTTCTGTTTGTATCTCTGTCTTTTTTCTCTCTCTCTCCCTCCCTCTCTTACTTCTCTCTTTCTCCTGTTTCTTTCTTTCCCTCTTACTTCTCTCTCCCTCCCTCCCTGTATTTCTTTCTTTCTTCCTCTCCCTGTCTGAGTCAGTTCTCTGTCTCATGGGATTTGCCAGGTGTAATCTTCATTGTGTGTGTGTGTGTGTGTGTGTGTGTGTGTGTGTGTGTGTAGATCTGCACTGAGCACAAGCCTTGTGAAATCGACCCAGTTAAGCTGAAGGAATCAGAGAATCTGGAAACCAACATGGTGAGTCACACTTCTGTCTTGCTTTGTGTGTGTGTGTGTGTGTGTGTGTGTGTGTGTGTGGTTTCTCTTTAATGCTGTAATGCTCTATGAGTTATGAATGCATAGTGAGGTACTTTACATTAAATGCATTTCTAATTTCAAAAGGTTTTCACATTTGACAGCAGAAACAATGCAGTGCAGGAACATACCAGTCGTATGTGCGTGGGTTTGTGTGTGTGTGTGTGTGTGTCTTGATTCACCTCCCTTCCTGTGTCCCCAGGAAAACTTGCGGCATTACGTGGATCGCATCTTCAACGTCATCACCACCTCTGGCGTCAGATGCCCCACCGTTATGTGTGACATCTTTTTCTCCCTGCGAGAATCGGCCGCCACTCGTTTCCAAGGTAACCGCTCATACATGTGCGAAGATGCGCACCGTGACCTTGAGATAGGTGGCGGAATGTGCCAGAGTATAAAAAGACATTTGCATTCATTCAGTGCCGAGTTTAGATAGTAGCCCTGAGTTTAGATAGTAGTGTTATATACTGTCTGTGTTGATGTCAGTGTCATACTGCAGTATTGATTTTCAGTATTGTTAGAAAAGAATAACTTATTTCCATATATGTATATCTTCATTCATTCATTAAATGAGCCAGTTATCCTAACTGAGGGTGTCACAGGGGGCTCCTACCACTTATAGGGTAAAAAGGAGAAAAAAACCCTGCACAGGCTGCCGATCGTCTATCTGTCTGTCTGTCTGCCTGTCTGTCTGTCTGTCTGTCTGTTTATATGTCTGCCTGTCTGTCTGTGTCTATCTGGCTGCCTGTCTGTCTATCTATCTATGTTTCTATGTTTGTGTATCTGCCTATCTGTCTGTCTATCCATATTGTCATTTTAAGCATTACAATTAAATCCTGTCAAAACAAGCTGTATCGACACTGTAAGACATGTTTTTAACATAAATACATCATATATCATGCCTTAACTTTATTGATGCAAGTTTAATCATTATAAAATTTAATACTATGATATGTTTCTGAAAATACAGTGATATTAAGTTTCACGGGTAAAGCACACTGATGTTCATTCATGCAGCCCATTGCAGTGTATTCACAAGAAATTTCTCAGGAGATTTCGCAATATGAAGGACCTAAGCAGCCCCACCTTTATCTTTCTGTCATTATGCGTTCGTTTCCTCTCGTGCCTTCATTCACTTTTGCCTCCTGTTTGCTGGCTGTGGTGTCTGTACAGTGTAAACTCAGGGTGGATTTGAGAGGCACACAGTGACACCTGCTGGACAGTGAGGCACGCTGGAGAGAATTTATACCCTAAAATCCAGAGCAAAATGTTATGATTTGTGAAGAGATCTGCCTGACAAGTATTGGTTTAATAATCAGATTAACTGATAATCTGTCAGATATTACCATGTTACACAAACCGTTATGCCCTCTGTGTTGTATCACAGTCAAATGAATGCCACAGATTTGAAAAATGTGTGTCGGCCTTTACATTGCATAAACATTCATGAAAAATGGTTATGATAAATGGAAAATAATGAATTGGACCAATAGATATGATCCAAAACTACTTCTATTCTAGTGATAGCAATTATGTGGAGCATTATAAAGTGCTTCTCATTTAAAATAAAGCACTTTTTCCACAGTTAACATTGTCAGTGATTAATTGGCTTGGTTCTATCTGTGATGATGGAGGGATGATGAATGTTAATGATGTTTGTGTGTGTTCACAGTGGACCAGGACGTGAGGTACACAGCAGTCAGCAGTTTTATTTTTCTGCGCTTCTTTGCCCCAGCGATCCTGTCACCGAACCTTTTTCAGCTCCGACCGCACCATCCGGTGAGTGTGTTCTCGCTGTAAACAGCTCACTGTGCAGCACTGGCTCTTCCCAAACAAAAGCTGAGCTCTTAGTAATAGATGGGAACGGATTGTTTAGAGTGGATAAACTAAACTCATTATGCTGCCTTTCAGCTTCTGCCAGCGTGTGAAATAAGTGTGTTTGTGTGAGGCAGAGTGTTGGGCAGTTTTTGAACAACCCTCTTCTGTTTCATTCACAAGGATCCTTGCACATCACGGACCCTCACGCTCATCTCCAAAACCATCCAAACCCTGGGAAGCCTTGCCAAGTCCAAATCTGTGAGTCACAGCACCATGTCTTTGGGCTGATTGATTTATTACTTATAGAATTAATCATTTATTCAGTTCTTCCTAATCCTGATTTCAGTCTTTTAACTGTTTACATTCTGTTTTTTAAATGTAATTTTTAGTTTTGTCATTATAATAGTGGTGGGCAATATTTGTCAGTATCGTGATAAATTGCCTCCCAGTGTGTTATAATATGCTTTGCATAATATTGTAGGAATCATTTTATATCGGCAGATTTTAATGATTGGAAAGCTGTTTAAACTTGACTGATAACTTCGAACACATATTTCATGATACATTTCTTGTACTCCAGAAAAGAGTGTTAATATGTTACTGAAAAAAGTATTTGTAGTATATTTAGGCGTGTTGTAATCGTGAAAGTTTAAATGAAGATTTAAAAAGCCGTAATAATTAGAATTTAGAATTTGAAACTAAAAGGTGTGTTGGCATCAGGCCTGTAATGAACTACAGATCAAATGTACATAAATAATTATTGTCTCTAAAATGAAGTGCCAGACTCTTTTTATTGGCTAAGAATGCCAACATATCCTTTTATTCTGAATTGAGGCTTAAATGCTGAACAAAATGCCAAGTGTTGAGCGCTGGGTCTCTTACACTACAGGTGGTTTAAGAGTTTATTATTAATTATTAAGAAAATGATGTTCATAACTACAGCTCTTCAAAAATTACAATTTTTCAGAGAGTGATACTGATCACTTTCAGCCCTACATAGTTCTGGTCATGCTATAACATTATTAATGGATTGTTACATAATCATTATTATTACATTATTACACGGAAACAGTTTTTCCTATTTCATAAATAAAAAGGTTTACAAATATTAGGTGGTGTCTAACTGAAAAAATGGATTTCTAAGTTGCTAAAATGACTGTGATTTAAATTGCGATTTAAAATATTTTCTGTAAATGAAGTTCAGGTCTGTTTTTATTGACCAAAGACACAAGTATATCCACTTTTTACTGCATGAACCATCTCCTCTTCTGGTAGTTCACGAGCTTACCGATAAAAGGTTAAATTTATCCACTTGAAATTTGTTCAAACGGTGTTGGTGATAAAGTATCAGCTTGCGATTTAGAACTGTGGTTCTAGAACTACTCAAATTGTGATTTCATTATAAAAATGTTCCAGTCGTTGCATGTGCTGTCGCAACTGTACGTATAAGAACTGTAGCGTGTGCCAGATTTTTTGATATGTTTATCCCAGTAGGCCCTTGCACACTACTTTGGCTACTTTGTGGTAATGATACAATATTTTCTTTGTTTTCCAGGCCAACTTTAAAGAGGCGTACATGGCGACGTTCTACGACTACTTCAACGAACAAAAGTACGCGGATGCTGTGAAAAACGTGAGTAACTGCTACATGTCACTGAATAAGAAAACGTTTGCACAGGATTCCCCTTTTGAATCTTGGCTCCCTTTGAAGACTTTGTACTTTTCAGAGCATTTCTCTCTGCCTTTCTCGCCCTTGTCTTGTTCATTAAGCATTTCTCTAAAGCTGCTTTACAAGATTCTGCGGTATCTACTGTAAAGAACGCTGTGCTAATATAGCTGTACTGTACCATTGGTAAAACAATGAGGGATGATCATGAATCCAGCTAAAACTCTTCTGAGAATCCTCATGGTGGGGTTTCTTGTTTTGTTTGCACAGTTTCTTGACCTGATTTCATCCTCTGGGAGGTGGGACCAGAAGAGCATCGAGACACCGATCATGCTGAAGGAGGGGTAAGCTGTGAACTAAACTAATGGCAACTATCATGACACAATGTCTCAGGTTTCTCATAACTTTCTATGAGAAGCATTGGACATCTGGTTCCTTTATAACACGTTTCACATTGAATCACTCTGAATTACTTTGTTGACAATGTAACAATTCAAATATGCAGAAATGTTTAATATCATTTAATATCGATGGAATTCCCATTAAAACTACAAAACAAAGTGTGTCTGGGTTTCCAGTGCAGATTAATGTATTGTAAGTCTCGTACTGTGCTTGTTTGGGATGAAAGTGTCTGCTTTTATCCCAAATGTAAGGCCATGTTAATTCGTGGACTACAAGCTTGCATTACTTAGTTACACTGGCCTCGTAGCCCCAGTGCAGCAAAACACATCTGAATAACTACATGTGGGATAAACAGGTTAAATTATATAAATTAGATTTGTGCTGAGTCATTCCTTTCACTGAGAATTGTTATTACACTCACTAATTCTCTGTTAATAGATTGTTTTGGAACGGAATGAACATTAATTCTTTTAAAAGAAACGGTTTGGCTCTGACAGACTAGTATAGTAGCTTCTATTGAACAGAGGATCCCTTGCAGGGGTAAATGTGTGTTTCAATAGTCTGTTTGCCTGTAAGGACACTTGTGCCTTTTTCTTGTATTTCTCTGCTGGGCACAGGAGCGTTAAACTCACTATTAAGAGGGTTGATGGGAAGGGTTCCTGCAGGTAAGCCGCACATGATTGGACGGCCCTGTGACCTCCTGACCCAGATGTGTCCCATAACATAAACTCCCAGCACTTTTCCACCTCCCTGCTATTTGGAAACAGTAGAAAAGAAAATGCAAGACAAAGCCAGCAGCGTGCTAAAACGAATGCGTATGACATTTGCCGCCTTTGCTCTTTTGTACTGTGTGTTGTGGCTTCTTAGTCTTTCCTTGGCAGCCCCTCCTCCCTTTGCTTGCCATAGAGACTCTCTCGCACGGCACAGCATGGGCCATTCAAAGACACATTCTACCAGCCTCTTAGAATGACGTCTGTGGCACTGTTTTGCTATAACCACCGACAAATCCAGTGCACTGCAGAATGGTGGTCAGTGTGGCTGAATTCTCACACCCATTTAAGTTCTGTGGTGTATATGTGGTCACTGCATTCAAGCTCAAAGAGGACATATAATGGGGAAGTTGGTAGAAGAGCTGACTATTAATTATAGGTTTAGTAAGTAATGCTTGTGTAGTGTTTTCTAAGTCCAGTTTGGGGACAAGCAAGTCAGTGTGAAATCCAATTTGACCTTTGTTTTCGCTTTGTTAGTTCATGCCTCTGGTCTTCTTTAACATTCCTGATTTCTCCGCAACATCCTTTGAAACCGTGTGGAATTTTGCTTTAGTATTAATACGATGTTTCACTACCACACTCGTTACCAAAAAACACTTAAGCTGGGCGTTTGCTACACAACTCAGATTCCAACAGTATAGAACATCACATACTCAGAGTCAGTGTTTTGCAGAATGAGCGCGCACACACTGGACAGGTGGGGTAGAAAAGAGGGAATTACGCAATACGTTACTGTGGAAAAATCACTCAAAATTATAAACAAACGTCTGAGTGCATACGTTACAAACATTATTAATATTTGAAATGCTTTTTTTTTGCATGTTCAGCAAACTCACATGATCTTGTCACATCAGATCATTGAAACGTATTCTTTATGCCAAGGAAGATACTTCGGTGAACATACATATAATTTTTTTCTAATTGAAAAGACTACGATGAATTCGAAACGATTCGAAAAAGAAGGCAAAGTGTCCCCAAACTTTTGACGGGAAGCACATTTCTATTAAGGAACTCAAGGGAGGCGTTTATAATGAGACGTCCTCTGTGCCCTTTACTCCTAAACTGCACGTTTCTGCATCTTTTCTCACGGACCTTATCTTCACAACACCTCTCGCCCCTAGATTTATGATCAAAAGAGCGCAGGGAAGGAATCGCTTTGGCATGAAGAACTTCAAGAAGAGATGGTTCCGCCTCACGAACCACGAGTTCACCTACCACAAAACCAAAGGTAACTCAAAAGGTTTGTCTGGAGCTTTTACTCTGTGTTAGGCCTCTCAGTCTGTGTTGTCTGTCTTGTGTGTAGTGGGGCCAAGTGCTGGTGATGTGTATGCGGAGGTTTGTAGTAGTGGGGATTGTGTGCATGGTGTTCAAACCTTAAAAAACTAAGTCAAGCTACAGGGACGAGACCAGACTGTGGTAGGAAGAATTTCATATTCACGATAATGGTGGTATCAAAAACAGTTTATTTAAATTGCATGAATAGACCGTACCATTGCTGTTGTCCTAGCAATCCAGTTTCTAACTGTAACTTTTATTTGAGATGGAAAGAAAACACTTTTAGGACCTTTTCCATTTCCAAAATTCATTAGGTTTAAAAGAGTTTCCAGGATGGCTGCGATGTTAGGAATTTTTTTTATCTTTATACCACTCTAGAAACGAAGTCTTACAGCATTTTTCCTATTGAGTGCATTGTGTGTTTCTGTGGTGTTTCTTTCTACAGCCATGGAAAAAAAATAAGAGACCATCATTTTTTTTTTCCTGGTTATTGCTTTTGTAGTTTGTGGGAGTGTGTCTGTGTAAAATGTGCATGTCACTGTTGTTTTATACACTACTGACCACACTTGATTCAACATTTCAAACAAAAATACATTTGGAGAAAATGTAAAAATAATACATATAAATAATTTATTATACCCTGGAAATGTTAAACTATACAACACTCTTACATTGTTTTACAGTTGCAACAGTTAAAATAGTGATGTTAAGAGCAGAGTGTGTGCATGTGTGACTCTTGTTTCATCCCATCAGAAACTGAATCAGGAGTGAAGCTGCTGAAATTCAGCACATAGAAAAGCTGCTCTACAAACACTACTGTACTCACAAACACATATGGAGGCATTTCTTATTTTTTTACACAACTCACACTGCAATAGTTCATAAAAGAATAGCAATCTGTGCATTTTACACACACACACTGCCACAAACTGTACAAACAGTGAACAGAAAAAAGGGAAAAGTGGACTCTTATTTTTTCCATGGCTGTACATTTGAACTGTATAAAAGAAATTGCTGAAATGATAATGTTGTACCATCTTTCCTGTTCAGGTGAAGGTGCTCTGTGCAGAATCCCCATTGAGAACATTCTGGCTGTGGAGAGATTAGAGGAGGAGTCTTTCAAGATGAAGAATGTAATTTCAAATGCCAAACACACAAATTAACCTCAGAACGCCGATCAAACCTTTCTTCTCTATTGCACAGTGTAATGTAGCACTTAATAAATGAAAAACAGGATTATTAAATAAAATAATAAATAAAATACGTTAAATAATAACGTATTTAATAATCCCAGATCGTGATGAGCTTTACATACGCACATGTAATTCCGTGTAATTAAACAAAAACATTAAAAACTACTTGAAAACCACAACAATAATGCAAAATAACCACCCAGATGAAGTCAATGTACAACACATACTAAACTAGAAACTCAAACCAAAGACTATGTGCACAACAAAGGCTTAGCTGAACAAGACACAAGTAAAGGGCAGAGGTGAGCGGTTGAGACTGGAGGAGGATTTTCATAACAGTTTCATAAATATTACTGTTGGTCATTATACTCTCATTATTGAATGTTACAAAGTAATTTGATTTTAACATCAAAAGCACCAACATTTCAGTATTAATAGCAGTATGCGAATGCCAGTAAAGTTTTTGCTCCTTGTGTGTACAAAGTACTCTAATCTACCAAAAAAAACAATTTGTCAGACTTGCGCTGGTGTATTTTGTGTAACCCTCTCGGCTCCCTGTCCATCTTTGCCCTCCAGATGTTCCAGGTCATCCAGCCAGAGAGGGCGCTCTACATCCAGGCGAACAACTGTGTGGAGGCACGCGACTGGATCGATATCCTCACCAAGGTCAGCCAGTGCAACCGGAAACGCCTGAGCACCTACCACCCCTCCGCCTACCTCAACGGCCACTGGATCTGCTGCAAGCAGTCCATAGACACGGCCCCCGGCTGCACGCCCTGCACCGGGTGAGTCCATACTGCTGCCCTGCCTCATGACTTCTACAGACTGTGCAGTTTCACCAGTCTTGTAAGATCTCTACAACTCGCACTGTGCAACATGGATCTAATAAAGTCATTATTCAACTAATAATACTATGAAATATACTTGATGTTTATGTAAAGTGGCACGGTTGCAGAAGCAACTGTGACACACATCTTCGTTTTTGAGAAAGACTTTAGATTTCAAATAGAGGTGCCAGTCAAAGCAAGGAGTAAAGTTGTGTCAGCTGTAATGATGGCAATAGAAGTTCTGTTATTAACGTTGCTGGTAGTGAGTGTGGATGTCTGAAGGATGTGTTTCTGTTTGTGTAGCGGCCTACCTGCCAACATCCAGCTGGACATAGATGGAGATCGAGAAACAGAGCGGATCTACTCACTCTTCTGCACCTACATGTCCAAAGTAGTCAAAATGCAAGGTACGTATGGTTGTGTCTGTCTTATGGACGGCTGGTGGCCTAGTGGTTAGGGAGATGCCCCTGCGATCAGAAGGTTGTGGGTTCAAATCCCTGGACTGCTAGTGGTACACTTTAGCAAGGGACCGTCCCTACACACTGCTCCCCTGGCGCCCCCTATTGGTGGCAGCACACTGCTTCACTCAGTGAGTGGGACGTAAATACAGAGAAATAATTTTACACGTGTACACGGTGTGCTGTGCTGTTGTGTGTTCATGTGTGACTATAAGGGCCCACTTTACTTTACTTTACTTTATGGTTGCTGGTTTTGCTAAATTGTCTCAGTTATGCCTTAAAACAAGGGAATTTGTCAGCCAGGGGAATAAAACAGAAAAATCCAGAAACAAGGTAAATAATCGTAGAATATTCTTGCAACTATCAAACCTGAGAAATCATAGCGTTGTTGATTTAAGATGCCTTCACTAGCCAAGATATTTTTTGCTATGTTTATTATTCATGCTGTCTGCATATTACAGCAGCCGATTGGGGTCTTTTTAAGAACGTTTCTCTATATTTGATTGCAGAGGCGTGCGGCAGCAAGTCTGTTTATGACGGGCCGGAGCAGGAAGAGTACTCCACCTTTGTCATAGACGACCCACAGGAGACCTACAAGACCCTGAAGCAGATTGTCTCAGCCGTGCAGACACTGGAGCAGCAGCATGCGCAGTATAAGCGCGACAAGTTCAGGAAGACCAAGTACGGTAGCCAGTGAGTATAACTTGACACATTTTCCTGGGATGGGACAGTTCTACCAATGAGCGCATTATTGTTGAGAGCAGCACTTTTTAACATTGGAACTTTTTCTAATTAGCTGGTCCTTATTCTAGAACAGTGTTAAACCAGCCTTGATCCTGGAGTTCACTAACATCCGTGTTCCTTTGTTTTCTCTACTTTAACATGTCCAGTTCGAAAAGTCCTATTAATTAACTGATTGGATTGACTGGCACTGGGAAACATGTTTTAGAACATGTGGGTCGAACACTTGCCTGTGAACCTGTTCACCACAAAGTCACCGGTTCAAACCCCGCCCCCCACTTTCTACCATTGGGTCCTTGAACAAGACACTTAACCCTCAGTTGCTCTAGAGGGACTGTCCCTGTAACTAATGATTATAAGTCGCTCTGGATAAGAGCGTCAGCCAAACATGTGGGACATGTGTTCAGTTCCGACGTGGTGGGCCACAGAACTGACACAGCTTTGTTATTTCTCTTCTTTAAATACATGTTTTTACAAACAGTCCGATTACAAATAATTGTCCTCAATTTGCTTCTGTACTTTTGCACTGTAGCCACACAGTTTATGTTGCTACATTGCATTGACATGCATCTGGCAGCTGCGGTTTTCAGAGTGTCTTACCATATTAATCATGGTACAGAAGTTGGTGAATGTAGTGCTGGAGTCATGCCCAAAGACTTCATTCTGTAGTGTGCTGTGCATGCCTGGGCAGGGAATTAAACCCCTGTCTCTTGCCTGGAGGACAGGTATTACACACTACACCAACCACTAACAAGGAACAAAAGTTCATCTCCCGGTAACCACTGTAGATACTGCACGTCTAATTTACCACACATTTGCCTCGACCTGCATTGAGTTAAATAAAAGACTTGCTCATGTCTTTTTAACACTGTGTGACATACTGTTATCTATTTACCTTATCCACCCCTGCCCGAGGAAGTAGCACCTTCCGCTTTTTGTCTTTTAATTTCCTGCCCTGGCCGCTATTCTAAAACAGTAGGTGTTTCTCAATACAAAGAATGGACTTGCATTCTTGAGAAAAATGTTCTTGACAAGTTTCCTTAAAAGAATGAATTCACAAGAACACGGGGTTTCGCAACATGGAGTACAGCGAGTACAGACTCCTGATAGGTTCGGATAGGGATCCAGACCGCCGAGGACGGGAGGGTGCAGTCACTCATTCTGTGTGTGGCACAGCTGATATCACAGCTTGGCTATATTCACGTTGTGTGTCTATTAAAGGGCCAATAGTGGGAATGAACTAGGAGTTTGTACTTATGGTGAAAGTAGTTTGCGATTCCTGAGTGAGGAGTACAAAAAAAGTCTGATAAAACATTGTAGAATGGGTCGGACGCTGGTCGCTAAAAACTTAAAGTTACATGGTTGTTCCTCTGCTGCTGTTTCGGCTACGCTGTGTGAAAAGCTTTCTGGAAGAGTTGACTCCTGATAAGTCACCTCCTGATGCATCCTTGATAAAACCCCACACATGTGGGTATTTGGTCTGTATCAAGTACTTTAAACTGGAATCGTTCTTTGGCCTTGACTGATGAAGTTTCACAAGTACAGAGAAGATCCCATGTTGAGAAATGTGCAGAGGAGGACAGTAACGAAGGACATTTACTTGAGTACTGTACTTAAGTAGAGTTTTTGAGTATCTGTATTTCACTTGAGTAGTCTCATTTCTATCAAGGTTCTCGTTACTCGTTACCTTCAGTTCTGAAAGTGGGAGTTATTGTCTCACTTTTCTAAAACGTGATTGGTTTTTAGCAGATGACAGCCTATCAGAAATCACCAATAGTGTTACGTCACATCTGTACGCTGTAATACTGCAACGTTAGCGTTTCTTAAACACGGTCAATCAGTGGCGGGAGAACGGACGGAGACGGAGACGGAGACACTTCATCCCCGCATCCATGACCATATTTAGAGTTGATGTTTAAGTTTACGGAAAAGATAAAAAATTCCTATCGTTTTAAGTGTGTGCGCCATTCCAGCTGCATTTACAGCGGTTCAGTTGTCAACTTCGTTCAAATAAATAGTACATACACAAACCTTTTGTGTAGGTGTGTAGTGTACAGTTTTCTTTATCAATTCGGGTTGTGTTTCATTCTGTAACGTTCTGCTTTATTCCTTATGCTACGTCTTCTACAAGCAAGTTAGATACATTAGGTGTTGTAAGTGTGGTGGCAATAAATGAAATTTTGCTTAAGTGAAATTTGACTGTATGACTTACACTTTTCGCAGAAGAAAAGTGTCGCTGCAGTAGAAATCTTCTCTTTCACCTCAGCCTGGCTCTGAATTAGCTTGTACTCAGTTTTCCCCCCCAAATTGCTGTTATATAAAGTTAGTAAAAACTGCATTGTTTTTTACTAACTTTATATAACAGTAAGTTGGGGGGCAAAACTGAGTACAAGCTGATCCTGAGCCAGGCTGAGGTAAGAGAGAAGATTTCTACTGCAGCGACACTTTTCTTCTGCTTTAGCTTAAATAATAACTAACATACTAATAAATAATTACTGCTGTCTTCTCCAAATCATCATCAAGGTGCTCATTTAATGAATATGGCTTCAAATATTTTTTACTGGAATTAAACTATTGCAGCAAAACGACAAAATTAAAACTCAATGTGGAGGTCTGGAATCTGGAAGTTCAGTAGATGGTAATGAATAAATAAGTGAAAATGAACAACATTACAGATAAACTTCAGGACGCAAGGTGGCTGCTACTCGTGTTTTCGGTAATACAGGGTACCTTTGCCCATTTTTATACAGAACCAGGCTTCAGATGCCAAACTTATCTTGACTGATTGGCTGTATTTGGGCTGAGGAGAAAATTGTAGAAATTGTAGAGGTGAATGAGGTGTGCTAAACAAAATCTAACCCCGAACTGTGCAGTGCTGTGGTCACATATCAGCTGGACCTTTTCAAGAGCTGAATAGGGTTCAGATGCAGAACAAAGGTGTCTGGTAACGGTTACATCAGGAAACAGGACTGGTGCGCTAGCTTTATATTGTTATGGGCTCAGAAGACTAGGCTTCTGTTGGATAACACAAAAATGTTTGTTTGTTTGTTTACAGGGAGCATCCAATTGGTGACAAGGGCTTCCAGTGCTACATCCGCCAACAGTCAGAGAGCTCCACCTACTCGATCTGATCCCACTGCCCACTGGAACGACCCTCTCTGCAGTGAACAGCACCGCAGTGGCGGGACGTCGCCGGAACAATGAGTCACAATTGAGGGAAAGGAATCGAGAGTGGGATGGAGCGAGGAATCGTCTCACACAAAGCTATACCTTTTTGTATGATGTACAAACCCAATCTACAGCTTTTCCACTGAACTCCGTGTCAGCGGCCATGCACTTTAATCGTCACACCTGCCCCGTCGACGATGTAGCTCTGCCTCATGGCACGTTTTAAAAAATTGTAATGCAATTTTTTTTTAATGAAATGAGAAAAAAAAAGAAGGAAAAATACAGATCCACCAAGGAGGGACTTTGTTTTAGGTCTTGAGCGTTTTATTCTGTCCCTTCTAAATTTTTAGGACCAATCTGTAGGTCTGAGAATCTTCTGCTTTTATTATTGATCTTGTTTTTTGGCAGTGAGAGTCTCATTGGTGCATGCCTGTTAATGAGAACTTTGTGCCAGGCCCGGTTCAGAAAAATTAAGAAGCTGCTGCCTTTAGCTTTGGGATTCGTCTAAAGGGTACATAGTCTTCATTTTCACATGGAGCAGCGTTTGCTAATTGGAGGTGATGTTCAACACCCTGGCAGGATAAATGTGGCCAAAGTCTGGTCTAAAGAACTCCTAGACCAAGTCAAAATGAGTAAAGCCTTGATTATTCTGAATTGGGATGCTGGCTGGACTGGATTTGTGTTTTGGAGGACCTATCTGAATCAGATGTTAACATTGTTTTGTTATCCTTACAATGACAGTGTCTGAGACTTTCCGTCTCAGATCAGGTATCATTATAGGAGTTTTCTGCCATTCTGTGGATCAAAAGTGTTTCTTTGTTTATTTTTGCCTGCACCTTGCTCTTGTCCGGATGTGTTGCAGTATTGTTTTTCCTTTCCTCAACATTCCTTAAGAACCCCAGTGTGTAACCTGTCAGCCAAATGCAGTACCGCCTGAAAAAGTATATCATTGTGGGTAATGTAGTTGAAGAAGAATTCTTTTCCAAAATTTTAGCTTAACTAAATCTTTGAGCTGTTAACAGTCATTCAGTGTGGCTTAATCAGCACTCTTAATTTCTTTACAATGGCGGTGAATGGAATCAAGAGTCTGAGTCTTTACGGTGTGAGGACAGCTTTTTTAATTGTCCAGAATGTCGAGTGATTTTATATGTAATGGTATATCTAAAGAAATTTTTGGCTTCTATTTTGACCTAAAATGTCCTGCATGTACCTCTCGGCTATGAATGTATTCAAAAATATATATGTTTTAGACCAAAATCTTATCTCAAAACTGTAACAAAACCAGGCCTCAGGCTTTTACAGGCATAAGTGGCCAGACCAGACGTCCGGCTCCATTCACCCCCATTGTGAACAGTTGTCACTCATTACATTGTTCTACAATGAAGCACTTCATATCAAACTGCTCTGAATGGCTTTGTTTGCATCTTAACCTTTTAATTATGCAGAACTTTGGAAAAATCAGTGAGTGTATATATATTATATTGGTCCATGCCAAATGATCTCAATATCACTGTTTCAGTGAAGGTCAGGCCCGAGTGAAGACTCAGATAATGACCTGGCATCTGGCATGACACTAAAAACAGCTCAGTACACCTCATATTTTAAGACCAATTCAAAGCCAATCACGTTTGTGCTCCTTTGTTGAACTGAATCACCCATAAGGCTTAGGTAATATCAACTACACTTTTGAAAACAGACTGCCAGTTACACCAATGCCAGACATTTGTGGTGTTTTGTACTTTTGTTGAATTTAAAATGTACTGTAAGTAATGCATTTTCTATATGTGTCTTGTACTGACAACTATTGCCCTTTGAGATACAGGTTTCAGAACCTGTGTGTGTGTGTGTGTGTGTGTGTGTGTGTGTGTGTGTGCGTGTGTGTGTGTGTGTGTGTGTGCGAAAATATAGTGAAGCATGTATGAAGGAGTGATTGTTGGTCGAATGGAATTGGTTAAGCCAATTTCTCTTTTGAAGAAATTCTTTTTTCCAACATGGACGTTTCTGTTTCCGTTCCCCATTTTTCACCTTTGTTCTCCCAACATTTCATTTCTGTTTGTGACATTACGAGTGTTTTTCCGCCCCAGCTCCGCCTATGAAATTCTGAATTGTATCGACCCAGTTCCCTCACTATGATTCACTCAGTAGTGCATGTTTTAGTGTGAATATATTGTTTGAATAGAAGCCAGACAACCTTCTGTTACCCACTCCAAACAGTTCAGTATTTATTTTTATATCACAATAGAGCATTTTGTGTGTGGGGGGGGGGATAGTTTGATAAAAGTACTGTACTGTCCTCCGACACAGTATAAAGGATGCAATAATTTTATGATCAGTTATTTTACCAATATCTAATACAAATTATAATTGATAAATCATAGTCCAGCTTCAAATCAATGATTTTCTTCAAAGTGAAACCTTAAGAAAAGGGAGAACAGTGTATTTTATATAAGTATATAAAGAGTATTATTACAAGTCTGTGATGTGTACAGGTCAAATGTGGAACGAGTGATGAAAATATGGATGCAAAAGGTTTTTTTTGTCCAAATGAAGGCAATAGCAATGAAGCCGTGTTTGTGTTTTTATTGTATTTCTATGAGAAATTTGCACACTCTCACTTCATTAGGTACCTCTACATTGAATCTACACTCATCTCCACTTACCATGGAGGTGCACATTGTATACAGACTATAGTCCTTCGACACACAGGCACACACACACACACACTAAAATGCGACCACCATGTCAGATCACTGCTGCGCTGAGGGTTGTAAACATTCATGAATGGTGGGAATAAAAGTGGAGTAGAATTAGAGAACTGGCCTCTTTTTTTTTTTTTATATGGCATCTCATAACACCTGTTGCAGGCTGTTCTGTTTTGCAAAATCAACCTGAGAAGGTGAAAAAGACCAAATATGCACTTATAACAGCTAAAAAAGACCTGCGTCAATAAACACACGTCCCATGTGTGATCATGCTGATGTAAACAGGTCCTTTATCCTGCAGGCTATTGTCCTGTTTTGGACCGTCAGGAGGACACAGCGCCTCCTCTGGCCGGTTCCTCTGCTCTCCTCTCTTTTCTGGCTCTACCCCAGGACCTCCTCGCCCAAGTAGAGAAAAAACCTTGCGAGGGGAACAAAAAAGTTCTCCCACGGGCCCTAAACCAGAGGCCACCCACAGAAACACACTGGAAAGCAGCCTGACCATGTGGAGGAAGAGAGTGGTGCTGCTGGTCAGCCTCCTGCTGGTCGAGACCCTCTGCGGTGCCCACCACTGTAAGTACTGTTTAAAACGGACTTCACTTCTGAAACTGTGCTGTCGGCTCGTCTCCTGTCTAATGCTCGGTTTATTCTCTTCCACCGAACCTCTTCTCTTCCGACAAACTTTAAACACATTAAAATCATGAAGGTTTGGTTATGAAGTGACCGTGCGTCTTGAACTATTTAACTCAAATACGAGGACCTCAAGTCAGTAAAAAGAACTCCATTAGTCTCACTGGAGCAGTACTGGTAGTCTTCTCTGACTCGTAGAGCTCTGTTAAATCTGACAGAGGCATTACCAGCCTTAAAGTCTCTGTAGATTGTGGTTATTTTGCCCGTGTTGTGGGAGATGTCGGGTTTGCTGCAGCTCTGCTCAGGCTTTTAAAGAGACTTTAGCACGTGGTGAGGTAAATCCTGCCTACACACCACTGGCACACACACTGGACACCCTTAATCCGGTTAAACCTGTGTGTAAGCTGCAGGAGTTTTTTATTATTCAGCGCCTTTCAAACTGATTCACCTCACAGTAATGAAACACACAGCTGACTTATTTATTAGAACGTCCCATTCCACCCTAAATGTTGCAGCCACCTGCATCCAACTCACACCTGCACAGGAACGCACCATCATTTAAGGTGCCCTGTACTTTTTGTGGTTTCCCCCATCTCAGTTAACCGATCCTGCCTGAGTTGAGGTACACTATATGGACAAAAATATTGGGACACATCTCATTATTATTGAATTCAGGTGGCGCCTTTACTTCCAGTGAAGAACAGTCTAGTGGAAAGCCTTCCAAGAAGGGTGAAGCTGTTATAGCTGGAATAGGAGACCAATTCCATATTGAAGTCTATTTACTTGAATAGAATATCATGAAAGTCCCTGTTGGTGTAATGGTCTGGTGTCCTAATACTTTTGTCTAATTAGTGTATATTGTAGTGCATCATTTAAGGTGGATTTAAAAGTTACAGTAGGAAGCCAACATCAGCATCGTCATTAAACCACTGAGCTGAGGTTTAGCTTCTTCTGCTGCACTGGTTTCCAGTCCTGGAATACTCTTTGCCTGTTTGACACTTTCTAGTGTGTTTTTCCCCCACCTTCTGACTTTCTCAGGCAAAGCACTAAAATTTGCAGGACTGGGGATCCTCGAGATCCAGGGTGGGGAACCTGGGCTCTGCAGGAAAGAAAACATTTTAGAAACTAATTGTAGATATTAATATTGATTAGTGTATATTATTGATATTAATAATATTATGACGATTTGACAAGCATTCTAGTAGACCTGTCTACCTTGATTCTCTGACTAGGAGTTTGTCCTTGTCCACATAGCTGTCCTAAACACAACATTCTTACCTTCTCAAAGTAACTTTCTCTGTAATCGTTTGAGTCTTGACACAGTACAGGGCGTCTGAGTACCTCACACGGCATCGGCGGGCAAACTCCCTGTTCGAGGAGAGCAAGAAGGGCAACTTAGAGAGAGAGTGCATTGAAGAACTGTGCAACAAAGAGGAAGCCAGGGAGATCTTTGAGAACGTCCCAGAGACAGTAAGTGGCTTTTTCACAAGGGTGCAGCTGCTATTAGGAGACTATGGCTGTGATTATTACTTGTTGTATTTTTAAACTGGGTATTTTTAACCATAGCAGCATCGCTTAGTAGACTGTTAAACTGTTACATACTGTTAAAAATGCTGTAATTTGTGCAGTTTTCCTCACATTTCTAGTGCTTCGTATATAGTGTACTGCACTGTATATCGTCAATGGCTGAAAATGTGCTGTTGGCAAATTGTCTATAGAGCGCTCTTTATCTCTCTGATTGGATCAATAGACTTCTCCAAGCCGAGGACGTGCTTTGTGCTGTTGATTTAAGTCACGTGACTAGTTGTGTGGGCAGCAGATTGTAGAGCATCAGCAATACAAACAAGAGGCAGATATACACTGTGTGGACAAAAGAATTGGGACAGCATTACACCAACAGAGACTTTATTGACATTGCATTCAAAGAGGGGACCACAGTTGGTCCCCTCTTTACAGCTATAACAGCTTCCACTGTTCTTGGAAGGCTTTCCACAAGATGTTGGAGTGTTTCTTTGGGAATTTATGCCCATTCATTCCGTAGAGATTTTATGAGGTCAGACACTGATGTTGGACGAGAAGGTCTGGCTCACAATCTCTGTTCCTGTTCCTCCCAAAAGTGTTGGATGGGGTTGAGGTCAGGGTTCTGTGTGTGCCAGTCAAGTTCTACCACACTGAACTCACTGGGGTAAAGTCATGTTGGAATAGAGAAAGACCTTCCTTAAACTGTGTCCACAAAGTTGGAAGCATGGTGTTGTCCAAAATGTCTTGGTATACTGAAGCATTAATATTGCCCTTCACTGGAAGTAAGGGGCCTAATTCCAATCCTGAAAAACAGGGGTGTCGCTATGTTTTTGTCCATATATTGTACATGCGTACTTACATAATTCTTTGTTATGATGTCAGGCAACTAAGATTATTAAACAGTAGGTGGATAAACTCACTGTCTTGCTGTGAAGACAGTTGTGGGGATTACTATTGTCTGTCTTATTACAAATGATTAAAAGAGTATACATCTTATAATCTTATTATATCTGTTGTATAAAGATTACACAATTCCAAATTGTAATGTATTTGTGTTTGTCTGCTATGTTTCAGGAGTACTTCTACCCGAAATATGTTGGTAAGTCAAATTCTCCTACTAAAAGCGATTCTGCAAAGTGATTCCTTAAGAAGGATCTATAGTCAAATTATGCTTTGCCTCACTAAGCAGTTTTTGTTTCCTTTACCAGGACGACTGAATTGTAACTAACTGTAATATTGTATTGTTGAATTCTGAAGATAATTGCCTGTGCGATTTATGCCAAGGATACTCCACAGTACACCTGAGCAACCTCTTGAAAAACTTGCGTAGCTGATTATTTGGAGTCATGTTTGGGCAGCAGGCCTCAGGACTGGAGGGAAGCACCCTTGATCTTTACCCTCACCATGTATAGCCTCCTACTGGCAGTGTTGTTGTATCAGATGTCCTCTGAAACGTCCTGTTTACATTTCGTTTTTCACTCTCTTCATGCTCCACTGTGATTGCAACATTACACAGTACATTCTTCTGCTGCTGAATGTTTTGGCACATCTGCCTTGCCTTTAACTAGCAGACAGACATTTCACTTAAAATTTCACTTAACTTCCAGTGTTTGCCAGCCTGTATTTCTTTGATACCAAATCTATTTTTCAAACTGCCAGACGTAACACATTTGTGTACAATCGGTTTTTGTTGGTGTGTTTAGTAGGCATATGAACTCAAAATATTGTAAATTGATTCTTGCCAATGGGATGTGGAGTGATGTTGGATGGGGCATTCAGTCTGCTGACTCGTTTGAATGAAGACCTTAATGGATTAAATAACTGCAGTCTGGGAGAAAGACCACAACTGGAGGAAATTATGTGGACTCTCCTAAGGACCAGAAACTCAAATGCTTCTCGCCACCACAGCTATGACATTGCATAGTTGAAGACGTTCCTTTATGTCCAGCCTTCTCAGTCTGGCTTCACCTTCACCAGTCTGTTCCATTTCTCTGCTGTATAGAACTTCAGTTTCGGCTCGTCCTTCTTCACAATTGGTATATCTTTCTTCTTTGTGGGTGCTGTCTCTTCCTTTGGAGGACCCGCAGCCCTTTACAGATACTACAGATACTGTACATCTCTGTGATGGTCAGTGGTTTGCCTCTGCTTCAGCCTGCTGAATTTGCTTGGTAGTCCCTATCATCATCCTCATTCACTCTGAAAACACAACCACGGTTTTGCTCGTCTCACCTGTGGGTTAGTAACGCACACAGTTGATCGTCAGTCATGCACATTAGGTGTAGCCGATTCTCTCTTCAGCTTTTCAGAGGTATTTTCCCAAATATAGATTTTCCCATCCCATTTGTCACATGTGAACACAGAACAGCACAGCATGAAATTATATTTAACCCGTTCATCGTGTGAAGTTTCTGGCAGCCATTAACACACCACGCGGTGAGTGGTGGCCTAGTGGTAGGATACTTGCCTCTGGACCAAGAGGTCATGGGTTCGAATCCTACCTCCAGCACCACCACT
>JBBJLS010000082.1:18186244-18206325 GCA_037577275.1 Bryconaethiops microstoma
TTGGAGTGTTTATAGGAGCAGTAGAGACCCAAATGGAAATATAAAAGGATGCAAAAAGTGAGTTTTGCATAATATGTACACTTTAAAAACACTGACAGGTAAAGTAATAACACTTATGTCATTACAATGGTACCTGTGAGGGGGTGGGATAAATTAGGCAGCAAGTGACCAGTCAGTTTATAAAGTTGATTAGAGTGTTAGAAGCGGGAAAAATAGGTAAGTGTAAGAATCTGAGGGTTTTTACGGGGCATCTAAGGCTCCAAGGCTCTCTGATGGGAAGGTTAGCCCGTCTGGTCCAATCCCACAGAGCTACTACAGCACAAAGTGCTGAAAAAGTTAATGCATGTTAAGACAAAAAGCTGTATATGGGGTTGTGTAGACGCAGACCAGTTAGAGTGCTTATGCTGACCACATAAAGTGCCTACAGTGGCTTTGTGAGCATTGTAACAGGACCATGAAACAGTGGAAGAAGGTGTCCTGGTCTGATTAATGACATTTTTTTCTACATCATGTGGATGGCCCGATGTTTGTGTGTTGCTTACCTGGGGAAGGAATGGCATCAGGATGCACTATAGCAAGGCAGCGCAGAGAGTGTGTTGCTCTGGGCGATGTTCTGTTGGGAAAACCTGAGTCCTGGTATTCAAGTGCATGTTACTTTGACATGTACAATCTAAACATTGCCACAGACCAAGTACACCCCTTCATGGCAACAATATTCCCTAATGACAGTGACCTCATTAAGTAGGATAATGTGCTCTGCCACATTTCAAAAATTGTTCTGGAATGGTTTGAAGAACATGACAAAGTGTTTCAGGGGTTAACTTCACCTCCAAATCTCAATCAGATCGAGCATCTGTGGGATGTGCTGGAGTCAGATCCATGAAGTAGTCAGATCCATGAAGACCCAACATCACAACTTATGGGACATAAAGGTTCTGCTGCTAATGTCTTGGTGCCAGATACCACAGCACACCTTCAGAGGTCTTGTGGAGTCCATGCCTCGATGGCTCAAAGCTGTTCTGGTAGCACAAGTGGTTCACTGGTTAGGTAAGTGGTTTTAATGTTCTGGCCGATCAGTGTACATAAACAGTATTGTGCCTCCACCTGGCTTGTGTAGTTATGAACTGTGGTTTGTGCTGATGCACAGTTTGCATTAGCCATCCTCTAGCTTTTCAGTAATAGTTCATTGCAGATAGCTGCTCTTGGCTGGACATTTTTGGATGGTGGACCACTCTCAACCTATCAATGGCACTGGGTCCTGTGGTCAGAAACTGCCCAATGATGTATGAGGAGGGCTGACAAATTGTGCACAACAGATGTGTTATCAGTAATTTAGGGGTGTAGTAATGATACACACTTTCGAGTTTGATACAATTTTGTGTATTGAGGTCAGAATTAAACAGAGCTCTTTGTTGTACTGAAGAGCTCAGTGTGTCAAAATGGCACTGTCTTAGGATGACAACAGAACAGTTTGTCAAATTCCTGCCCTGCTAGAGCTGACCTAGACAACAGCAATGGTCCATGCAAGCTCACATTACTGGGGAGAAAAAAAATCACCAACATCAGCACAGGAACTGTTTGTCAGGAGCTTCATGTATTGAATTTCATTATCAAGCTGACGCACACAAGCCTAAAAGCAGCACGCACGATGCCAAGCATCAGCTGGATTGAGGTACAGCACACTGTTGTTAGACTCTGGTGCAGTGGACACACTCCCTTTGAAGTGGAGAATCATACTTTTACTAACTGGCAGTCTGATGGAGAAATATGGGTTCGGATGCAATGTTTGGTGGAGGAGGAATAATCTTCTTGGAATCCTTAGTTTCAGTGAATAGAAATCTTAATAATGCAGCATATAATGACAATCTATAGAACTGTGCTTCCATGTTTGTAGCAATAATGTCTCCATGCATTATTTGTTGTGAAAGAACTTGACTGGCATGCACTCACCCCATTCCAACGGTTTTGGGGTGAACCGAAGAGCCAACCTGCAAGCCGAGCCTCATCACCCAGCATCAGCACCTGACGTTGTTGCTGAAGAGAAACAGATTCCTGCATCCATGTGCCAAAATCTTTTGTAAAGCCTTCCGAATTGAGTAGAAGCAGTTACTGCAGCAAAGGCGGGACCACCAGAACAGTAATGCCCATGGGTTTGGAAATGTTTTACAGATGGATGTGATGTTTGGATGAAGAACAGATCGTTTTGAGCATGAAGCTCATTTGACACTTGGGGCACATTTAAATGTAGCATTACGCCCATGTGTTGGTGCCTGCTAAATGTGAGACCCTGGGGAGCTGTGGTGCACTTAACATGAAGATAATGCCTGATCAGCATAGAGCCAGAGGCTAATCCACACACAGAGAAATGCTGGGGTGGTTCTGAGTAACTTCTTTTAGACAAAGCTTGCTTACAACTGCAGTGACTAAGTGGACTGAGTCTCTCTCTCTCTCTCTCTCTCTCTCTTGCAGAGGAAAAATTCTGCATTGGGAACTCCCAGTACTTGCTAACTTTCCACCAGCCACTTCGTCGAATCTGCTGCTCACGTTTAGATCACGAAGGTGGAGGGGCGGGTGTGTGTGTGTGTGTGTGTGTGTGTGTGTGTGTGTGTGTGTGTGTGTGTGTAAGACAGTGAGTGAGAATGTGTGTAGAGGAAAGAGGGAGCTGTGGTATGTGTCTGTCTCTGCAAACAGTGGAGCTGAATGTAGCTGTAGTGGTATAGACTCCCTCCCGCTGGGAAGTGAAAGCTTTCTCAGCTACATTTAAACACACACACACTCAGAGGGAGAGAGAGAGGGAGATAGAGGAAGAGGGACACAGAGGGAGAGAGAGAGAGTGAGTGAGGGGAGCTTTGCCGAGCCTGCAGCCGGACCAAACATGCTTCTGACCCCGGGAGAGTTTCTCTCGGGCTCTGTCCTCTTTCTGCTGAGCGTCGCCTGCTCCGCGGAGTGTAAGTACTCACACACACAGAGCTCCACTTTCTTGTGCCGAGAAACACCAGCAAACCTGCCTGGTCGCGTCCACAACTGCACACTCACTATATCACACAGACTGCACCGAGTGCACTCGTTGCTGCGGGTTCTGACGCTGTTCAGTGTGGATGGTGCGGTTCTGGACGGGGCTGCTGAACAGAACCGAGAAGTCCTCCGCGCGCCTTCAGAACGTGTAGCGTTCTGTTACCGTTAGTGTAACGTCATAGGTTTTGGTTTAAACTCTTCCCGACCGTTACCCCGTACTGTTTCGAGCTGCTCTGACGGTCAGGACGCTGTGCTTCACCTGAAAACTACCGTGTTTATCTGTGTGTGTGTGTGTGTGTGTGTGTGTGTTTCGCAGTGTCCTTGTCGCCTCAGGAAGCGAGCCAGTTTCTGAGGAGACACAAGAGAGCGAATCAGGTTTTTGAGGAGACCAAACAAGGGCATCTGGAAAGGGAATGTGTGGAGGAGATATGCACCAAAGAAGAGGCGCGAGAAGTGTTCGAAAACGACCCCGAAACGGTAAAAAGTCATGTTTTTGTTCAAACGCAGGGTTTTAAAAAGTCCTTTAGCAGTGTTGTGCTGCAAAGAGGTCTCTGCTAGCCTGGTGTGGTAACCTCGACCATCACAGATCACTGATGACAGTCCGGCGCTCAAAACTGGACGCTTATCGCAGACTTTGAACCATTTAGTGCCTCATTTTCATGCCCTAGTAAGTCTGAGGTCGAGGCACATTGTAATTAGTGTCTCTCTCTCTGTTCTCTCTCTCTCGCTCTGTTTTTCTCTCCCCCTCTCTTTCTGTGTCTCTCTCTCTGTCTCTATCTCTCAGTTTCTCTCTCTCTCTCTTTCTCTCTCTCTCTCTCTCTCTCTGTCCCCCCTCCCCTCCACACACATACACAAGCGTTTTTTATCCCCTCATTGTTTTGCGTGACATAAGTTCCCGAAAGTCTGAGGGCTTTATCGGTGCTGCTTGTCGTGAACCTGGCAGCAGGGACAGGTCGGCATTGCAGCTTCATGCTGAAGTGGGTTCAATTGACTACTGCTTACACACACGTTTACGTCTCTTTTGGGCCCATTTGAACCGCAGTGCTCTTCATAATGCTCTTTCTGTATTGCCACTTCACGTCTCCACCATGCCGTGCTCAATAAGCCATTATGGACTTCCATCAGTCCTTCCGTTCTGTGCCAACCACTAAATACAAAGTCTGATTGGATTGAATGGACAAATATCTGCAGAATACGACTGACTGCAGCCTCCCCTTTAATCGCACAGGACTAGTTATTGTCAATAGCTTGTTCCTTTGGGAAATGTAGGCTCTAGGTGTTTATTCAGATGAAACAGGTCCTTAGCCATGCTCATTGGTCCCTGAGAGACTTCTTACAATAACATGTGAAACAGTGATGACAGAAGGGGATTGGAATGTGTTTTTAAATCCCAAATGAATTCCTGGCGCGTTTTGTGTAATGCCTATATCTGACGTTATGTTTTCTCCTACACACGTGAACTGCAGTATACTCAATGTTTAGGCTGTTGGGAGATCTCCAGAATGAAATGTGTGTGTTAAAGCAGCTGAGACATGTTTGTACATTCAACTAAGGCAAACTTGACGTACTTGCAGCGAAGAGAGATGGATCCACTTTGGTCCGTCCCATGAGGTGGCTAGTGCTATTATTGGAACAGTTATAATTATTCAGGGTTTTTTTTTCTTCTTTTTTTTTACGTCAGCGCTCGCTTCTAGGAAAAAAAATTAGAGTGAGTAGTAGAAGGACACAGGCGAAAGGCAAAGAACATGATTAGGTGGGATTTGTGAAATAAAGTAAAATGAAGTGATATGAGTGATGTGAATGAAGAGCAAAGGTTAAATGAGGTGATGCACAGGGTGAATTAAGGTGAGGTGAAGAGTGAGGATGCATGGATGAAATGCTTTGCGTGCCTCTCCCTCATAGAGTCGATGACAGGGAGGGAGGAAAAAGTGGAGTTCTGCTCCTCATGTGCATTATTCATGTTGTACCCTGTGCTATCTGTATCTGACTCAGCAGAATACTGACGCTGCAGTTTTTCGGACTGCAGCGACTGCACGAGTGGTGCGGTTACCGGGTAACCTCCAGATGCTGTATGGGTGAATCCTGTGAAGAATGATGTGTCCTTTCCTTCCCAATCATTTACAGGCACTGTAGCTCTGAATTTGCAGTGTATTAATCCTTTCCATTTTTAGCTCATTGACTACTAATGCTATTTGAATGTCATATGAGGTCATATACAAATCTGAGAACTGTATGAAGCTCCTGTTTTTTCTTTTAATCTCTTTGTTTATCGGCAGAGGATGAAATGTGACCTTTTTAACCTTTTTACCCTCTTAAATAGGCTTATGGTTCATTTATTAATCTTGAGGCCTGCTGCACAGTAAATACTCAGTAACTACTATGAAACTAATATGAAATGTATGTAGTCATGTATAATATCTGGGTCCGCCCGCAAAAAAAATGTAATTGATTTGGCAATCAATGACTGCAGTGCTTTTGAAGCAAATGAAAGTGCTAAAAAAAGTTTGCTTAGAATTTCGAAGGATTTTGCCTTCTTCAGGTGCAAATAGTTCAGTTGACACTTCTCACAATATAAGTTGGTCTGGAAACCCACAGAAAGAGTCCAAGAAAGAACCAGGTCAACTGTGTAGCTTGGCCACACCCCACAGCACTGCAGCACTCGGTGTTCAGGTTGTGTGGGACGATACCGTGTACAGACTGTCACAGGCAGCTAGAAGATAAAAAGAAACTTAGGCCCAACGTGTTGTAACAGGACAGTGAGATTAAAGACAAGCACAGGAATAATTGCATGATATCGCCTACAACTTCAGGAACTAGTATTGAAGGTTATGGGTGTTTTGGAAGTGCAATGACAAAGTCCATCTTGCATATAAGTATGTTTAACCCATTAAACTTCAACTTATTCAGATATTAATCTGTGTGTTGTTACTGCCGTAAATTATATGATACTATGTAAGTTTTGTGGGCCTGCATCTTTGTTTAGTCAACATGTAACTATGGTTAATATACAGTTATATACGGTGATGGTCTGCTGCTGTCTTGATGTCTAAGCATTTCTCTTGCTCCTTTTTTTCAGGAATACTTCTACCCCAAGTATCTGGGTAAGTCACGAGTTAGTAATCTTATCGTTTAGCTGCATTTGAACGTCCCCCAGCACTTTGGACTTGCATACAGATCGCGGCCTGTCTTCGTGTGCCTTGGCATGACTGATTGTGATGAAGGGCTGTCCTCTTGTCTCTTAAGCATGTGTGGAGAAGTTTGGAGAGAAGAAGAAGGGAGACCTGGTCACCTGTGTCCACAGTGAGTGACCCTGCTGTGGTTTCTTATTTCTGCCCTCTGTCTCTCCACATCTCTCTTTCTCTGTGGTATATAAATAGCTCAATGGGAGTGCAGGGTTCTGCTGCTTCAGCTGCACTGCAGCAGTTTTCTAGAGGAGGACATTTACACGAGGAGAGAGAGAGAGAGAAAGAGAGAACAGGGCACTGAGAATGAGTGCCTGTGCCTGTGTACCTGTGCTTGTTTTGCTACTGGTGATGCTCAGAAAAAATGATCAGTTTTATAATATTTTATTTGTGGGGGGGTGTGTGCATGGAAGACCCTTTGAATGGATGCGGTAGTTTTTGTGCCGGCAAGCACGTGACTGGAGCTCGTAGAGCTGACGTGTGCTGGAGGCTCGTCCTTCAGCATGTGTTTCCGCTGAATCGGAGGCAGCAACGTGCCGGCTCAGAATGCTGTAATGTGATTGGTCGATGTGAGTCCAGTCAGGAGCCCTGAGTCAGTGAGCGTGAGAGGATGCTGTGACTCTGCAGTGTTCTCTCTCTTCTTCTCTCACTGGCTCACTCTCACACTCCCTTTACTCAAGCTCCCCTTTACTCTGCCCAGACAAGCCGGGACTTGTCTAAATAGTGAGATGTTGCAGTGTCAGCAGCATGTTAGAGACACTACAGATATTTGCGAATGGGAACCGAATGGAAACAGAGCAACCTTCTAAGACTTTGTAAAATAAGATACAGCTATGAAGAACAAATTGTGATGGGAACTGTAGGTGGCTGTTGGTTAGCTTATCAGAATGAAGGGAGTGAGAAAGCAACACATTAGATAATCAGATCTGGTGTTATTTTAGGGTTGCTATTTGTTCTTTTGACCTTGAATAATTGACCCTCTCATTCTTAGCCACCTCTCCCTCTCTCCCTGTTTTTCCTCAGACATTCCAGACCAGTGCTCGCCCAATCCATGTTATCAAGTAGGAACAACACGCTGTGAGGACAAAAAGGGACATTTCCAATGTCATTGCTTCAAGGGGTGGGCTGGCCTCAAGTGTGATGAAGGTAGGCCTTGTCAGAAAGATGAAAGAACATACAATAGACTTGCAGATATTTGATAGATGGTTGATGTTTAGTCTAACACTGCCGCTAGACGTGTCTTATCCAAACTTCTTGCCCTGCAGTAAAGTACACGTGCAGCTATCCAGCAGACAGTAGTTATCAATCTTTCAGTCGTGTCCAATTGACAATTAACATTTAGTCTAATACTTACAATCAGATTTCCATCATTTTCCCTGTAGGGAAAAGTGGACAATTAGACAAAGAGATGTTTGGGATCAAAAGTGTGCTTTTTGTGTGTGTTTTGCCCTGAGGTTACAATGTTAATGTAACTAATAAGGAATGGAAAGGAATGCAAATAGACTTGCTTATGTTGTTTTTGACAGTGTGTCTGTTAAGTACTGGTATCTGTCAAATAAAAAAAACATGGCCAAAAATGTAGATAAAGTTCAAGCTTCTACTACTGCTTGCACTCCTGTGTACATTTTATGGATAGGAGTATACTATGTGTCAAAAATCACAAGTCTGTTTGAGATGAGTTGCCAACTTTACACATTATCACATCTCATTAACTTATAACCTAAAGTAAGAAAACTTTGGACACTATACATGCCTTGACTACATTTGAAAGGTCTACGAAGTGTCGCTTCAGTGTCAGTGAATCATTTCCAGGAGCAAGAGATCTGCAATTATAGATATATCATGTGGATAGGGAGGGGGACTAAGGGGACTGCACTGAAACAGTGTGGATAGGGAGGGGGACTAAGGGGACTGCACTGAAACAGTGTGGATAGGGAGGGAACTGAGGGGACTGCACTGAAACTGTGTGCATAGGGAGGGGGACTAAGGGGACTGCACTGAAACAGTGTGGATAGGGAGGGGGCTAAAGGAGACTGCACTGAAACTGTTCTCTTCTGTCCTCTGACTCGCTGGACTGTGCACATTTGCCTTGTCCTCTGTAAGGTTTGACCTCTCCCTACCACAATCTCATGCACAGAAGCTAAAAACTGTGATAAATAAGACATTAATTGCCTGTGGAGGGTCTGCATATTTGTTTGTCACAATCCCAACTACCGGTGCTGCTGCAGAGAAAATGTGTATCTTCCAGACAGAGAGATGACGAACTGACTCTGCACTGCAGTGCTTTCGCACACATGCACTGTGACTCATTTCATCACCTACCAGTGTGGAATGACAAGCAGATGAAAACAGGAACAGGGTGGAAAAAAAGTCTGAGGCAAAGAGGCTTTTCCACAGCTGAGGCCCAGCATCACGTCACTCCCTACACACTCATTCAAGTCTCAAATGTTTCATTAATACCACCATGGGAGCTTTTTCCTGTACATGCTCAGCAGAGATGGAAATAGTGAAATGGTCTACATCAGTGTTAGGGTTCTGCAACACTGAGCTACTGTGTCTCCTTAGTTCAACCCATTAATGAGGTCTCATCCGACCAGTGTTTTAACTTGATTTGCTCAGATAAGCTCCACCCTCTTCTCTGCAACTGGCTGACTTTGGTCCATGTTCTTTTCTGATTGGCAGATGTAAATGAGTGTAATAAGGGAAATGGAGGGTGTGATCATAACTGCACTAACTCAATGGGAAGTTACCATTGCTCCTGTCGTGATGGTTACATTCTATCTGGCCACCACAGGTGTCTGGGTAAGTCCAATTTGCTCAAACTTGCTGGTTCACATGGTAATCGTCTTATTGTCTGAAGTTGGTTATGTATACCCAAAATGTACTTCTAATTCACTTAATACATTTATTGGTGTATTAAATTTGCAAGAAAAACTTGTTAATACTTTCCACTGTAAATTTAAGTGTACTAAACCAGAGGCTATTATGCTGATCTCGCGTTTAACCTATTATGTTTAACCTATTAACCTATTATTAACCTATTATGTTTAAAAATGATATTTCAGCTGTTTCATTTATTCTTCTTCATGAATATGATGTCTCGACAATGATAACGATGACCCTGATTTATTGAAGCTTTACAACCAGTAGAAATTTGTTTTGTTTGCATCACAAACTACCTTTTTGGTCAAGAAAAAACATGAACAAGAATATATTTCACAAACAAGCTACAATTTTGTTGCCAACTGAAATTCCTTTCTAAATGTCTTTGCACACTTGCTCTGAAACTATTACAGTGCGTACACTGTAACAGGACTGTGCCTTTTTATCTAGTAACAGAAAGCACAGCAGAAAGCCCTAGAAAGAGGCTGGGACCTCTAGAAGAATGTATTGTAACAGTTTTGATGGGCCTAAAATGGAGCCTGTAATGCTGTTCCTGTAAAGCAGGGTTATCAAAAATAAGGTAATTTATGAGGGTTTTAAATGTGTCATAAATGAGTCATACTAAGTTGTCTGTGACTTGAATTTTCTCATAGTTGTTCAATGATAAAACACTAGACAGCATGACACCATTCCCCAATACCTCTGTTCCAGACGTTGATGAGTGTAAGGACGTTCCTGATGTCTGCGGGACCGCACAATGCCTGAACTTGATCGGGACTTATGAGTGCCTTTGTGAGGTTGGCTACATCTACAACAATGAGACCAAAACTTGTGATGGTGAGCCAAATGTCACCACATTTTCGGTGCTATTTATGAAGCATGAAAATGTTTAGAATCTAAAGAATTGCATAGCTGTACAGTAGTACTTGAATAGTATGCATTCCATTCAGGGTGTATTATTATTGCTCAAAATGTGAAAGGATCTTAATGGAGGAAACCCTCAGCTAACACATGTCTCAACATGCATACAGCAGCTACTTAAGTGCTTGAGTCTCAAATTCCACACATTGTGCCTAGCCAAATTCTCATACACATTATATAAGATACCACACGTTTCTCTTTCACTGGCTTCCACCGAACGCAATGTGATAAGCCTTGATTAGCACCCAAGCGGAAAAAGCTGTACATGTTTGGAAGGCATTAGAAGACACTTCTTCCTGGCACTAAAAGAGCTTATTATGTTCACTAATCAGTCTTTCAACACTGTTGTAAGTCAAACATGGGCGGTATCTACGAGGGTGGCTCAGTTCAACATTCCCAAGCTGTGGGAAGTGTTCATGAAACATTCTTTAGGGACACTTTGGCTTTTCCACTAGTTTCAGCTTTCATAAACCACATATTTACTTGTCCATTTGAAAAAAAGTTCTTCAGAACATTTGCAGAGTGTCAGTTTGATTCATAACAAAAAGCCAAGATCACTATCTACCGATTTTTTTCCTGAGCATTAGATAAGGCTAAGACTGGATAGCGTTCATATTTTCATACCGCCATACTGCCCTGAAGTCGCACCACAGGATAAGGTATTTGACGGCAGGATTTGGGGGTGCGGCAGTGTTTTGGTTTAGTTGCATCCACCATGCCCATTTTTCCTTAACTTAATGATACTTTGTCACTGGGTGATGGGGGTATTTCTATATACCGAGGTGTACCTTCATACTGTGCAAACCCAATTAAGGTAAACATGTATCCCTACGTTAGCAATTCTCAAAATCTGGACCCCAGTCCGTATCCGATCCGAACTGCAAGTCATTCTGGACCCACACATCATATTAGGAATGCATTGATGCAATGCAATTAAGTGTATGTTTCAATTAATTATTAGTTTTGTAAAATATAACAAGCAACATTGTCAGTTAGTGCACGTAATTCTCAGGCTTCGCATCCACATTAGCAAGTCCGCTAAAGCGAACGGGCATTCATGTGCAGTCCTGCAAGCACATGCATCATTATGAAAGTCACCTGAGAAGGAGGTGATCAAGGTTATTGTTAAATCTTTTCATAAAACTATGAAAACTGCCTATTAGACTTTACTGTCAAAAGTGAGAGTGGATTAGGTTCACAAGTAAACAGCGCCATTTCTTTTGGTTGTATGTTGTAAGCAAATGTAATAAAAGGGATTTGCTTATCTAGAAATTGGATTTGGACCTTTGAAAATAAAGTTTGAGAACCCCTACGCAAATAATTTGTACTTACACTACACAAATACAAACTTCTTGTAGCATTTTAAAAGTAAAAGTATTATGAGCAAGAGCCCTGTCAAATCAAAGTTATATACCAGATGCGTTGTATGATTGCTGTGTTACTGTCTTTTGGTCCAGTCCTAAACATTAGCATAAAGCCTTTGATCTTTTAATGATGTGTTGGTGGGTCCACATTTTTTTTGCTGTTATAACCACATACCTTACATATTATTTTTATTGTAGTACCTGAGTAGTTTATAGTAGTTACTGGGTAGTAAAATTAAGACTGAAAACTGAATAATAATCCCAGAGGGGTTAAGGGGTTGAAGGGGTCACGTGTTATCCCCCTGCTGGTGAACATGGAGCTAAGAAGCAGAAACATGGTTCTCATATATATATATTTGGCCAGTGAGCTAGGAATGGAAAGAATTAACATTTAATTGAAATGAAAATGCATACTTATTTCTGAATGGTTAAGAGTAATGGGAATGTTTTTAAAATCATTTTTGTCTAATACACATGCATGCCGCTTAATGTTTCTGTCCGGAAAAAGTGTTTTGAGTCTGTTGTTTTTTTCCTTACCTGGTAGATGTGGATGAATGTGAGTCACATGTGTGTGAGGAGGAGTGTGTCAACACGCCTGGGAGTTTCCATTGCTTTTGCGACGGCAGACAGGGTAAAAAGCTCGGACAAGACTTGAAGAGCTGTGAGGTAATGAATGGAATTGATTCATCATCTGCATGACAACCCACTCTATGTACATTTTTTCATACTTAGCGTAATAACTATATAAAACTGACCATACTAGAAACAGTGGCGCCTGGACTCAGTAAAGCGACATTTTCCCTTTACTCTAAATGTACTCAATCAATCAAAATCCGTTGTGTTTTCATATTTAGTTTTGCACTAAAGTGTGGCTACAAGTAATATGAGTTTAGACACACCAAGTAGCTTCTTTCAAATTGCAAGCCTAAATTATCGCACTCTCCTAATGCCATGAGCTCTTAAAAATATCTCTTGCTTATGTGGTTTCTGACAGTGTTTGCCACACACTGTCAGAAATAATATGAGCCTGAAACTACTATTATTAAATCTCCAATTGCTAGACTTGTTAGTCATGTGCAAAACTAAAGTATAAAACTTTGGACACTGAGTATGGCTTAGTGATTAAATTTCAGATATTGGAAAATTGTGCAAATTGATTAGATATTTATATTTCCCCAGATTTATTTGTGGGTGCATATGTTTCGTTTTCCCTGTTAGTAGATGATTCTTTTGAATATTTCTTATCTAATATTCATTGTTGGTAATTATGCTTTCTCTTCCACATATTCTCCGCAGCCCATTGAGACTTGTTTGACACTGGACATGAAGAGGAACTCTCGCTCTCTGTACCTGGGCCGCATGTTCAGTGGGATTCCTGTGGTCAAGCTACGCTTCCGCCGCCGAGTTCACACCGGGTGAGCAAAGTCTCAATTAGATGTCAATATGAACATGAACTGTGAGGCTTTTGAAGGAATGCATGAACATGATAACACAGCAAACTAAATCTCCCCTTTCTCCAGATGTCGTCAGTCAGTCAAGATATGTTTGTGTCCAAAATTAGCTTCTTTAGTTTTGTAAGGCTAATGTAGCTAACAAGCTTTTAGCTATGCGCCATTCCAGTTTTTATAGTGAAGTGTTACTTGGCACGGCCAGAACCCACATAAGGATGGTCTGCTTGTTTGTGTATTATTATTTAGGGAGCTTGTGTGGTGCTGTTTGGGAATTCAGTTTCCTTTATTTTTTAGCTACTATAGCTTTGCAGCTCCAGTGCTAAAGGAAAGAAACAATCTTCAGGCACTAAACATAACTTGACTGATTAACTGTATTTGAAGTAATGAGAAAAGCATATACATTTTATTTTTTGCCACATTAAGACTCAAAATGGTCTCCATTTAATGAGATGAAACAGTGAATTTCATTATATTTTACAAATCAGTTTTTGGCTTGTTGATAAACACAGGCTTTAAAAAATAAAGGAGCACCAAGTATAATAGTGCAATATTCACCTTTAGTTTGGTCTGTTGATGAACTAGCTATTCTTGGGTGACAGTGCGGTTTTATCAGCTAACCATTTTGGCTTTTTAAGCAAGACTTCTCCTTGCAATTTCATGAAATGAAAAAACTATGAAAAAATATTTTTTATCAGTTTGACTCCCTGTTTCCATCCAGCTTCACAGCAGAGTTTGACCTGAGAACATATGACTCAGAGGGAGTGATCTTCTTTGCTGGTGGACACCTAAACAGTTCCTGGATTGTGTTGGCAATCCACCAAGGGAAGCTGGAGCTGCAGTTGAAATATGGAGCTGTGAGCAGGGTGACTAGCAGTGGCCCATTGGTTAACAATGGACAGTGGCACAAGGTGAGGGTACACTGAGGTACCATTCAGTCTTTTCAGAGCAAATATTGTTCATGCAGTATAAAAAGATTGGAATTTGAAGATTAGGCAGCATACCTTAAGTGATACATTTATGCAGAAAGTGTTGTATTCATTATTAATGGAGTACACGATTTCTTTGGATTTCAGGGAAAAAATTAGGCATTTGGGAAAACGTGTTTCTGAAAATAGACAAAAATAAATATGGGTCTTTGAAAATACTCAAATTTATTTCAGTTGTGGAATGATAGAAATTTTATTATTTTAATATTCTATGTTATTAAAAAAAAAAAGAAAAAAGAAAAGCGAACAGTATTTAAACTTAAAACTATGCCTTTAAATTGAGGAAGCTGGGCCTAGAAGGTCTCTGAAAACTCATTTATTGTTTAAGAAAGTGTGGGAACCCTGACTGTAGCACTGGGATATGAAAAGCCAGTTCTCTTCTCTGTGGATTTTCATTCTGAATAAACTGTATATTATCTGTATGGGAAAGTTGCAGTTTTTCCTCAAAACATATTAGGTGCCTCCCTAATGTTGCTTAACTTCATCTTCATATGGCTGCCAGATATCAGTAGAAGAGCAAGGGAGAAGCCTGGTGATAAAAATTGACAAGGAAGCAGTGATGAAGATTGCAGTGAATGGAGATCTTTTTACATTGAAGAAAGGCATGCATGAACTCAACCTAACTGTGGGCGGGGTTCCATTCAAAGAGGACGGGCTGGTTAATAAGGTAAGGATCTAATTGTAAATGTAATCTAAGAATGTGTTCTGTTTTAGCTTTTGATTCTCACTGATGGAGTTAATTTCCCAACTAAAACCCTCAAGCTGAATGAAGAAACCTCAACATACATTTTTTGGGATTCACACTTTAGTACTTTTACTAACAAATATCCTCTTCAAATTTTCAAGCTGTATAAGTGTGTAGCCCTCTGCAAAACAATAGCACCAAGCACATACAGTGACAGGGGTGATCCTGTTTAGCCTGTCTGTTAATAGAAAAGACCAGTAATTATTGGGAAAATCAGTGTCTATTCAGCAATCTTGAGTTATTTACACTTCGTATTAACGAACCCCAATGACTCGGTGGCACAAGACAGACATTCATTCATTCATTTGTTCATTCATTAATCTATATATCCATCCATCCATCCACTCATCCCTCCATTCATCCATTCATTGTTAGTGATTAGGTATTTGCTCTTATTTTACAGTAAATAAATAGTAAGGCTTAGTAAGGCTTTTTACTGTTCAGAACGCAGTTGTGTTTTTGCTAGCCTGTGCTTAGAATCTGCTTACTAAGCTGACGCAGTTGGATGGCCATTAGTCATCAGCACAATTAGATGCTCTTGTGAGCACACAGGACAGAAATTCGGCCTTGAGGCAATGTGGAAGAGCCTCACAGGCGTGAATGATCAATTTCAGATCCTGTATCAGCCTAACTCGCCCTCCTACCTCTTGGATGCAGCCATCATGTGACATAAAGATGCCCTCGAAGTCAGATGCAGGCAAGCATACAGGCAGTTTTTGGGGTGCCTCTGCTCAAAGAAAACTGGCAGTACTTCTGCCACTGGCATGTCTTTGGGGTTTCCATAAGGCTGCCTCTTGTGGGCTGGATTCTGCCAGTAAGTCTGTGGCCTCCCGCCCAGTGTTTATAATTTGCACAAGATACTCCTGCTGTGGGCAAAATCCAAACCTGCTTGTCAGAAGAACTTCATAAGGAAAAAAATAAGACAAATGAATGTCAAAAGAGGCTTTATGTCTTTATGTATTGCATGTAACATTGGTTAATGCAGATACTGATACTAGCTAATCAGATAAAATAATGCTTTCACATGACTCACCTTCATAGAATGTAAGTAATGTTAGATAACCACAGTTACACAGAACACTTATGTGCTAACTGGTCACTCAAGTAGACCAAAATAATAAAAGACTAAAAATAAATGTAAACATTCAAGCACGACCCCTTTCCGTCCACAGATGGATTCTCATGACTTGAATAGCTAGATGAAGCAATGCTTTTTCTAATGATATTTGTGCATATTATCTGAATGGAGCATGTTTTGGTTCACAGAGAGAGTTTTATGTCACTAGCCAGATAAAGTGATGGTTTTACACAAACCACCCTCACTGATTGTATAAGCAGCTAACAGAGCAAACGCACTTACAACGTTAAAGAAATACAGATTACTTTCCAGGCTAACACCTATAGGCCAATATAAGTTGTAGTGGATGGGCTTAATTACTAAATCTCCTAAACTAACATTTGCCTAAAATTTTCAGAATGTTGTAGATGCAAAAAGCCAGTGATGTAAACATTTACCTCAAATAACAAACAATAACATGAGGAAATAGATGTCTGTGTATTAGTGAGTTTTTTGAGTCAGCCTGCAGTGACAGAATTGCATGTTTTAACCCCATCTGGAACCATGTGGAGGATCTCTGCTGGATATTGTAGGGATATTTTAGGGCAAATGTTTATTTTGCACTTTAAGCAGTAGAGCTAAGAATGTTATAGCATGCACCTTAATGAAATATGTTGGCTTTAATAAAGTTAATAAAGACACATTCTTTGTTTTTGATTTCTTTGTTCCTCCTTATGTATTTAGCTATGAGTTTGGAATGAGATTTCATCAAGTCCAAAACACTTATACCAGGCCAAAAAAAGGTTAAATTACAAAACACCAGTTGCATTCCGTCACTGCTGTCACATAGTAATGCAGGGTGAAGTTAACAATGAATTATTCAACAAATGTAATTATTTAAATTGCAGTTTTAAGTATTTAAATAAGGGTAATTAAAATAATTACCTTTTTTGTCCAGCTGAACCGCTTGTTTAAACCATATGGGTGATATCAGCAGTGTATTCGTATATGCCTTGTACAGTCATAAAATACAACAGTTTCAAGAGGGGCCTTGAGAATATGTTCATAAAGCCTTGCTTAAAAACATGGAGTCAGCTCAAATTCATATTAGTCTCCAGGGGCAATTCTGGACACCGTTTAGAGTCTGAAGCTTTTCCATGCTTAATAACCTTTAATGGCCTTGACAGTCAAAGAAAAGGCACCGCTAAAATTTTTTTACGAACTACTAGATTTACAAAAAAATGAAGATCAGCCCCTGTTGGATATAGTTTCACTTTTACAAGTGTTGATTGCGCATGTTTACATTCAGTTGAAACATGAACGTTAAGCCTCTAAAAACATGCTACCTGGTGTCTAGTTACCGCGAAGTGTGCTGCACCTAATGTTTTACACTCATTATACTGTACAGCATGTGATTTAGAAACTAATGCCTCATGTAAACTGTTGTATTAGCTTTTAAGATTCCCTTTCTGTTTCACTCAAGGACTTCCTAAAATAGGATAAGTTAAGATGGGGATAATTACATATGCCAAATTTGCCCAAGGTAGAGGAGCATACCTGGGACGTGTAATTGTTTTGTAATTTTCAAGTATCACCCTCCAGCCTTGTAAGACATGTCTCAACAGCCAAGAGTTGAGTACCTGTCCATAATGCATCACATCCTCGAGGTGGGCTCTTTATAATTGTGAAAGGAATTTACTTGGGGTTTTATGGTGGTCTTTGGACAAAATAAATCCTGACCTTATCTGATGTTTTGGGTTATATTTAGCTTTCTGATTCTAAGCTTGAAAGTGAAGTCAGTATTCGAACAGTTGCATAATCCTGAGGACAATAGTGACCACAGGATGTCTGTGGTTGTACTTGGTTCCTTAGTTCCTAACTACATTTCAATATAGGGTTCTATTGGTTTCACAATAGATAACATAAGTATATGGTAACGAGCTACAGATGTTTTCAGATCCTAGGAATGCTGTTGAACTCTTATCTCTTAAAGATGCCAGTTTTATATCAGTGTCATAGAGGCAAACCATCATTTTTAGTCTAGCAGGGGTTATTTGAATTCTTCGCTCCAAATCACAAGTACAAACTGTTTCTTCTGTACACCAGCAAGCAGGAATATTCTAGATAAGGGTCCAGGGAAAAGGTTTTCTGTGAAACTGTTAAATCGCACTCGGGAGTACGTAGTGAGAACTCTGATGAGCCAAAGAGGCTGAGTACTTTTTGTACAGCACATTGTTCTTCTGAAAAGTTGTGCGAAGTTGTTTATATACTTTTCCAGGTCACTGACGGTACTCAGTTTACAGAAGCCTTTCCCAATTGATTGTTATGGGGATTGCTTTTGTGAGATTATCTGTCTGACTGGGATTATTTGTATTATCTCTGTCTGTTGGACTCCAGGTGAACCCACGTCTAGATGCCTGTATGCGAGATTGGCACTGGTTGACTGGTGAAGACACATCCATCCAAGAGACCATCCGCCACAACGAGCGCATGCAGTGCTACTCCAGCGAGGACCACAGCTCATTTTACCCTGGCCATGGTTTTGCCTTCTTCAACCACAGCCACGGTGTGTCCATGTTTAGTGTTTATACTCATATTAAATAAATGAAATCTACAGTACTCCTGTTACATATGTGACCTGATCTGGCAAAATGAGTCACAATGACCCAAAATTTAAAATTGAGGTTTTGGTATCATTGAAAAAGATGATAAAATAAGCTTTAAAATGATATCTTGGTCAAAGTTATATCTTAAACGGTTGTCAAGTTACAGTCGTTTGAATTATGGTATCGCAGCACCATTTTCCAACTGAAAACCCGAGAAAATCGCATTTAAAGTTTTTCGTCAGTTTTTTGTTGATATCTTTAACAGTCCATAGCATCCAAAGAGATGCACCCAGTATTCAACAACAAAATTTTACTACAGGCATTTAGATACTTAGGAAAATATATTAAATCAGACTGAAGCTTCAATTATTTCAACTTTATTGACCAACTTTATCCAGTCTTGCAGCAGCAGAGCGCAAATTGGAGACGTTCACCGAATTTAAAGCTTTAGCTATTTTACATTCTTTTGACCATGACATTATACCAAACAGCAATCAAAAACACGACACACTCCACTCTAAACAACTCCGATGATGTTGACCCAAAATACAAATGTTAAACGCGAACTTTGTGTGGAGATATATTCTGCTAGCATTAGGCTACACAGAACACGGCTAATCTGACGGGGGTAGGCGGGCACAAGGCTGTGAACAGGGCTTCCTATTGGCTACTGAAAAGGTTTCGTGTGCATGATTTAAGTATTTTGATAGGTTTAATAAGATCAGGGATTGACGTTTTAACACCATATTTGGACAGCAGAGATTGTGACGTGTTGGAGGATACCCGGAACACAGGGAAATCCTCGGTTGAAACGAACAGGTTTTATGCGAAAACAGCATCTTTTTTGGACATTCTTTTGTAAGATTTGAGAGCTGCAACTCAACTTAAATAGCCATTTAAGTACATTTTCACAATTATTTCCATGATGAAACTTTGGGAGATTAATTTTGAAGACCTTTTCTTTCATATAAGACCAAAAAAGAAAAATCGATATTTTTGATATTTTTCAACATAATCGGCCCGTATCTAATTAAATAGAACCCAGACTTCCGACTCATTATGGCAAATCGGGACACAAGCGAATAGTAATAGTAGATACACAAATTAATACACAATTAATACACAAATTATATACTAAGCATGACTTTGTGCTCTGTATAAGTTACAGTAGCTCCCTCTGCTAGCAAGTGCTTCTGCTCGAGCCTTGAGGCAAGAAGTTCTGTGTTGTTGTTTTTTTAAGATCGTTCAGCTCCGCCTGTGTAAAAGTCTCTGGTTCTGAATCTTCATCGGCCGCGTAATCAGGATTGGATGATTCTGGAATGTAACACTCAGCTGCATCTTCATCATATCCCTCGCCGCCGTCCACAGTAACAAGACCATCAAGCAGGTGGTGGTGAAGGACCAGGCGGTGAAGTGGAAGCGGCCTGACTGCAGGGAAATAGGATTTTGTGCTTAGTTTTAAGTTCCACTTGTGTTCACACAATAATAATGGTTGAGACGGTCCTGAGGTCACTCCACACTGTAATCGGCCTCGCTGCCTTTCACCGATTTCGCCGGTCACGCGGGAACAGCCGGTACAGACGACACGTGGAGTCCGAAAGTCCAGACGGTAGGTCTTCTTAAAGGGGACATATTATATAAACATGTTATAAGAGGTCATGAGGTTCTCTGCACAAAAGCTCTCTCACATAAAGAGATTCACCAGCTTTATTCTTCACAGTTTCAGTCCCTTTAGAATGAGCCGTTTAAGGGCCGTTGCTGGCCACGCCCACCCATCCCATGCCGACGCTGCGCGTTTACCACACGTGAAACAGAGGCTCTATCCAGTCCTATATGTTGGACCCGAGTCGGACCCGGAGCCAGACGAACAC
>JBBJLS010000082.1:18206425-18223499 GCA_037577275.1 Bryconaethiops microstoma
GTAGGAAGCAAACCATTGCCAGGCTGTGCCCGATATCCCAAGGCTGGAGAGAGTAGCCAGGAGGATCTGATGGTTAAGTGTGTCGAAGGCTGTAGAAAGGCCAAGAAGGATCAGAGGAGAAGACAGTTTGGCTGATCTAGCTGCATGAAGTTCTACTGAGATGGCAAGTGGTGCAGTTTCAGTAGGGTGCGCAGCCTTGAACCCTGACTGGTGAGGGTCCTGAAGCCTCTTTTGAGAAAAAAAGATGATGTGTCACCAAATTTTATCTGCCAATTATAGTTACACCTTAATATACAATGTCAGATGTCATGACAGGCTTGCGTAGGTATCTTTTTAGCCTTACAAATACTGGCTTTTAATGAGGTGGTAACCCAATTATTATGGTGATTTTCACGATACGTATGGACCAATGGGAATTTGGTCTACCTTGCTCCCAGAGAATTTAAATGCTGGTGATAACCCAGTAAAACTCCGGGAATATGGAAGCTGCCTGACTTGACTGTTTGAAATTAGGACTTCAAGTTCAGCCTTATTGTGATAAACTCAGAAGTTTATAAGCACCATCCCAACACATCACAATAAGAGAGAGGATGAACATGAGTCCTCCTCCTCATGCTGCTGTCTTTTTTTCCAGAAAAAAAAAAAAAAAAAAGAAAGCAAGATGTTGAGTTGGTTCCAGAACTTTGGAGAGGAAGGAGAGAAGAGATACTGGTCTGTAGTTGCCCGAGAATATCATCCGGATCATACTTCATGGGATAGGGTCGATCCCTATTAATAAAAGTATTGGTGGTGGTACTGGGCAAATGCACTTTAGTCTTCCTGCCAGAGCAATGCAGATGCTAGTGCCTATTGCTTCATGCAGTTTGTGACAAATGGTGATTAGCTTCAGTAAGGCATCTTTCCTTCATTTTTTGACCAGACAACCATAACTACAAATGTATGTTGCTGCTGTGCAGTAATATGTTGTTAATTTTCTAAAAGCAAAAGTAGTTTTACTAGTACTATAATAGTAGTATTAGCATTTTCATGTTTCAGTAATGCTAAAAGGCACAGTGGTGTGGTGGGTAGTGCTGTTGCCTCACAGCAAGAGGTCTCAATTTCTGGCCAGGGCACTCACGAGTCTGTCTGCAGTTTTACCTGCATCAGCATGGGTTTCCACTGGGTGTTCCTGTTTCCTCCCACAGTTGAAAGACAAGCACGTCAGGTGAACTGGAGATGGGAGTGTGTGTGAATGTGTTAGTGTGTCTGCCCTGTGATGGCCTACCAACCTATACAGGGTGTTTCTCCACCTTTTTCCCTAGGACTACTGAGATCATCATGAGCAAAATAAAGAGTGGTCCTGAAGCTGAGAGTTTCTAATGAAGTGAAGGCTTGTGCATGTGGTCAAACATTTCTAAATCGATATTTTACTCAGATTTGAAATCTGAGTCCTGACAGAAAATAAAAGCAAACAAACAAACAAAATACACTTGCCTTGATGCTGTTTACTTTGCTATGGCTACACTACTGTCTCTGAAACGTCCATACAAGAATGCTCCATTTGAATGATCTTTTTCCCCAAATCTAACTTTGGTTAATGATCAAGTCGTATTTGTTTAGAATCATTTAAGTATTTTCAATTGAGCTTACACCGTTTAAAAGAATCAAATTCAGCAGATTATTACATTATTCCATTTCATGTACAGAAATGTATCAGCCCCAAATTTCCTAGTACAGCCTTATTTCAGAGTTCTGCTTGCTCAGTAAATGAAATGTATTGGTGACCTGATCTGGCAAAATGGGTCACAGTGACCCAAAATTCAAAATTAAGGTTTTGGTATCATTGAAAAGATGAGAAAATAAGCTTTAGAATTATATCTTGGTCAAAGATATATCTTAAACGGTTGTCAAGTTACAATCGTTTGAATTATGGTATCGCAGCACCATTTTCCATCTGAAAAAACGAGAAATTCGCATTTAAAGTTTTTCATCAGTTTTTTGTTGATATCTTTAACAATCCATAGCATCCAAAGAGATGCACCCAGTATTCAACAACGAAATTTAGAGATACTTAAGAAAATATATTAAATCAGACTGAAGCTTCAATTATTTAAACTTTATTGACCAACTTTAACCAGTCTTGCTGGCTAGCAGCAGAGCGCAAATTGGAGACGTCCACTGAGTTTAAAGCTTTAGCTATTTTACATTATTTTGACAATGACATTATATCAAACAGCAATCACACAGCATGACACACTACACTCTAAACAACTTCCATGATGTTGACCCAAAATACAAATGTTAAACGCGAACTGAAAAAACTGCTAGCATTAGACTACACAGAACTCGGCTAATCTGACCGGGGTGTGTGTGTGTGTGGGGGGGGGGTGTGAACAAGGCTGTGAACAGGGCTTCCTATTGGCAACTGAAAAGGTTTTGTGTACATGATTTAAGCATTTTGATAGGTTTAATAAGATCAGGGATTGACGTTTTATCAACATATTTGGACAGAAAAATCGATATTTTTGATGTTTTTCAACATAATCGGCCCGTATCTAAATAAAAAGAATGCCGACTTCTGACTCTTTACGGCAGATCAGGTCACATATGATCATATAAAATACTGGTTGTTTTGTAAATATACATAAGACACCTATTGATGACCTCTCTTTAACACACAGGTGACACCCAGGTGCTTAGTGTACAGCTGACTTTACGTCCAGCATCTATAATGGGAGTTCTGTTTGCACTCATTCAACAAGATCATGTCATTTTCTCCATCTCTCTATCTGACTATCATCCTGGGAAGAAGGAATGGACAGAGGTCAGTGTGTTTTATATCCCTTATCCAGTCAAGCTGTTTTGACCTGGCTCCTTACGAAAGGCTTCCTCTTTTCCACTATGAAGCGGACATAATCTGAGTGTAGGGCAGGGGTCACGGTCTGACACAGTTTTTGTGCAAAACACGCAGAAACAGTTCCAAGTATGTTCAGATTTTTTGTAGTAAGCACTTTTCTCAAAACTGATTGGACTACTTTGATTTTCCTTGCCAATTGCTGACTGCTTTGAGTGCATGTCTCCTAAATGTAAGCAGGAGTTCTAACATATTTGTGTCCTGATGAGTAATAATATGAAACTTGAAATAACAAATTATTTTAAATCTTATTTTGTGATGCCTTCTCATTCTAGCACATACTGGTGTCTTTTGGTAATGTGATCGTGACGAGCGCACCAGTTCACCTTTGTGATGCAGAGACGCACACTGTGAACGTGACTGTGTCTGGCAACAGCACCACATTAGAGGTGGATGGACACCAGGGTGAATCTGTTGAGCATTTGGAGCCTCTGGACCTTTTGTCATCATATAGCACCTTTATTGGAGGCATACCAGGTGAGTTATAGCTGTTTTATTTGTCCACGGTGGAAAATAATTTGAAAGAAAGCTTTGAGTCAGCAGGAACATTTGGAAATGGTGAAACTGTCAGTGGTCCCGGACAGTGCAAACTGAGGATACACCTTTGTGCTTTGTTACAGATGTTTCCCTGGTGTCCACTCCGGTCTCTGCCTTCTACACGGGCTGCATGGACGTCACGGTCAACGGCCAGCTGTTAGACCTGGACAAGGCCCAGCACAAGCACAATGATATTCGCTCTCATGCCTGCCCTCTAGTGGCCCAGCCCAGTGAAAGTAAAATTTGGGGCGACTAGAACCCAGGGCAAACTCATAGGGCTTTGTTTATTGGACCTAGCTTTAGCCTGGCCCTAGAACCAAAATGCCTTTAAAAGGAGAATGTCCAGTCAAAGTGAATTTTAGTTCAAGAATAATCTTAATCTGGGTCTTTAGGATTGACACACCATGGCCTTACCAAGCCACATTCTCCACACACACTCCTTTTGTTTAAGTTAGCTCTTAAAGTTCAGTCTTGAGTTTTACTCCAAAACTTTGGAGTCCACACACATCCACTACTGCAACAGTGGTCCATTACATACTCTGTCTTCCAACAGTAAGCAATGTATACACAATCACATAGACACTGTAACTGTATATTTATATCATACTCACTGAGACACAGGGGAGATGTATACTTACATTAGAGACGTGAAAAGCACTGCTCCGCAACACAAGCTACTGAGAAAGAGAGTGCGCTGTAACATATTGTATATGTAAATACGTGACTGTACAATGCTTTTTAGACAAGACGAAAGAAAGAAAAATCCAACTACCTTAACAGCTAGATTAAAAGGCCACAAGTCACCAAAGGCCAAGTAGGTGCTCAAAGTCATTATCAACCATTTTGTTTTGATTTTGAGTTTGGTTCTTCCTTATGTTGTTTAGGCTGTTGTTTTTAATCTTCTGTACTGTATGAAATCTTGTTTTTGTATTTCTCTCATGTTTACCCTTGGTGTGTTCTGCATTAAGGGAGATCTTTGGTCTCCGCTGTCTATTTGGAGACTAAGTGCTATTTGAAAAAAAATAAAGGTGGTTGTAATAATATGAACTCTTGACTTGAATATATATTTAAGATACTGAAGAACAGAGCTAGTTTTGGAAATTTTCCCATCTCTTGAGCTAATTCTGGGTGGGGAGGAAACACGAATGAATTTTGTAGGTAAATGTAATACTGAATATATATTTACTTGTATTAACGTATTTCTTTATACGGTCCCATGGTAACGGTCCTATAGAACAATGCTACTATTTTTCAATGATTTTATTTTTACTAACTGTAAAATAGCATTGTTCATTTCTGTACTAGCAACAAGACCTATCCAGACTTCCAATATGCATATAAATATCTGGACAGTGACAAATGTTTTGGCTGTTTATACCAGCAAGTTTAGAAGAACTGGAAATGAAACAATGGCTATTGGGTTAAAGTGTGGAATGGAAATTCAAAGATAAATGTATTAACCATAAAGAGAAAACTACACCAACACGACCTCAGAGGGGAAATCACAAGATCTTAAATTGAAAGACGAAATATGTGACGAAGCTATTAAATGTGACTGCTGAAGGCTGATGAAAAATTGTGAAATGTATAAAAGCATTTTAACTGCTTATATCGAGCCAAATACCTCAAAAGTCACAAACCAAAACACATTAGACCCAAAACACATTAGTTTTTTGAGTTTTTGTCTATAAATATTAGGTTGGTCACTGGTCAAGCCAATGACCCCCACTTTACTAAAGACAACTGGAATGAAGTGGGAACTGAAAAACAGCTGCTTTACAATCCCAGTAAAGCATCACCAAGACAAAATTTGCCAATCGTGTCTAAGGACTGTAAATGTCAGGAAGCACAGATATTTGCACCCAAGGATTAAACTTGCCAATTTAAAGTTATGTTAACTGGGGCGGTAGTGAACTGGTGGTTAGGGAGTTGCCCCAGTGATCAGGAGGTTGTGGGTTCAAATCCCAGGACTCCCTGAGGCACCACTGAGGTAGCCTTGAGTAAGGTACCGTCCCCACACACTGCTCCCCAGGTGCTGCGTTGCTGCCTGCTGCTTCACTTGGTGAATTGGTTAAATACAGAGAAAGAATCTCACACTGTGTGCTGTGATGTGTTCACACGTGACTATAAGGGGCCACTTTACTGGTATCACTATTCACTGTAAACACCACAAATTAAAGCTTACATTCTGTACGTCAACCTCATAGTCATTGTTTTATTTCTAATCAAATTGGATTAGAGTCTGAAGTAAATAGCTGAAACAATTGTGTTAACAAAAACTGTCACTGTCCATGTATTTACAGAATTCAATGACTTTTAATACATAAATCCACTCATTAAAAAGCAAAAACGTATTTTTGATTAGATCCCTAATATAAGAACTATAATAAACTATTAATCCTTTTCTAACATACAGTTGAAATGTTAGAAATGGAATGTTTTGTGCCATTCATTTACAAGAAATACAGTAGTTGCATAGTAGTCCTTTAACAGGCGTAAGGTGGAGGCTTCTCAAAGGGCCCTAACGAGTGTCCGTAGAGCGAGGGGGCGTTAGGAGTGAGCATGTAGCCAGAAGAGTCTTGTGAAGTGGACTGGGATGGAACTGAAGGGTTGGTGCTGGACTGGGCTTGAGGCTGGCTCTCATCGGATGGGGACACAGCCATCTCGGGGCTGGGCTGAGAGGGGCTGGGCGCCGGGTAACTGTTGAGGTGCTAATAGAAAAGACATGAAGAATGACAAGAACAGTAGTAAAAGTATACGCACATACTTGGAGGCAAATTACTATTGAACATCAAGAATGGTAGTAAAAAGGTGAAAGCCGCATTTACAGCTGGCCAGGTGCAGGTTTAAAAGGACCTCTGTAGCTATGGTTACCTGCATGGGGACTGGGTAGTTTGGGTAAGCAGGCAGAGCTTGTCCAGAGGGGCAGAAGCCTGTGTAGGTGACCATGTGCTGGGTGGGGTTGTAGAGGATGTGTGGAGGTGGAGCAGGACTGGGCGACATCTGGGTCGGGACAGCTGGAGCCTGGAGGGCAGCGATATAAGTCAGTAGTAAAACTGCATAACTGTATAGTGCACTATATTTATAACAGTAATAAAATATGTCTTTGGTGAGGGATTATATCATGTTTCACACAAGCAAAGAAGCATTGCAAAGTTTGAAACACCAGTGTGTAGTGGTTCATAGACTGAAATTTTCAGAATCTAACCTTTACATCTAAATGTCACAAATAAGAGCTGATTACATAATAACAAAAAGTGCAAAGCACCCTAATTAAACCAAGCTGAACGGCTAAGTTAGGCATCTCACAGTAAGGATGATGAACCATTGTGTGGTCAGCTACAGTCTAATATTAGTCCAGGATGTTATTGAGGTAATGAACAATAGTGATACATGTAAGGAACATACGTCGGTCCCACTGAGTGGCACTAGTGTAAGCAGCCTGTTATGTTTTAAGAAGTTAATGCCATTAATTCAAGAGTGATATGTTTTGTTTGGGACACTGAACACTTCTTTAGCAAAAATAAAATATTTAAATAGCAGTTTGTTATAGATATTGGAATTTAGAGGCACTTATCAAGTAGTTAGTTATAACTGGTATCGCTACTTTGTGTCAGAATATACCTGACAACCTGGTATTAAAATAAAAAGAAATGGTATTGTGGAATTCCTAAACTGCATAATGATCTTACATGAATCATTTTTTTTAAAAAAAGAAAAACATTTCCTTTTAACCCCAAATGTGGTCAACATTTGGTTTCTGAAGTTTACTTTGTTAGTAATGTGGCTGCAGTAATGAAAGCTCATATGCACCAGTTAGTATTGTCCAAACTGCATGTATAGATCATCCCACAGTTCTAAAGTAGACACTCCTACTACTGTTTTACAGCAAACTGACTACATTAGGGTCAAGTTGAAAATTGTGTAAACAGTGATTTTCTCCTCAAAGTTCAGTGTAATCTGCACTGACTGAAGTCTCACCATGTCCTTGAAGGCTCCTAGAATGGCAGCAGTGACGATGCCCAGGAAGACCCCCAGCACGTTGAGCACCACATTTGACCACAGCAATCTGTGCAGGTGCACCACATCCCAGCAACTGCTCACACCAGTGAACTCAAAGTAATGGGCGTGATATTCTGGGCTTGATAGACAGTCACAAACATTAATCTTAACTTTCCCATGAACCCACTTACTCTTACAAACAGCACCAAAGCCATTATTAAGTCCAGTGTGATGACGGTGGCCACACAGTGCAGTCTGAACGGGGCACCTCACCTCTCACAGCTGTGTAAATCACAGCAGTAGCAGGTGTTGCTCTTCACCTTGAGTTTGCATTGCTCATTAAAAGACTGACAAATAACCTGAAGGAACAGGAAATGAGACAAAAGGCAGAGTTTAAGAGATAATCTTTGACATTCTGCATTACAGAACACATGCAAAAATTAAAGTAATTTGTATTTAAATGCTTATACAAACTCGTCTTTGAGGAAAACTGATCATCGGATTAGACACCTTTACACCAGCAGAGGGCACACTAAACTATGACACTGCAAGACACACACACAACAAAATCCACAACGGCTGCAGCAAGAGGGATAGAGTCCCTAAGTTAAAGTTTACATGATTTTTAATTGTATTTTTGCTTAACAATGAATAGAAAGACTTAACAATCAATATGAACTCTGCCTTTTAGGTACCATAACATACAGGTTACAAGGAGAAGAAAATAAAACTCTTTCCAACAATGGTATACAGTAAACCCCGGCTTATCACGGGGTTACGTTCCAAGAGCGCCCGAATATAGTGAAAACCCGTGTTGTGACGTGGTAAAAAAAATGCCTATTTTTATAGTGTAAACCCTACATACGCCCCAACATATGCAGCCAAAACACTTTAATTTCATTTTAAACTCATTACCTTTAAAGAAAATGTAAGGGTAAACTCGTATTCTTACTGTACAGTTTACACTGAACTCCTGCAGAACATAAAATACAGATGTTACCCCTGTATAGACTGTACTGTAATTCATGCACACCCGTTTTCTTTGGTATAAGCAGAGTAAATACAATAATAAATTAATTTAATTTACAGTAATAAAAATACAGGGCTTTAAGAAGAACAAAATGAAAAACATGAGAACGCTCAAGGCGCTCCACGCAGGAAATTCTGGACTGCAGCGTCACAGGGCAGCAGCCAATCAGCAGCAAGGAAAAATATATAACTTTCTCGGATTGGCTACTTTACAGTACAGCTGACTGTGATGTCCAGGCCTCGTGAGCCACAGCGCCTCGTCCCCGTGCTGGGTTGTTTATGTTTGGGACGGCTGAGCAGCGGAGGTTCATTCCGTTCAGGTGTCCGATAGCCTTGGTAACATCACAGTCAGCTGTACTCAGAGGTGGGAGGGTCAAAAATCCAGACTAAAACTGCGACTGCTGATATGCATTAAAGTGGTGGGTTACCGTATTTACAAAAATGACAGACAACTACAATTCATGTTTTGCTACCATTATCACCACCTTTAGGGTTACTGTGCTGGACACCGGCAAGCCAAGATTAAAACTGATGACGCCTGGTCTACAGGTATGTGTTTCGACCCAGAAGCGTCTGGTTTCACTAGCGTCTCTAGGACATTGTGCCTAATTAGTGAAGTAGGCAAAGCCAGTGACCTCTGTGTGGTACGTGACTGAAATGACCATCACTATCGAGATACGAGATTTTGTTACAACAGAATGACCTGGTCATTTCAACCATGTACCACAAAGAGGTCGCAGAGTTTGCAGACTCACTTCAAAAGTGTCTGTACAGGAGAAGGATAAACATTCTTAACTTCAGTGTACTCTAAAGGTAACAATTTCAATTAGACCGTAAAACGTTAAGGAAAACGAATATATAGCTGTTGAGACTGTCCTTTGCTGGACACAGTCAAACAGTCATGAATTAGAATGTATATTAGAGTCTGCTAGGAGGGGGTTCTCACACACACACACACACACACACACACACACACACACACACACACACACACACACACACACACACACACACACACCTCAGTGTAGTAGTTGTCGTATGCGTAGCCTGAACCACTGGCGTAGAACTGGCACCTCCCCTCCATTAGAGGTCTCCTGTCCTAGAGTGAGATAGAAGGAGAGAACAAGGAGGAGAAAAAAAAAAAGAATGCAGTGTTTATGGACTGAGCAAACTGAACAATAGTAAACTCAATTTCACAGCCATATCGATTCCTATTTCTGCAATTAAAGTTTAATGGGCTTTCTGAAATATGGCATGTCTAGGCTTCAAGTGCAAAGCAAGCAATGTGCAGTCTAGTATGTGCTGAATCCAACTGTTGGTTACACAAAATACAGCTCACATCACATCAGATTTTCTGATGGTATGAAGTATGTACATAGTTGTGTGAATGTATACATATTTATAGCAGATACTGATACACATGAGTGAATTAAATAATCCGTAAGCTTCGCTGGGCCTGTTACAGTACACTCTTACTGGATCTATTGATCGAGCAATTTAAGCCTGTGTGACTTTGTTTGAAAACAGAACGAGAGTTCATCCGGAACGCTACAGATCCTGATGTTTTCATAGTGTATGTGACATCATATTAACGTTAATCAACTGATGTAAATAAACTTAAAGTAAGTAAATGGCCGTTACTCATCTTTGAAATGAGTTTTGATTTGCAGTACTTCACAGTAAATCTGTTTTATTAGTACATATAAATTCAGTCAGCCAAAAATAAATGAGGAATGCAAGGTCTCTAATAAAACTTGCTGCCTATAATACTAAGAGAATGCAAGCACTAGGGCTCATAAGACTTTAAATAAATAAGAACGGGAACCAGACTTCCAGTAGTTGTCACCAACCTGTTCGCTGGATCTGCCTTTCTGCTACACCTACTGCAACTAATTCACCTACTGCAACTAATAACTAATAACTATTTGTCACACAATATTATTACAATATTATTATGTCACACAACTGCCAAATTGTTTTTGTTGCTCCTTCAAAAAATGGTAGATGGCAAAAACTATTAAAATGTCATATACATGCCACCCAATCACAATTTACAGCCTTCCAGCATCCACTTAACAAGCCATCTTTAATGTCACAGAACAATACCGGGTCTCTTGCATGAAAAAGGTCACCAGCAGCTGCAGAGAGAGCTTTGAAAATGGTCAAGAGTCTAGACTGTAGAGGGTGGGGGGGGTCCAGGGAGGGGGGACCAGTGTGTGGGTAGAGGCGGAGTTTTACTTATAAACCACAAAGGGTGCCTTAGACTAAAAAAGTGCTGATCTACAGAGTCAGGTCATTACCTTGCCAGCTTTAGATTTTTTCTCATTGTTCTGATTAGTCATTTCTGTTGTTTGAGTAATGCATTTTTTTGACTGTAATGATGATTTAAAGAAAGTTACTACAGTTATGGCTGCGGTAAGATGTCCAGCTTCATCGAAGTAATGTTAGCTCTTTGCCTTCCTTCTGCATTCACCAGCTAATGATTTTAAAACAGACAGCATCGGAAAAAACCCAACACGGAGCAGCTGTCTTCCTTTTAAACTGAAGGAACTCACTCTATGAATCTGGATTTGATGAAGCAAGTTTACAACAGATAAAGTGTTGGATATATTTTTAATTCAGGTTGGAATGTTAATTTACGAGTGTCTCAAATATATAAACATGACACTCTTTTATTGAAAACATACCTGATCACTCTTTAAGCTACTGCAAATTGACAAATTTGTATTAAAACTGTTTGGAAAAGCTAAATGTCCCCAAACAGAGTAGCCCTGTGGCCACACACAGAATACACAGATCTGGCTGAAAACTATGCTCACCTGATCCTCAATGATGTCCAAGAAAAGATCCTTATAAATATAAGTGATGAGAAAAAGCATAATAAGAACCTTTAGTAAAAAAGACACTTCCAGAAAAGACTGACACTGAAATTCATCTCTGGTTTTGGCTGCCAGATGTTTTCAGCAGTATGTTTATGGGTTTCTGAGATGTGTGTATGACACACACACATCAATGCAGGAATAAACTGAATGTGAATGAGAGAGACAGGCATCAGTAACTCACTATTTACAAGCTGTTAGACAGAAATAGTTTCAAGCCACTACTGTAGAGAGTAACATATTCAAATAGGGGTCTAACACCTGGAGCCTGGCTGCACTGTAAACACTGCATGTCATTCGTTTGTTTTGTACACAACAATATATATGAAATGCAAATATTTTAACATTTAACAATTCTAAGAACAAATTATATGCCCATAAATATTTATGTCCTATGTCTTAGACAAGTATGATGTTATTAATCTTAAAAAAAAAAAACAGTTTGACAGTTAATATCTTTTTCAAAGCTTATCACCCTGCAGTAATTATATTTTCCAAGGGGGGATTTTTCCCTTTTGGCTTTTTCTTCCCCCATAAGTTCCAGTTCTTTTTTCCAAATAAGTTAGAATGATTGGTTTAATTTTACTTTATTATAAATTATAAACCATTACAAATGGTTAAATCAAATTCAAAATGTATCTCTCCTCATTTATCATAGGCTATAAAATGTACCCTGAGTTTGATAACCTGTATAAGTAAAAAAATCAAGATTTTCTGAAGAGTACATTTGTGAGCTTTTCAGGAACCACATTCAATAATACTTTTATGACCAACTTTCATTAAAAAGTAGAATCTGCACAGAACCTTAATGAATTTCAAAGATTATGAGTGAGAAATGATTAACATGAAATTACCCCTTGCTTTTCTTACTGCTGGCAATAATTGTGACCTCTAAGGGTTAGGTTACACAAAAACTTAGGTTACAAAGAGGCGATGTTTACTCATGTATGTTCAGTTTATTCATTTCTTTGCTAATCCATAGGTAAACTATATTTCATTTTTTTTTACAAACTATTTGCTGATCTGAAACCACGGGTTTAATCTCAATTCCCTCAAAAAAATCCACACGTTTCTTCAAAAAAGGAAAAAAAAATTCTTATCATTTGCATCCACATTTTTCACATGGCCAGTACAGTAAGGTTTGAAGGAATGCACTTGAGGAAGCAGTCAGAGATGAAGACTGAAAGGTGTTCCAGCATGATGACCACCAGCGGCTCTGTGGTAACAGTGACTGGGCTGCAGGAGAGATGGATGTGTCTGATGTGGCCAGTTTGCAGCGACACTCTGATGAATGAGGCACTGACACTAACAGTAGCCTTGTCTGCACAAGACAAGGCTACTGCTTGATTATATCCACAAAGTTTCATTACCAAAGCAGCTAACCCGCGCTGGGGAAACAGAGGCAGATGAGTGTGTGACAGGACAGAAGATGTATGTGCGCATGTGTGCAAGACAGAGATAGGGACTGGGAAGTAAACGTGATTTATTATGTACATATTTGTCTTTATTTCGTGGAGAGGGGCTCTCATTCTTGCAGTCTTTGAGATTTTGGATGATCTAATGTGCTACTTACAATAAACTCAGCAGCAATGATGCCGTCAGCAATGGCACAGAAAAAACAAGAGATTACTCCCAGGCTGACGAAAATGATGGAGGCCACCAACTGAAAGAGAAAAGTAGAGTGAAACAGAGATTAAAAAGGAATAAACAAACAAGGAGCATTCAAAATTGATTTGCTTTGTCTGCTTTGGCAAAGCTTGCAAAAACCTAACAGTGCTAGAGCTATAGATCAGATTAGCATTATTATACTACAGATAAGCAAAGATAATATTGACTAAACATTATTAATTTCCAGAAGTTTATTTTTGTCGTTATTACATTCATCATACGCTGGTTTATCAGGACTTACACATTAACACAACGTCCACACTAACCTTTCTAATTATACTTCCTAACAACCATTGCAGTCACACAAAATACACTCACTGACACACAGAAGCATGTGTTGTGTAACTGCCCTTGCCTTTCTCCCTTTCCCTCTCCTTTGCTGGGTGATAACTACTGTGTCTGGATGTGGATTGGAGTAATAAAGGAAATGTACAGCCTTTCCAAACTGTGCTCACCAAACCGAGGCTTTATGGGTAATTTACTGCCCTACAGACCAAAGGCAGTCTGAAGGGCAACGCTGCACACACAGGAAAGGGCAATCTCATTCGCCCAATCGGATTTCACAAACCAGGCACAAGCATGGGTGCACACACACATACACACCTCTAATAGTCACATATGACGTCTGCATTATCTGCTAATTTTGTGATTTTTTTCCCACTAATGCTGGATGGTTTAAACCAAATTGAAAATATGATTTTTTTTAAAAATATATGACTGTGACAATATCATATAGATCTGACAAAGCATCCGGTGACATCTAACTTTACATTAATTAAGTCTCCATGCTGGTCCTCAGTGCTATAAGATTTTGTGTTTTTCTTGTTTTAAAAATTACACCAAAGAGACCCTTACAGAGTACTGTAAACACTAACCAAACAGAAACCACATTTCTCAATATGAAAGTTATTTACTTATTTATTCATGATGGGGTGGTAGTAGCATAGTGAGTAAAACTGTGTCCTTGAGTAAGACACTTAACCCTCTGTTGTTTCAGGGGGACTGTACTTGTAATAAATGATTGTAAGTTGTTCTGGATTAGGGCTTTGGCCAAATGTCACCTTATTATTATTATTTATTTCCATCTGAAGCATACAGAAAGCAGCATTTTTCATTTTTAAAAAAATCTATCAATACAGCTAAAACTAAAAATCAATATTCCTGTGTGACAGCAATACCGGTAGACAGTATATCACCCGACACTAACTCTCTTTTTCAAGCAGCTTTAGTCAAGAAATGGATAAGCACTGGCACACTTCCACTTCTTGGGAAAGTCTCTAAGCTCCCAATCAAAATCTGTCCCAATCTACACTCCTCATAAATACTGCCACTCTGAAAAGCTGTCCAGTTGGGAGTTTTTTAATCAAGGGTGGTTCGTAGTACGAGTTTATTAGTTGGTGAAGAACAGCTGATGCTGTAAATGTCACTCATCGGTCCGACCAAATGAAAGACATTATACACATGTGAGCTCATATCAGCCGAGCTAAAGACACTGCTGTGGTCACTCTGTGCTCCCACATCCATCTGGTGCTCTGCCATGAGAGACATGCTGTAATAACTCAACTAATGAAACTGCTGAAGCCAAGGTAGAGAGTCCTTGCAAAGATGAAGTACTAACATCAAGCAGAGAGCTTAACGAGTGTATCCAAAGCACAGGGGTAATTTACACTGTGTCCCCACCACTTTCCTGAAAAATCAGAGTTTGTCTGCTCCACTTTCTCAGGATGCAGAGTGTTTAAAATCTGTTGTGGTGTTGAGACAATAAAACCGGCAGCTGAACACTGCTGTTTATTTCTGACCAGAGGTAAGTGCAGTGCTCTCTGATAGCAGATTAAAATTTCAGAGTAAGCACAGGGACAGGGTAAACCACCAACCTGTACCTACTGAAAAGTTCATAGCCGACATCTTAGACGCTTGTCAGATATCGTAAAAGTAGCCAGGGAAAAAAAAACATTTAGACAGGATTGCACAGATGCTGATACCGACTCTTAAATACAGTATCAGAGAACACTGATACCATGAAGAAAGTGCTAATTTGCATGTGTGATACATACATATTTAGCATTTTTTTACACTTCCATAAAAATCACATTCGGGGCAGCTGGTGATTAGGGAGTTGCTCCTGTGATCGGAGGCCATGGGTTCGAATCTCAGTACTGTCACTTTCACCACTGAGGTACCCTTGAGCGAGATACCATCCCCACACAATGTTAACGAGGCACTGTGGTTGTGGCTGCCCACTGCTTCACTTGGTGAAATATAGAGAAAGAATTTCACATTGTTCACACTGTGTGCTGTGACTATAAGGGGCCACTTTACTTTACTTTTGGACTCTAGTACGGTTGCTAACATTACATGAGTGCAGCTCAAGTCAGGAGAGGTGGAGCAGGAGAACAAGAGAGACAGAAGGAGAGCACAGATAGAGAGATCAGTAAAGATAAACAGAAAGAAAAGACCGTGATATCCTTCTTTCCTTTTTTTCCTGATTATATTTGCACAGAACCAACCAGACTAAGCATTCATGAAGCATATCAGTTCAGTTTCTCTCTGGCAGGGCCACAGAAAAAAGCCTGCAATTTCCACATTTCGAAACAGGACCCTGAGAGCCTATAGTACAACCCATCAGAAAGATGTCTAAATCATCATTCTTTGGGAAACTTTTAGTTAATGTCCAATCAGTCATTCAAATGTGGGATTCAATCAGCAAATTATTAATTCAATTAATTCAAACTGTTTTGTTTGGGAGGAAAACACATCATCGCTTTCACCAAGAAAGTCAACTGATACCAATTTCATTAAATATCAGGAACATGGCAGTTGCCAGTTCTTTGGCCTTAACTTGCCAAGGTATCACAGGTAAAGGTTTAGCTTTCACAATGAGTAAAATACAATAACACCAGAAAATTTTTTACTCCTTGACCCACTTCCAACTCCTGCCACACCACACAAAGAACTACCATGAGGATCTATTACGGCCTGAGGAAGATCACTGAGTTTGGTGACGTTATACCAGGTTAAATCACATGCTTTTGTAGACAAGCACAAAATAAAGCAGCTGAATGCAGAACATAGGTCAACTTTCCCATCATTTCAGGTCATCATTGACTCTCATTGACACATAGCTCTGGAACATGTACAGGAAAAACTGCATATGCGAACAGGGTTTTGTGACAGTTACGGCATACTGTAGTCAACCAGAGTTAAACAGAGTAACCTGTATGAACCATTTTTACTGACTGAACGTAATGCTAGATAACTGCAGCTAACAATGTTTTCAAGCAGTTTTCGCTGGTTGACTCTGATTGGTGAAAGCGGTCTGATTTGTAGTCTTGGCTACAGCTTTTTAAACCAAGTTAGGTAAATACCTTTACTTAGTTATGAGATGTTACATGTAATGTGCTGCTTCAGTTGGTTAGCTAAGTGATACAGCAATGTCTGTGAAAGGGGTCTGAAACAGAAAAAAGAGGCTGGACACCTTTGTGTGGACAAACACCTTTTCTCCAGCAGGTTATGTGAAATAGTAAGACAGTCAAAATGAATACTCTAAAAAGTGACTATTGTCAAATTTAGCACTTGACGTCTTCAAATACATTATTTTCATAGTCAATAGTCAATTGAAAAATAGTCAGAGGACCAATCTGGACCAATCTAGTGGAATATCTCAATGGATCCAATATCAACTGAAGATATTTACTGCTGGTATTTACTGCTTTGTTTGGAAACAAATGACACTACCACTAGCACCAAGAGGCCTTTGGCAATGTGGCAAAATCAAGCTAAATGACACCCCTGGAGCTTTGTCCGGAAGCCCAGCCAAGTTGGAGGTGGTCTGATTATATCTCTCTTGCTAGGGTAAATTGCAGGGCAAACAGAAAGCTCAGTGATCAAACCCAGTCTCTCTTTCATTGCCAGCTGCAAGCCTTAATGATTTTGCGCCTAGCTAAAGCCCACCAAAGTGAATGCACCCATGGGCCGACTGAGTTAATTAAGAATTTCAATGAGCAGCGATTTCACACACCTGCAGAGAGAGAGAGAGAGAGAGAGAGAGAGAGAGAGAGAGAGAGAG
>JBBJLS010000082.1:18223599-18253773 GCA_037577275.1 Bryconaethiops microstoma
ACACACACACACACACACACACACACACACACACACACACACACACACACACACACACACACACACACACACGGTTGTGGAACCCCTGAAAAACCTACTGCTGCATAGGCAATGGGAAATAATGAGGATCTCATGGAACATATTGAACGCCACAAGTTGATGCGTTTTGGACTGATCAGGTATCTTGGTCTATGAAAATAAGCATGAAGTCAACCAACACGTAGAGGTCTGAGATGCAGCTCAATCAAGTATACTTAAGTAACTTTGAACTGTAACAAAACATCACGTTAGACATGTTCTATGCTGAAACCAAAAATCACTTAGGGCTGCACAATAAATCTGTATTATTGCAATATTGATCAAATGACACATGCATTATATTGAAAGATATCACAATATGCAATATGAAGAACTGCAATACTAATATTTTGTCCATATTGTTCAGCTCTAAACTCTGCTTAGACAGTATGCTTACACCATTGGATTGGCTCAGAGACAACTTTATTGTGCCTGCCACTTCAGCTCTCTAAAACTCACATCCCCAATAATGAGTAAGCCATAAAGAAAACCTAGTTCATTTAGCACAGGTTCAAGGATAACATCTTAACTGTCACATTGTCAGCATAAAAAAAAATTAACATAATGCACCAAAAAAACAGCTCTAATGCAAACAGATTTCTCTGATGAACCATCTGAAGTAGAAATGACAAGTATAATAAGGCAAAAAAAGTTCTGTCAGTTTTACCATCCCATCTTTCTCCTCCACGTCAGTCTTCAACTGTTTTTTCTCCTCTCTCAGAACCTGGAGAATTTCCATGAGCTGGTCTCTCTCTTCAGTAAGAGCAATGACATTAGCCTTCATCTCCAGCACAGTGTCCTCCATGCTGTCTTTGCTTTCGGAATATAGATGTTTGTTTGTCTCTGCAGGGGTTGACTGAAGTTCCTCTTTCAACTGCATCATCTGCAAATACACAAGTGTTAATCTTTAGCATGCACACTTGATTGCCAATTGTGAATGAGAACTAGTAGTATCCATTCATACCCCACCTACCACTAAGAAGCCCAGAAAGTCTGTATTCGTTATCAAAAAATTAAATAGTAACATGGAGAAAAATATTGTACCCACTGGGTACAATAATAAAAACAACAATTGTAACTGATCATCACCCATTAGATGGTCTTTCTAAGCAGTAATGCATTGGAGCTCCTCTCGCAACTGCATCAACTTTTAGCACAGGTGCAAGCATAACATGTTGATCTTTCTAAATGCTGACAATGTGATAAGGTGACAAAGTAATCAACATAATGCACCAAAAAACAGCTCCAATGCAAACTGAGATTTCTCTGATGAACCATGAAAGTCTGAAGTAGATATGACGAGTATAATAAGGCAAAAAAAGTTCTGTCAGTTTTACCATCTCATCTTTCTCCTCCATGTCAGTCTTCATCTGTTTTTTCTCCTCTCTCAGAACCTGGAGAATCTCCATGAGCTGGTCTCTCTCTTCAGTAAGAGCAGTGACATTAGCCTTCATCATCTGCAGTACAGTGTCATCCATGCTGTGTTTGCTTTCAGAATATAGATGTTTGTTCGTCTCTGCATGGGTTGACTGAAGTTCCTCTTTCAACTGCATTATCTGCAAATACACAAGTATTAATCTTTAGCTTGCACACTTGATTGCCATTTGTGAATGAGAACAAGTAGTATCCATACATATACCACCTACCACCAAAAAGCCCAGAATGTTTAAAACAAATAAAAGTAAGATGGAGAAGGAAAAATAAAAATTAAAACAATAACTAATAGTACCACAAGAATACTAGTAAATGCTTTTAATTCTTTAGGGAGTGAGGGGATGTGTGAAGTATTATTTTGGATCCTCTAAAGATCTATTGATGATCTATTCAACATGTATGAACAGAAAGAGATCATGTAGCCATTGTACTGTTGGCATTTCCAATTTAAAAAGGTCTGCACACTATTAATAATGTGAAAGCAATTATACTGTGGTGCCTAAGAATTAAATTTCTAATATTCATCTGAGAACTCAAATATGGTCATTTCTGTTCACAGCTCTATAGACATGTATATTACAACCAAAAATCTGCCACACTTGTGTTGCATCCGACATATTGACAGCATTAGGATAAAATGAATCTATTAACCCTAGTTAAACTTACAGTGGAGAACTTTAAAAAGCACCAAGACCAGTCAAGTACAAAATATGCAGTCATTTACTGTCTGCATTGCCTGGTTCCACACAGCAGAAGGACCTTTGCCTAAATAAGTATGCACTTATTTTACATTACCGAAAGATTTTGCAAAATGGATGCAACGGCTCTCACCAGGTCATCTTTCTCCTCAAGATCATTCTTTAGTCGATTCTTCTCTTCTCTCAGGCCCTGTAGTACATCCAGGACCTGATCTCGTTCCTCAGTAAGGGAGAGGATGCTGGCCTGTATTTTCTCCAGCTCAGCCACTTTATTTTTTGCATCCTCAGAAAGACAGTCTTTTTGTTCAGAAACACATCTGAGATCTTCACTCAGCTGCTTAACCTGGGGTAAATTAAAAACCATGCTAAAATCTCTGGACAATGTTTAAAAAGGGATTTTTAAAAAAAATACACGATGGGCCCAAACAGTATTACTTAGGCTTTCCAAATAAGGATCTGATAAATAGTTCCCAAAGCCACTTCATATTCAATCATAAATGCTCTTTGCTTGTTTCATAGTTTGCTTTGAAATGAAAAAAGCTTTAGTTTTACACATGTGTAATGATGCCAAGTATATTGTTTGTGTGTGTGTATATGTGTGTGTGTGTGTGTGTGTGTGTGTGTGTGTGTATGTATATATATATATATATATATATAAAAAATGTGGTAAGTTCATGTAAAAGAGACACAGTCTTTCTGGATTTTTGCTGACATAGATACCTGCAATAAAATAGTGAGTTTAAGACAAATGTTTAGCAACATATTTTCAGTGTCAGTTTAGTTGCTTTATCAAGAAAAGAGCAAATGCAACTCAATGTAATGTTAAACCATTTAAGACTGAAATGAAAATAAAAGGCCAATTTCAACAAATGACATTGCAAGTGTAGTCATTTTGGTAGCTGAAAGACTCAGAAAGTCTTTCAATGTTTCTAACTACATTTGCAGATTTAGCAATTAGTCAACCTTTAAGAAATAGAAGTAAAGCTATTTGTATTCCACATACAGAAACAAGCTAAATACAACAAATAGACTACCTGAATATTTAGATCTTCTGTGTTGCTCTCCTCACAACCATCAAAACTGGTGAGTTTGGACTCCAGTTGATCCCTCTGCAATTCTAAGTCATTTACTTTGTCTTGCAGTTTCTTTATATTATCCAGCGCCGCTCTCAACTCAGCTTGACTTTCTATCATCTGCAAAAATTTAAAGCGATATGTTCCAAAAGTGTTATAGGACATTTTTCTTGCTATTAAAAAGGTACTCAAATGATTTATTTGTGAGCAAAGAACACGACGTGCATTTTGGTAAATATTAAATAACATGAAAATGTAGAAAAACTTTGTGTGTGCAAAAAATTTTATTCCTAGTAGTATGGTGGGGTGTATATTTAAGCACACAGTTACTGGCATGCTCATAGCATTACAAACGGAACAATTCAAGCCTTTTGCCTTGCTCATTTTAAACAAATTGTTCCATTGATTGAGATGAACCTTTGTTTTTTTACATGCATCATTATGGATGCATTTATTTCTACACTACATGCAGCACGAGGTAAAATTTTCAAAACTATTAAATTGTGTGCAAAGTATTGTTTTTCATTAATCTGATATACAAATTAGATTGTATATAACATTCTTAAATTAAAAAAAAATCATGACCTCAACAAAGAGCCAATTTATCTGTTAAATCCAAAAAGGACAAATGGAAAAACTATTGTTGCCATCTAACAGTGCATAAACTTCAGACAAGAAGCACAGCGCAGCACAGCAGACAAAACAAACTGCAGCTGCATCACTTTAGGAAAGATTGACTGTCCTTACAGAATTTTCATTCTAGCCTAAATAGACATTTGATTTTCAAACAGTGTGCTCCAGATTTGCTTCGATTCCTTCTGTAAAAGTCAGAATTTGAAGCCTGTCTCTGTATATTATTGGAAGCATTTCTGAATTCTTTAACAAGTACTTTGTAAAGTTTGGGAGCACGTTTTAATTTCACCTTTTAAATCAATTTGGTTGTGCAAAAAATACACAAGAGAACATAAGTAAACAACTGGAGCTAAACAAAAACGTTTGCTTAAAAGTCAAAGTTACCATCTCCACGTTCTCCTGAAGATCCATCTTCATTTGGTTGTTCTCCTCGGACAGAGATTCTAGTCGCTCTTGCAAATCTTGCCCCTAAGAAGAGATTACAAGATCAATCAAACCTATTAACAGCATTAATTTAGGTTTACAGACAATTTTTTTTTCTATTTATAATTCAGAAAAATAAGTGTGGTGGTTTAAACATACTTTTTGAAGATCATCTTCTACACAGGTAGTTGGTTGGTTTGAACTAAGTTCATTCAGCTTCACTTTATCCTGGGCCTGAATGAGCTGAGCAAAAGTCTTTTGTTATTCTCATGTCCAATTAAATAGCAAAATTAACATTTTCAGCACTTATAATATTTTGGATACCATATCATTGCTTTCTTCCAAGTCTCTCTTCAGCTGCTTATGCTCTTCTCTTAGACCCTGGAGAATCTCCTGAAGCTGGTTTCTTTCCTCAGTTACTGAATTAACTATTTCACGAAGGCTCTCCACTTCCTCTGGGTCATGAGTTCCGTTTGTCTTTTGACAAAGCTGTTCTCTTTCATTACGAAGAGATTCAAGCTCCACAGTCAGCTTCAAAGACTGCACAGGATGGATACCAGCATTACTTGAATTATTCTTTTGAATTGCTTTACATGACCCTCATAATTTGAAGATTCCCTATACATTAACTACTATAAAAATATTTGGAAACTATAACAGAAAACCATATACTACTATGTAGCTGTAAAAGGAAAACTGACATGAACCAAAACAGTTTTAGAAGGAACTCACATTCACATTGGCCTCTTCTAATGTTGTAAGCAATTTGTTATTTTCCACAGACAAGTGTTCCAGTTCTCCTTGGACCTTTGCAAGCTTTTCAGCATTTTCTGCATGCTGCTGACTCAGCTGAGCTTCCTTCAGTTGTGAATCAACCAGCTCGCTCTCCATTTTAAGAAGTTCTTCTTGTGTCTTTTCAATCTCTTCCTTAAGACTTTTATTTTCTTCCGTAAAGGTACTCTGAGCAGTGAGCAAACAATCTCGCTCATCTTGCACAGTTTGGAATGTGCTTGTGATCTCACTCATCTGAGAAATCAAATGATTTTAAATGATATTTTACACCTTCAAACTATTGTACACTTTCTAAATACTACTCAAACAAAGTGACAGTTCAACAAACTGAAACTAATTGAAATGTAAATCTAAATACAACAGGACCCTTACCTTTTCAGAAATATCTTGAAGTTCTGTCCTAAGCTGAGCATTCTCTTGTGCTAAACCTTCAGATTCCTTCTTGAGATCTTGAATCTGCAACGCAAGGGTCGAGTCAATTACCATTTGTTTCAAATTTGGACCCACAGTTTAAAGGTGCAGGTATTTTGTCTCCCTTGCTCAGGCCCAAAGCACAATTTCTTTCCATCCATCCATATCTATCTCCAGTGTATAACAAAAAAAAAAAAAAAAAAAAAAGGGTTTTCTTAAACAAAACAACTCCCCCGCCTCCCCCCCCCCAAACCTAAAAATGCCTATTTTTATAGTCTAAACCCTAAATATGCCCACATACATTACCCTCAAAGAAAATGTAACGGTAAACCCATTTGTACTGTACAGTTTACACTGAACTCCCACAGTGCTAGAATGTAAATACCGAAGTTACCCCAGTATAGAAAAAAATAATAAAAATCTGCGTTGGACTGAAACAGCGACTGCTGATCCATGTTAAAGTGGACAGACACAGACAAAAACCCATTACACAGAGCACATGCTCCCCTACTTTAATGAAAAATACTAAGTAATTTTACTGCTTGTTTTATTTGAAGCAAGACCATAACACACCAAGACTGCAATAAACTGACTTCACACACCTGTTGAAGCTGAGTATCCTTTTCCTCAGTGGTACTGCAGGGCAAGTTGGAAAGTTCAGAGCTGACATGCTGACCCTTACTTAACTCTGCCTGGAAGCAGATGATCTGAAAAAGAAGCACATTTGCCTCTAATCTCAAACATGCAAAAAGAGATTAATGCAGAAAGAAATGACTGCAATATCATTTTTGTATTATGTTTTTTTTCTGACAGCTGCCGTAAACCTTTAATTCTGGTTTGAATTAGACTCATTACCAATTTCTTTAAAAAAAAAAAAAAAAAAAAAAAACACAACAACTTAAAATTCTAAACAAAATTGATAAGACATCAAATTAACCACAATAGGGAAATAAAAATACAAATAATTAAAATTGTACACCGCCAAATCCTTACCATCTCATCTTTCTCCTCCATTTCTCTCTTCAGCTGGATTTTCTCCGCTCTTTGTCCTTCCAGGATCTCTTGAAGCTGGTTTCGTTCTTCTGTTAGAGAAGTGACGTTGGCCTGCGTCTTCTCCAGTTGTTCTAGGGTAAGCGCCTTCTCAGACAAAATATTTTCTCTCTCCGTGTAGGCAGACTGGAGTTCCTCTCTTAACTGCTTCACCTAGTAAGTAGAAACTATCATTCTCATTCAAGCATTTGTTTTGATAGCTGACTATGGGACATTCCTCCACACCCATTAGCTGACAACAGACTGAGTCAGAACTTAAATACAGATTGGCGCCCAACAACGCACACCTGTTGGCCTATAGGAACATGGGTACTGATACAAAAGCTTTTGAGGACTATGGAGTTAGATACCTAACTCATGCCATCAGAAAACCAGGGTTACATTTGTAACCTAAACTGTCTTGACGTTTTTGTGCACTCATGACTGTGTTCTTCCCATTTTCTTATTGTTATTCTAAGTATTTTTGATAGTCATTTCAATTACAATTCACGATTTGAACCATGATTTAGTGCCAGTACTGACAGGTTAGAGAGACTAACTAGACTCAAAATACCTGATTTTGTACATCTTCCATAAGAATCCTCTCACTGGCATCTGAACTTGCAAGCTTGGATTCAAATTCAGCAGTCTGTGCTTCCAGTTGAAGTATTTGGTCCTGCTGCACTTTTACCTTCTCTAGGGAATTTCTTAACTCTTCTTGATAATCAATCATCTGCGTTTACAGAAATTAAGAATGGAAAGTTAGGTGAAACCCCCCCTTTTCACAAAAACTAATACAAATAAAAATCTAAGCATTAACCATCACTTCGCGTAAACAATCATTTAAAAAAAAAAATAATAATAAAAAAAAAAAAAACCCACCACAATTGAATTATTTTTAGTGGTGGTGACAACTAAAGACTTTGCAGGTCTTTTGGCAATTCTAAACATCTGCAGCTTGCTCTTTCAGGTGAAGAGACTTAAGCTCTTCATCCAACAGCACAAACTACAATCAAATTACATCAGATCATGAAGAAAAAGAAAAGTTTGCTGAAACATCAATTGCTTGAAAGTAAAATAAAAACTAATACATCAAATCAAACTAACCTTCTGGTTAGCGTCCTCCAAAGCACTGAGGATATGGCCATTTTCCATTGTTAATCGATCCAGGTCTTTTTGAACTACTGTGAGCTGTTCTGTGGTCTCTGTGTGCTGTTGGATCAGCTGAGCTTCCTTTAGCTCAGCATCAGCCAAAAGACTTTCCATTTTTACAATTTCCTCCCGCACCTTTTCTACCTTTTCTCCAAGGCTCTGGTTTTCCTCAGTGGAGTTAGCCTGAGCAGAGACAAGACTGTCCCTTTCCACTTGCACCGAGTAGAGCTCTTCACTTTGCTCACACACCTAAAAACAAACAATACACAAAGACTGGGATATGAAAGATGGAAAGTACATAAACATACAGAAGAGAATGCATGAACATGGATATTGTTATTCACATCTGTCATCTATAAGCATGGTGCTCACCTGTCTCAACAAATCATCCACTTTGGCAGGTAGGGCCTCTAGAGCCTTTAATTCCTCCATTTTACTTTGCAGAGCTCTATCATTCTCCTGGCTCTTCTCAAGCTCTTTCTTTAGGTCTGCAACCGTTTTCTCCAATGTGAGGTTATCCAACACATCTAAGTAAAGAGGTGCAAAACAGGTGCCAATAAGAATTATCCTTTCACAAAACTGTCGTTTTGACGTCTCTCTTGAAGGAGAACGTTTTAAGACCTACTTTTAGGAATCTTTCCATCCAGAAGAGCAGTTAGTTTGGTGTTCTCATTAAAGGCTCCTAGTAGTTCTTTCTGTAAATCAGCCTGCATTTTCTTAAAACGAGATTTTTCATTCGCAAGCTGGTCCTGCAAGGCTTTTACTTCATTTTCCATTCGGTCATATTCTGCAGTCACAGTTGCCTGAAGTGTAGAAAGCGTCATGCCATCAATTTACCACAGTTAAACATTTAAAAAAATAAATAAATAAAAAAAAATAAAAAAATACTAAAGAGAGTGTTCTCTTCTATAAAATAAAAAATAAAGAGATACTTACATCCCTCTCTTTGAGGGTCAGGTTTTCACTGCGTAGAAAAGCCCACTCCTTTTTCGTCTCCAAATTGAGGATCTCCGCATCATCTAATGAGCGCCGTAGTTGTTTTACCTCCTGAACAAGATCTTTGCCACTCTGTATAACAGGTTTTTAAGCAATCCAAGTTATAAATGATTGGACTTTAAGGTTGTGGGACAATAATTTTCAGCAAGTCTAAATTGTAATATTTGCTCAGACCTCATCAATAAATCACTTCTAAATAGTCACTTTTTAAACAAATAAAACAATTAAAAAAAAAAAAAAAAACCCACACCATACCATAATCTGCAGATCAGCCACCAAGTCTTCCTTCTTTTTTAGGTCCATTGACATTAGCTCTAGATTAGCCTATGAAATAAACAAAATATTTACATATACATATATATATACACACACACTTTTTTTTAATGTGCGTAAACATGAACATACCCTAAGTTTTTGGACCAGATCTTCAGTATTTGTTGAAGCGTTTTTCAGTGCAGTGATTTCAGCCTCCAACTCTCTCTAAAATATTATGATAAATTTTCAATAAAAAGTGCACAATTTAACCTCAACTACTCAAAACTTGAAAAAAGGGCATAAAAGTAATTAACTCTTAAAGACCTCATAGTCTTTTTTGCTCTCTTCCTCTAGCTTCTCAAAATCCTCTACATCCTTCCGTTCTTCAATGTCTTTGAGGAGTGTCTCCTTGTCTTTCAGCAGTGCTTCCTTGTTTTTGAGAAGTGCCTCATTGTCTTGTTTAAGCTTATCAATATTCTCAGTCAGTAGCTCAAGAGTTTGCTTTAGCATGTCTCGCTCTGCAGCTATTGCCTCCTTCAAAAATAAAAAGTAAACCATGCCATATAATAAAATATATACATTTGGTGCCCATAATGAAACTGAACACAAAATTGCAAGTCAATATTGTGTAAAATGACTTTTCAAAAGCCAGTGAAAAAGGTACACTCACCCTGTTAAAGCTCAGTGTCTCACATAACTGGATGGTTTCCCCCATATACTGTTTTGAAAATAGAAAGGGTAACTAAAATGTAAAAAAGCTTCCATTCGCTCAGTTTCAGATGATAAATTCTAAAGTGTTACACATACAATAATGAAAGTGCAATAGCACAATTCCATTTATTTTAAGACACCATCAACACTAAATGCAGCTACAAATCAAGGCAGAGCATGGGAAACTTCGCAATAGCTATGAAAGCTGTGAGCCAAACTCTACAACAACATAAAATTAAGTTTTCCCTACCTTACAGTTTTCACAAGCCTTGTTGTCCTGTTCTGAAGGCTTTTCCAGCTCAATAACCTTCAGCTCAAGCGCAGAACACTTCTCCTCAGCTTTGTTTTTCTCTTCTGACTCCACTGTTAACTGCTGCTCCAGTGTCTGTAACTGTTTCTCAAGCTCTTCCATCTTCTGCTCAAGAGCCAAACTCTTCTCTTCAGCCTTTTGCTTCTCCTGAGTCTCTATCTCTATCTGGCGTTCCAAAAACTCCACTTTAAACATTAGGTGGGGTGAGTCAGGACTGAAGAGAGGTAGGGAGAAAGACAAATAATAACACAGTCTTACAGTTAACAGTAAAACAAATGTTAAAGTCTGGTTTGGGGGAGGCACCACATACTACCACATCCAAAATCTGTTACCTTACCTCTCTGTGGAGCTACGCAAAGTGATGTTGCTCTGGTTCATGTCAGTATAAGAGGCATCTTCACCGATAGTGTAAAAGTCCTCCATGTCTTGATGGTACCGAAAAATAAATAAAATAATTGAATTACACATGGATACCAAGGCAAAAATAAATAAATACAATTTAATTGCATATCAACTGGCAGTTTAATCTACCTTCTCCTTCCTCGTTCACAGTACTGTCGGCTCTTTTCTTTTTGAAAAGTGGTTCAGCAAAGCTTAATTCAGCAAATCCATGATCTTCTGCCAGCAGCTGGGCAGGCCTAAGGAGCTTCCCTCCCCACGTTACCCTTCTCTTGGGAACCTTCGGATACATAAACCCCTAAGTGAGACTGGCAGACATCACTGACAGAATTAGGCCACTGAGTATTGTAGTTTTCTATTACCTTTGAAACCTGAACCACATTTGCTGTGACCAATAACTTGGTCAAGTTCCTTATTCTATCTGCTTGCTCCCTCTGGAGTTGATCCTTCTCTTGTAAGAGTTGGCACAGGGTTTCTTTCTCAGTCACAGTTGTCTGTGTGACTGAGGACACCTAAAAAGGAGGATGACGAAAATATAATTCAGAAAATGGTAGCAGTAAGCATTAACAGAAACATCAAGAATGTATTTGGCTTGCCTCCTGAAGACGTCGCTTGAGGTCCACAATCTCATTGCGATATCTTCGTAAAAGAGCACCATCATCCGAGACCTCCGTAACATGGGGATCATTTTTCATGCGCTTTGCTGCACTAGCAAACTATGTTTGAGAAAGAGGCAAGAACCATGTGTTCAGGCAACAGCTAAGATCTACAAAAGAATCAACATGAGCATAAATAATGTGCTCACAACATCTACCTGTAAGGTGCTAAGGGTTTCATCCACAGTGGCAGGGGTGATGGTGCAGATGATGACAGTTTTGGCATTACCACCAAGAGAATTTTGGAGGATTCGGGTTAATTTGCTGTCTCTGTAATTTGTGAAGCCCCTGGAGGACAAAAATGAAAACACAAGCATATTGACCGTGTCAATATTTAACTTCATTTGGATTTAAAACAATGTGTTTACTGTTCCTCACTATCTAGAGTGTCAAGATGTGAGTATCTTAGAAGATGCTCGCTACTCAAAAGTATAATGCATAATAGATCCTCAACTTATCAAAACTAGATTATTTCTATTTCTGGATTCTCAACTGTCTGCAGAGTAGGCACAAAAACTTATTACTATGACGCTTTCTCTCAGACTTCTTGGCCTTTCACAGTGGTTACTGTAGGTTTCATCATGACTTAAGTACAGCTAAATGTAGTTTTGAGTATTTAAATGAAGAATCCACAAGCTGGTCCTTGATTGGAATCCCATTTTGTACCACAAAGGTGTATACAGGTATGAGACACAGAAGGAATTCATACTTTTGGCTCTCGTCAGATAGTTTCTTGATGACTTGCCCCAAGGTGAATAGACTGCGATTAATATTGCATCCCTCTTTGAAACGAGCTCCTGTAACACACAATCAAAAAAAAAAAATTTTTTTTTAAAAGCTAAAATTGAGCTTTTACATAAAATCTTTGCTAATGAACACCAAAGTATGCATGACTTTCAATGGCGATTCACCATAGGCACTAGTTTGGGCCAAGAGTTGGCCATGCAGATCAACAAGAATCTGAACACTGACAGAATGCAATTACCTTCGGCTCCAGTCTGACTCGCTCGTTCAGCACCAGCAAGATCCACCAAATTCTATTAATAAAAACACACATTAATTTGAAGGCTGTGATTACAAATGAAGTTTTTCCTGAATAATAGATATTATTTGGAACATATTCACAGAGATGTTTGAGACATATTCCAATGACTTTGATGTCTACATACCAAATGTGATACAATAATAGCTCCATCTGCATTTTCACCAGATGCTGGGTCACTTCTCTCTCTGCTTTCCAAAATCTGAAAGATTTTTTTCTTTTCTTGTTTAAGAGTTCAAACAAGAACAAAGAGGCCTAAAAGTCACTTGTACTAGACAACTCACCATGCGGAAAATCGTGTGAGAGCGACTGCTCCGCTGGTTCATTTTTGTCTTGCCATAATGCCGGTTTTCTACAAGAACAAAAATGACAAGTGGCTGAAAGGGTGATCAGAAGAGAAACACTTGAGTTGGCTCTGTAATGAAGAGAGATGAATGATGAGCAAAGCAGAAAGTCATGCAGGATGGAGAGAAGATGAATTACTTTCTCCTTTCCGAATCCAGCCCAGGGCTTGCTCTGGAGAGGTCACCAGCTCTTCTGTCAGGTCAGCTACATAGACATTTTTCTGCACACATGAATAAACAACAAATCTGTCAATTTTCTATTCAGATTCCAATTCATAACAGACATGAAGGTTAAGATGGCAATGCTTACGTAATTTCCTTCTCGGATTTCCAGTGGTTTTCTCTTCCAGCTGTCACAGAGCAGATCGGTAACTGTTTCGTTGTAAATTTCCATATAGCTCACTCGAAGAAGAAACTCTTTCTTCGGACACTACAGAGATTGACCAAAAAGGAATTTACAATAAATCTTGTTGGCAAAGACAGATATTAGTGCTGATAATATTACAGTAATATTGACATCAGCTACTAAATCTTACATTTTTGATTGTCTGAAAAACATCTGCCATGGCGAGTGGTATAACTCCAGGGATGTGGTCACTGCCCATCATTGTAAAGGTCTTTCCTGAAGATGTTTGACCATAGGCGAATATGGTCCCTAGGCGGTAGAGGAAGAGAGAGAGAGAAGAAAAAAAAAAAGCAGCTTAAAACAAAAAGCAAACTTTCATGTCCTGCAGTATTGGTGATTGTGGTGTAAAATTTACCATTGTAGCCTTCAACAGTTGACACAACAAGGGGTTTGGCTATGTCTTGATAGAGTTGATTGGTAGACTCCTTGGCATTAAAAACACGGTCTGAAGATGTAAAGATTTTTGAAAGCGGATAGATAGATGCTTTTATTGTCATTGTATAAGTACAGTGAGATGCAGCTTGAAACACACCAGCAAATGCACAGTAGAAAATATTTTAAAGTATTAAAAAAAAAATTGAACAAATAATAAAAAATGCACACATACACAAACACCACGGAGAGAGAAAGCAAAGCAATTAATGTTTAAATCAGCATCTCTATGACAACCATTCTATGCCAGTGTGTAAAATTCCTACACAAGTACCTCACTCTGCTTTATGAGTCAAATCTTACTTAATGAGGAAAAGCATATTTAAAAAAAAAACAAAAAAAACCCCACACTACTGTAATCAACACTCTCCTCTTGCAATGTGACCAGCTGGATGGCAAAACACTACCAGAAGTACTAGAAGGTAATTATTGCCATTATGTTTAAGCATAAACAAGGTTTGTTTTCTATGAATTATTCAAAGTCTGCATTATTTCTCTTATACTGATGTATTGTTATTTCCTTTAAAATTGTGCTTTAAAGAACAATACTTTTATTTGAAAATTGTCAGAAATACTGAAGCACTTCTTAAAAATTAAGACAAAGCTGTTCCGTTCAATACTTGCACCTATAAAAGATAAAACCTAAGAAACTGAACATTTTTGCAGTGGTCTCCTTTCGGATCTTTCCGGAAAATATGTGTGCAGACTTATAAGATACAGTAACACTCCCCATACAGCTAGTCAGGTTACTTACCAAAGCTAAAACTCTTAACGAGATTGCCATCATCGTCAGTCTGATGGATGGCATGTTGGTCATCTTTCCAGTAGAGCTGGACAGGCTCCGCACTCTCTGCCACCGCCTCCCTACAACATTTCTCATCATGACTTACTGAGATATTTCACAAAATCTAAACACGTTAGATTTTTTTTTGCCTCGCGAGCTAAGCCTAACGTCCAACACCGGTGACTGACCTCACAAATGCTCTACAGAATGAATGTGTACAAATCCCCCCCCAGAAACACTCCAAAATCTTGTGGTAAGCCTTCCAAGAAGACTGAAAACCGTTATTTGGGAACAACTTCACATTAAAGTCCGTATTTTAACTCAATGTCATTAAAGTTATTTTGGAGTAAAAAGGCGTCCTAACACTTTTGTCCATACAGTGTATATTCACTTTAGCGAAGCTAAGCTATGTTGCGACAGAGTCGGGTCTGACTTAACAGTTGGCAGCTCTTCTAAGCCGTTTAGTTTTTGTGACAAAATATAACGATTATTCTCTCTGTAATCAGTACACATTAACCGACTATCTGTTGTATTAACAGTTTCTTCGGTCCTTCTTAAACGAGACAGAACTGAATGCTAACGTCAATGCCCTCAGGAAAATGTTGGGGAAAGACAAAACATATATACCAAAAAATACAGACTTTCTTACCGTTTTATAAGGGGTCGGACCCTAACACAAACTTTAACTGCAGACTCTTCACTCATTTTCCCTCATATCCCGTTTTAGTAAGACAACTAAACGACTGTGGAGTCCAGACAAGAGCTGCTGTTTTCAAACCGTTGCTGGTAGTGGTTTAAAATTTGAAACGGAATCTGATTGGTCGACGGCACGAGGGGCATGTCCAATCCCGAATCTCCATTCTGCCATTCACTCGTCAGAGACGGTTTGAGCAAATAAAAGTCCTCTATCTACACTATATGGACAAAAGTATTGGGACACACCTCTTTACTGTTTATGTAGCTGGCTTAATGATTCAGCATACCAGAAAATACCATGCTTCCATCTTTGTGGGTGCAGTTTGGGGAAGGCCCTTTTCTCAATGGATGAGTTCAGTGTGGAAGAACTTGACTGTACCGCACAGAGCCCTGACCTGAACCCCATCCAACACCTTTGGGATGAACTGGAACAGAGATTGTGAGCCAGGCCTTCTCGTCCAAACCCAGTGTCTGACCTCATAACTGCTCTACAGAATGAATAGACACAAATTCACACAAACTCTCCAAAATCTTGTTTAAAGCCTTCCAAGACAAGTGGAAACTGTTGGAGCTCCAAAGGGGGGGACCAACTCCATATTAAAAGTGTATGTATTTGAATGCAATGTCATTAAAATCTCTGTTGGTGGAATGGTTAGAAGTGCAGATACTTTTGTACATATAGTATATGTTCAGTTTGTATTGACAGAAAATTTTTTATGAATTTAATAATAAAACATTTTGAATGCCACTGCTATTAAACATAACGTTATTATCTGTGATGTCCTGTTTGAAGTACACTGGACAAAATAGAAATTTGTAAAATGCCATCGAATTACACTATCAAATCAATACTTTTGAGATCTTTAAATAGACAAGACCCACACATTTTTGGCAAAATATTTATTTGAAATAATGAACATGATATCTATTACATCATTTAAAAAGATACTTCATGTTTATATTATTTGAACAATCAATAGACATTTACAGCTTTTTACAGAATTGTAATTTAAAGGAATAGGCTTTTTTTTTTTTTTTACCTTGACAGGAAAAAAAACAGTTTTCAAAGTTTACATTTTGGTGCAGTTCTGAACTTTAAAAAAAAAAACACAAAATTGATCTCTTGAGTGGGGTAAAATTATAAATAAAGAAAAAATAAATACAATCCTTGGACTATTCCTTTAAAAAGGATTAAGAATGGCCTAACTGGCTGAAATAAGCTTATCTGAGCATGACCACTCAATGCACCAAAATTTATGGCGTTCCACACTTCATTCGACCACAATAAATAGTACGTAAAAAAGTACACAACCACTAGAAATGCATTCAGAAATGTAGTATGTGAAGTATAGAAGTGTGTGGTTTGGGACAAAGCTTATTTCTATGAGGAAGCACAAGCCTTTCCTGTATATCTAGTCATTCTTAATCCCCTCAGAACCATCCAGAACCTTCTTGCCTGCTTAAATGACCCGTAGAACTCCAGGGAACATCCATGTGGTGCATTATTACATAAGATGAACAGAATGCTCTAAAGATAAGTAACCAAACCAAAGTTACCAAAAGCATCCAAACTAAAATGATTAAAATAACATAACTGCATAAAATAAATACTGTAAACATGTAAACAGACAAAAAAGACAGACACTCCCTTTTAATCGGCCATGCTTTTGATGTCACTAGTCAAACCAATCAGCTTTACTAAAACCAGGTTTAGCTCTAAAGATTTCTTCTGTGATCCGTCTTCATCCATAAATGTTCAGTTTTAAAGAAGAGTAAAGAAGTCTCTTGTCGAACACAGATCCATTAAAAAGCTTGAGCCTAAGAATCTATTTGAAAGCAGAGGACTGAGCTCGGTTTAAGCTTACGGGTTCAGCACTGCAGAACCTCCTCCGAAGATCATTAGAAAGAAGGATACATAAACACAATTATTAGCCGGCCTTAATATTCCCATTCATTTTAAACAGCCTTTTTGATTTCTTTTGATGTAAGTAACTGCATTCTTCTTGTGCTTGACATCCCCCACCCACTGACACCAACTCAGCGAGAGAATGTTGACAGAAGGGGAAAAGAAGTTCTCCTCTATACAGAAGCAATTATGACACACTACAGGTGGAAGACTTCGGCTGCTCCAGGATGGACTCACGCCGCAGGTCGTTGGGTACCGTGCCATTAGGTCCCCACACATTCAGCTCACCGTAGATGCCTGTCTCAATCATCTCCTCCTGCCAGGGTATGGGGATATTTCCAGAGGCGAACTCATCAAAAAACTCTTTGTCTGTGTCTTCCAGGTTGACCCCTTTCACAGTGGAGAAGGCGCCCACGTCGTCCAGGTCTTTGGCGTAAACTGTTTTTGAATCAGGGACAAATGGAGGTGGCAGAATTCCTAAAAGATGAGGGAGACAAGTTTGTGCATGTAGAAAAAAACATCTAATCACAATATATGATTGTTAAACCTTCTCATTAAGTGAGGTGCTCAGGCACTAAAAGTCAACTGACCCACCAGAACAGAGCAATGTGCACAGTCTAAAATACAGGTATGAAATTATACTAATATGCTGTTAATAATCCTAATAATTAGCAGGAAGCTGTGAAGAAAACACAAGGAATTTTAGATGAGCTAAGGATGAATAATAAAATTTTTTATAAAATTATAGGAATCACCATCATCATCCTTATTATAATTATTACTATTGTTTCTACAACAACAACAACAACAATACCTTAATAATAATGATTCCATCATGAATGAAATGATCATGCAGTTCAGATCTGGAATGCTTTATATTCGATAAGTCATGATCAAAGCAAATAAATAAAACATTCCATAGTTTGTCATTTACCTTCCTTTTTTATACCAAATTGAATATCCAAAATAAAAACGTAACATAAATGAGACATAAGTGTGAACAGCTGGAAGGTGAATATATATCTTATATACAGGAATTGACATAAGTGGTACGGGACACTTATGTGTACAACTTGGCGTATGTGGTAGCTTTCAGTATTCACAGCACTTAGCAGCTAATATTAGCACCCAACCGACCACACCCCGCCACCCGTACCACGTCACGCCCGAGGCACAGACCTCTGCGCGCAAACCCTGACCCTCTCCCCCGCCCATCCCTCCAAGAACCGCGGCAGAGGCACAGAGGAAAAATATTAATTTTGGTGCGTACCAATTGATTTATGGAGGTACTCATTTGCGTAATTTAGGCAGCCAATTAGCAATTTAGATTTTGGACCAAGCATGCTAATTGACTTACAGATGCTTTTAAAATATACGACTTTGTAGCATAATAATACTTTGTTGCATATAAATAATTTGGTCAGTGCCATAAAAGGTTCGTGTGTGGAGCTTAATAGCATCGAGATTAGGGGCCACCTCCATCAGTTCAGTTCTAACTTAAAGAGCAGAAACACAGCTGAGCTTTTCCCTACAAGACTTTCAAGAGTCATGACTACCAAATTTTGTACCTGCATCAAGCTTCCTCCAGTTGATTGGGCTGAAAAAAGGGTGGGCACGCAGTTCATCGCAAGTTCCGTTCTTGAAGCCCATTCTTTTGTCGACCTCCTTGGCTAGCAAGGCCTCGCAAATGGACTTGGCATTCTCACTGAATTTCTCCGTGTAGGTTACTGGTTCATTCAGGATGCGCTTCTTCACCTCTTTGTTCTCGACCTGTGAAGGATAAGGTCATGTTTGTCTTCAGGGCATTAAAATGGGTTTGACAGCTTCGAACTTGAATATATAAGATGCCCTTAGTGGTCTATAAACCAGTCTTCAGGGCCCTCCAGACGGTTTAGCTCCAAACTGCCATGAGGACAGATTTTACCTTACAGTAATGGGCTTTGAGAAAAGGTTAAAACTTAAGCTTACAATAATAAACTGCTGATAAATTTACACCTTATCACCGAATCAAGTTTTAGTGGTTACAATGAGAAAAGTAAATTCGGAGTGACTACTTCAGTTGGCAGTTTGGAAATGGTGGTACTTCTTATGGCAGTGGTTCCCAAACCGGTCCTGTAATGCCCTTCAGGACCGGTTTAAGGCCTTTCCTGCTCCCAACACACCTGATCCAACTAATCAGTCCATTTACCATTTCTGGTGATCTAGAGGCTTAACTGGCAGTCTAGTGACTAGGATTCGGCGCTCTCACCGCAACAGCCCGGGTTTGATTACCAGTGAGGGAAGGTTTGACTTTCTGATGGAGCTGGTGGCCTAATGATTAGGGAGTTGCCCCTCCGATCAGAAGGTCATGGCTTCGAATCCCAGGACAGCAAGTGGCACCACTGAGGCACCCTTGAGCAAGTTACCGTCCCCACACACTTCTCCCTGGGCACCATTGTTGGTTTCACTTGGATGAATGAAACAAATTTCACATGTTATTGTGCCATGCTATGGTGCGTTCACACAAGACACACAAGTTTACTTTCACTTCGCCCAGCTGTTTTTGAGTTGAAGTGGGTGCGTAAATTATTCTGGAACTAGTATGGGAACCACTGCCTTATTGTGTTATACTAGGTGACATACCATAAGCACACTAAGCAGCGGCTAAATGTGAGACTGGGAGACATTTTACTGTCGCCCTGTTGGTGGACTTGTCTTGACACAGCTATTCTCTATGACCACCCACTTTACTTTCGTAGAAAATGATCCCAGAATGAGCCCAGAATCCACTTTTACAAGTGGATATAGAAGCCAGTGGTTAATTGTTTTAGAACCAGCGGAACTGTATTATACGTGATTTTCAGGTCAGTGGGTTTTCTGTTCTTTGAGGTGTAAGAGAATATGGAAAATATACAAGATACAAAGCTGGAGCAATCCTTTTTACATCTTACAAGACACTAGTATGGAGGTGAAAAGCAGCTGAATGGCCTAGTGGTTAGGGCGTAATCAGAGGAATCAGAGGATTGGGGTTCAAATCCCAACTGCTAGTGTCACGGCTGAGGTGCCTTTGAGCACGGTACCGTCCCCACAATCTGCTCCCCGGGCGCCTCACTGGCGGCAGCCCACTGCTTCACTTGGTTAAATGCAGAGAAATAATTTCCTCCGGGATAAATACAGTATCCAAAAAAAAAAAAAACACTGTCAGTGTGGATCCTCTACTGAAACCCATTTTTGAATATGATTATCTGAAGTTTTTGTCTAAAAAGCAGGATCAAAGTGTAACTCATTACCTTCTCCCCTCTAGTCCTGAAGGGGCCTTTGGCAGCGATGAATTCATAGAGAGTGACCCCAAGAGTAAAGTAATCCACAGAGTAGTCATATTCCTCTCCTTTCAGCAGCTCTGGGGCCATGAACCCTGAATTCAGAAAGCAAAGGTCAAAAGTCAGGGACTTAATAACAATCTTTATGTTTAAGGGTCATTTTTGTTCAGTGTTTTGATAATGTCATTTGATTAATCAGGGAAGTGGATTTCTGCCTTTCAATAACACAGGTCAACAGGTCAAAATCATCAGAGATAGTTGTAGTGTCATCAGAGTTTTGTAGTGTTTTTCATGCTGATTTCAAATCTGTGTTTAGTTTTTCCTGCACGTACAGTTTTGTGATGAAGCGAGTTGTATATTGCATGATAGTGGTATAGTTAGCATATAATAATCATATACTAAGTGTTTCTGAAGAAACAGTAGTAGCTGACTGACACTGATCATTATGTCTATGCCACAGTGTGCGTCTATCTGACTTCGCACTGAAAATATTGAAACAATTACTTGATTAATAAAAACTGCATGCAAGTCTATTGCAAATCTAATATTACTCATAATTCAAAAAGTTGATGTGACTGTAAAACACTAAAAGCAGATCTGAAATCAGCATGAAAAAATGGTTTAGAAAAGTGTGCTGTGGTTTCTGATGATTACAAAAAAAATTTTTTTTGTCGATCTGTGTAATTTATTAAAATCATATCCTAGTAATTCACTGTTACACAATCACGTTCCAACCTTTCTTTTACTCACAGAATTAAGCAGTCTGTGTATGCTACCTTTAAGACTGATATATGTAAATTATCTCTGCTGATGGGTTTGTGCCTCATCCAGAAAGCTTGACCAAACACTCCTTCATAACTTCAGTGAAAATGGGCAGCGCTACACTGCTGTATGCTAAATCAGGGGACATACGTAAAGGCAATTTTGTGATGCCAGAAATCCTATTAATCCAAAACTGGCCATTTTGTTGCTTAAATTCCTTACATGGGCTGAACTGACGGGTTAATATTTTGGAAAATTTTGCAACGTTTACATACTGAATCAAATTTATTTTACAAAACTGAAGAAATGTCAGTTTTACAGCTTTAAGCATTTTAATGCCTTGTGGGAATCATAAATTGTTGGGAGTCTTTAGTGAGCCTAGAGAACAATCTTCACTTTCTGCTAAATGCTACATATTCAGAGAAACTGTTATTGTCTAGAATGTAAAGGTGTTAATGATACAGATCTTTCTAACTGCTTGTTCACCACTACAGGCCACTGTTTATGTTTTGACTCTGAGTGAAAGCACTGGCTGTACAAGAGAGGGGGTTGTAAGAGTTCCACAGCACACCTGGAGTCCCGGCGTAGCCCTTTGTCTTTTCCTGGCCTTCTGCTAATTCCACAGCCAAGCCAAGGTCAGAGATACGCACATGGCCTAAGGACAAACATCAGCAAACATCAGCACAAGGCCAAACAAACGTCAGAGATTGTTCTTTTTGCGTGTACGTCTTTGAACTGCAGGGCACAGACATGCTCGTCACACCTCCCCCACCTACCAGGTCTTACTGACACCTAACAGTCATTTTCACCTTCATTGTCAAGAAGTACATTCTCTGGTTTCAGGTCCCTGTAGACGATTCTCTTCTGATGGAGGTGCTCCATGCCCTGAATGATCTGAGCAGCATAATAGCAGGCCCTGGGCTCATCAAAGCCTGGGTTGTTTTCGTCTACGTTGTAGATGTGGAACCTGAAAGGAGGGTGAACACAGAAAAAGCACTGAAAGGCTTGTTTCAAGTACATGAAAGGTGTACCAGTGACTGAATACAAGGGTGGTCTGATCTAATTCAGTGTTTTCCAAATGGGGCCATTAGAAGTCAGGTGAGTTAAAACAGTACAAATGCTAAAAATGTGCAATCCAGGATTTCCTGAGGATGCGGATTTGAAAAAAAAACTATGGTAATAGTAATATGGTAGTAACACCACCACCATCACCACCACTACAACCCTACTAGTTTCTACTACTACTAACAATAATAATAAATCATTATGAGAAATCTGACAATGGCACAAGCTTCCAGAAGAGTGTGTCATAACAGAATATGTCACCTCAGATCTCCTCCGTTCATGATGGTCATGACCAAGCAAAGCTCTGTCTTGGTCTGGAAGGCGTAGGCCAGGGAAACGATGAATCTACTATGAACACGAGCCAGAATTCTTTTCTCCACCATGGCACCCTACAGGAAAGAAGTGGTTTCCCATGTCAGTGGAACAATGACCTTGAAACTGTGAGGAGCTTCTCATTCGTCTCATGCACTGTACTTGTTCTCAAGTGACTTTGGGGGTAGGTAGGGTCAGGTCATAGCTAATTATATTTACTTAGTTACATGTACTCAAGTGTCATACTAAATGAGCTGTACCTCAAAATCATCAGAGATAAGTTTATGTGGGTTTTGTAGTGTTTTTCATGCTGATCTCAAATCTGTGTTTAGTTTTTCCTGCACGTACAGTTTTTGTGATGAAGCGAGTTATATATTGCATGATAGTGGTATAATTAGAATATAATAATCATATACTAAGCGTTTTTGAAGAAACAGTGATAGCTGACTGACGCTGATCATTATATCTATGCCACAGTGTGCACCTGTCTGACTTCGCACTGAAAATATTGAAAGAGTTACTTGATTGGTGCCTGCGGTTTAATAAAAACCACATGCCGGTCTATTGCAAATCTAATATTACTCATAATTCAAAAGTTGATGTGACTGAAAACAACTGAAAGCAGATCTGAAATCAGCATGAAAAACTGGTTTAGAAAAGTGTGCTGTGGTTTCTGATGATTACAACAACAACAAAAAATTGTTGACCTGTGTAATACTTCTAGTGAGGAAAGGAGTCTACTTAGTGACTTATTTGTTGCATGTGTGTTTAATTCATTTATGTAAAAGTTAGAGACAGTGTCTGCATTGCTCAGTGACTGGTCACACCAAACATGACTGTTGCCCTCGACTCATTTCTAAAGTCTAAGATAGAAGTCCATCTTCTCATCTGTTTGATTGTTCCAGGTCACCCCTTCAGGTAGATTTCTGCACAAATGACCAGTAAAACAATGGTGTCAATTTGGTGTCAAATCTATAAAGCGCACAACCCTTTCAAAATTGCTGGAGGTTAGATGTGTCAGTTATGTCACAGGCATTCATTCCATTTAATAACTCTATCCTCCATCCTTGTGTACAGGACTTCTTGAACAAATCTGTTCCATATTTAAATGTGTTGGGGTTAGCATTTCGTAATGAGCTCAGATGCTAAAGCTGTAGCATATCTAATACCATGCGCTAACTCCTTCTGAGCAAAGCTCCAAACAAAACTAACCACTGACAGCATTTCACCAATACCAAAACCTCACGAAACACAAGCAAAGCTCAAACATATGTTGCTTTAACTCTTTCCACAGGTCTCCTGCAGCTATTCCATTTGTGCAATGGAAACTGATTCCTCAGATTTTGCTTTTATATAATCTAATGAAATACTGATTTTTTTTTTTTGTAATAAAAATATTTTCCAATTTTAGAAAAGAAACCCCTTCAAAGTCAAAGCTGAACTGAGGTGCAAAACTGTATTTTATGGCTTGGAAAGGAGTAAAGAAAACATTTGATGCCCTGCTTTCAAAATGTAAACATTTAAACATGTTTAAACATAAAAAATAAAATAGTGTAATATATATATTTATCACAGTTTAAAAGTGAGAATTTTACGATGAAAATTCTTTTGGTGTCATATACCAAGAGTCAGAATCTATACTGGTTTTTAAAAATAAGCCGAATTCCTGCTATGGATCCGAATGTGCTTTAGATGGTTTCATATCAAAACTATATTAAAATTCTACAAGAGGTAATATATCATGGGGGCTTAATTAATGACCCTTAGGTAACAAAATATCAGGCCACATTCAAACCTTCAGCAGTGTGTCTTATGTAACTAAGCATGCCTTGTAATCTGGGCAACTATGACATTCAGCTGAAGGTGAAAGACTTTAATAGTGCATTTGGTTTGTGGCCTGTGAGACATTGAGATAATTTAACATTTTGAAGAATCAGAAAATGTTTGTTCATGAAGAAGATAGCTTTGCCTGCTTTGACGAATGCTCGTCAAGTAATGGCTTTGTCAACAGAGGCACTTGCCATTTTTCTATAGAAAGGCCAATTCACGGCTAGTTTTGTATCCACTGCCCTCACTGATTGTTAGCATTAATGTGATAAAAATATGGACACCTCTTCTCACAAGAATAAATATACCTTGATGTCCCAACATGAGTGATCTCCAAGTTTTGATAGATGCATCAGGAAACTAGGTGGTACTGCAGAGACTAACTGCGGTTTCAATACTCACGTCATAACCTTTCCTCTTCTTCAGCCTCTTTTTGTTCAGCTTCTTGCAGGCATACAGCTTCCCAGTGGCCCTCATTTGACAGGCAGACACCTCTCCAAAGCCCCCTTTGCCAAGAACACGGAAGTCCAGGAACCATTCCTCATTCATGGGCTGCATCTCCAGCCACTTCCATTGCAAGAACCTCTTGAAGTACATGGTCTCCAGGTAGAAGGTGAAGGGAACCTCCTTGAGGAAGTCCAGAACACAGGCCAGGATTTCAACAAACAAATCATCTGATGCATCCTCATGACGCTCTTTCACTTTGGTGATGCCATTTTCGGGCAAAAAGGGGCAGAAGTACTTGGCTGAAGGCTCCATGTAGCGCTGGAGGATCTTGGCGGCCTTGCTGGCACGATCTTTATCCTCAGCTGTATCATACTCCTCCACATCCTTCCACAGGCGACAGGGTCCCTTGTACTCATTAGCTGTCTGTAGGTATTCCTGGAACAGACGTTTGCCAATGGGCTGCTCGACACAGATGCTCACAAACTGGAGGTCCAGAGTCTCCCTAAGGCCCTCGCACACTGTGATGTGAGGCAGCTTGAGCCTGGAATGGAACTTCTTGTCCCGGTTAGCTGCCGGGTTTGCTGTGCCATCAAAGCTGCCACGAGCCGAGATGTACGCTGAGTTGGCTACCACTGTTGTAAGGCCGCCAATATCCATGGCGACAAAGCAAGAGAGTAGGCCTGGGAAGATGAACTCGGAGAAAGAGAACGAGCTGACCAGAAGACCAGCGTGCAGCAAATCTTACTGGGTCAGAGCGAGAGCATTGGAGCTCAGCGCTCCACTCCAAGTGCCAAAGAAAGGAGATGGAGGGTAGCAGGCCTGATCAACAGACATCAAAATCCTCCCAAGAAATCACAGGTGTGAATACAGTCCATGGGACACGAGATCCTGGAGAAAGTGAAAAGTCCAGATGTGCCGTTGGAGGATCCAGACAAATGCTGCTCAGGAGACAGTGACCACTGAATCCAGTGGTTGGGCTTTGAGCAGACAGTAGTAAGAGAGACTTAGCCCTGCGCTTCACAGACTCGAACACAGATCGCCCTGACTCAACACCTTTCACAAAGCCTTTATCCCCTAACTCCATAATACCTTCCCTATGTTAACCCTTGAGAACTCCCCAAGTAGAGGGCTGATACTATAATCAGTCTTCTACTCAAAAATGGACAGCTTCAGGATGCTTTGTAGGGTCAGGTCGGTTCCTCGGGCATGCTTTGTACATTATTTGCCAACAGTGTGACTGTTTTATTTAAGTTACACGTTGCCATTTGAGGGGATTATCTTAAGAGACCTCTTACAATGAGGTTACAATGGTTACTTATGTGACTAAGCTTCTTCTACCTGGTTCTAAGCCAAATACTTTGTTAAGCAGAGTCTTTGTAACTGGAAAAATGTGGCCTCGTGTACCGGCATCTGCTCTCAGTGGTCAATGTTAAATCCAAAATCATATCTCTGAGCTCTGTCAGGTTCACACTCTGATAAGGCAATAAGATCTTACTCAAACTCACACCACAAAGTTAGTTTATGGCCTTGTCCAAGGTTATTGCAATGAATGGCTGCACACTTCCACAAATGAGCGAGCGAGGGTACCTGTGAGTGGTAAGACCAGCCCACAAAAATACATGTGAATTGTGGCCTCATCATTTGGTATAAAAACACCAGGTAATAGGTACACGAGCCTGGTATGTTCACAACATAGAGAACTCTAGAAGAAAGGACCACTGCAGACGGAGAGGACATATGAAAGAGGACACATTTTAAATCAAACTGAACATTACAAAGCTTGGCAACGCTCCTTGAAATTTAGTCGAGACTTTCAACATGGCTACTCTGAAGGAAAAGAGAACTTGTGGACAAAGATGTCAAGATTTTGGCCACTTTATCTGGAATTCTGACGATGGGACATTCATGGGTAGAACGCCAGTAAAATGGGGTATGTGATGCGTGAAAGAAATGGACTGATCTCACATTTTAAATGAATGCAGTATTGGAGACATTATTAAGCAACGTCAAGATATTACCTAACAAGCACATTTTTCCAAGGACCATTTTTATCAAATGTGAATTAGATTTCTAACTTACAAGAATGAACAGACTCGCTGGGCTTTCTATAATTTCTATAACGCTGTTATATAATGAGATACTGCTATAACAAAAGCCTGTGGATTGAATGTGGTAGTAACTCATTTGAATATTAGTACTTCATAACTGATATTAAGTGAAAACAAGTAGACACTAGTGTCGTTCTACATCCTCTATTATTGCTGTTAAACTAGTCACAGGTTACTGCATGAACTCAGCGGATTATTTAGAGATCAGCAGTTGTTTGACAAAGTAGATTGAGGACATGTCCTTTTAATACAGCTAATGATTTACCCATTAAAACAGGAGTCAGGTACAAGATGTCCAAATAATCAAGTGGGTAATGACTTTCACAGCAGAAATAAACCTTACATATGTACTCATGATGTGTACGTAAACACGTGTCCCAATTCTTTGTTCCAGTGTACATTAGCTTGTATTACGTAGCCTTCTACGTGGTGATGACTGGCTTGTTTTCTTTGGCCATCTACGTACTCATGAACTCACTAAACCCATATACACCAGATTACCAGGATCGATTAAAATCTCCAGGTAACGAACCCTTCAAAATGTATTACATTACTATATCTATTATTCTAAGGCAAGAGGAATTTTAGTTTTGTTTTTATGGTGATCGTTTGTTGTCCTTTCTTGTAGGGGTAATGGTTTGGCCAGACACATATAATGATGAGGTGTTAGAGATAACCTACAACATGTCAGACAAGCACAGCTGGATGAAGATGTCCAAATGTCTTCAGCAGTTCCTTGAACGTACGTATCTCCTCTCCAGAATGAACAAAATGCTGATAACATGATTAAAACAATAAAGGAACATAACCTACATCCATTCTCGTCTTCACTTCAGCCTACAATGACACCATACAGGAACACTGTAATCATCACAACTGTACTTCTGGCAAGTACTTCTTCCAATCCAAGTATGATGCACCCAAACATACTAAGTGGTCCTGTCCTTTCTACCAAAGCACACTGGGTAACTGCTCTGGCCTTGAGGACCCCACATTTGGTTACAAGACTGCCCAACCATGTGTAATCATCAAGATGAACAGGGTATGGTGTGGTTCAAGCAGAAAATTAGGCTGCCTGTAAGAGCTTGTGAGTAATTGCTCACTTTTCTTCTCAGGTCATCAATTTCCTACCGAACAATGGAACAGGAATGGCTCCATACGTTAATTGCACTGTCCTGGTGAGTTACCACATTTACATTTGGACTAATAAAAGTTAATGATGACAATGCCTCCCAAGCACTGACAATCTATGCTAAAAGACCCTCTTACAAACCTGACATGATTTGTTTTGATTGGACTGTTTAGTTCTATTCTGCTTCTTCAAGGGAACTTTTCACAGCATTAGTCATAACCAGACACGCGAATTTCCAGAAAGGGAACTCAATATTTGTGTTTTATGTGTTTTAAACTGTTTTATATAAAACATTCAGCAAATGGTTTTACTCTGATTTAAATATTTTTGTTATTAATCAATTTTTTTATTCTACAAATATTGGCATGCAACAGTAGTACAAGTCGAGACATTATAATCTGGCTTTACATAAGAGTACCGATAAGGCTAATGGCGAGTTTGGTTGTGTGTACAGGAAGGTCATGAGAACGTTCGTGGCCACACGTATTACCCACATAATGGGACACTGGACCTCTCGTACTTTCCGTACTACGGCAAACTGGCACAGGTAAGTATGTAAAGAAAGAATGCAAGTCTAAATATTCTCCTCTTTCATATTTACGTATCTGGACATACGCAACATTCACGAATTTATGATGTTTTCATAGCCGAACTACGTGAATCCCTTGGTGGCCGTGAAATTTGACCTCGTCAACGAGAGGCATGCAAAGATTCAGTGCAGGGTGATGGCCAACAACATCGCTTATCAGAACGTCTATGATCCTTATGAGGGAAAAGTGGACTTCCATCTAAAAGCTTTGGGTTAGCTGCAAACACTGCACTGATTGCTTTTATTGATTGTTTTCATAACATGATTTTAATATTAATCTAAACACCTAATCTTTTGTTTTGGAAATAAAATGGAGAACATTACCTACATTTTCTGCCAATAATGACCTTGAGAAAGGAAAAACGGTTGTATTTACTGATCACAAGTGTACATAATCTTAATTTAAAATGTATTGTTAATTAAAGTTGTTAATGCCTTGTTAAATGCCTTGTTATAATAAAGACTGACCAACCTTTTTCTGAGTAGCAGCTCAAAGACTTTGTTTTTAGTTTTAGTTATTCTTGATAACACTCAGGCATACATAGGAATTCTAAAATAAACCCATTGCTATATAAATATGCATTTAATTTCTAAACCCATATATGAAGAGTATTTTTTCCCAGCATACTCATTCTGCTGTAGAAAAACAAATGTAAAAGTTGAAATTGTTACATAAAACAAACTTTTCAAGACGCATTCCTTCCTTGTCTGCCTTTGAGAATACAAAAGGTTATTAAAGCTTGACATGGAGTATGGTGCCTTTACTTCAGACCTTAAAAACCACCCAAGGTATCAAAAATAGTTATCTATGTGGACAAAAAAGAACAAGGTATAAAATTCTGCCACATCAAATGGAAGGCTAAGAAAACAGTTGTGCAGTAACTCTCAGAGCAAACTGACATTCATCCAGAAATCTTTGGAGAGGGAAAGTGAATGACAGCGCAAATCAAATGAGGGTTAAATGTTAAATTAGCATTAAGTCAATATCTTAAACAGATTTTACAGAATCAATACTAAAAAGGTGGCAACAAAATAGTAGAGGTGGCAAAAAAAAGACTAGGTAAAAAGTTCTATTTCACACACAAGCACCATTGGGATACTGCAGAAAGCAGCTGTACATTGAGATTGTGAAAGGCGTTACTGAGCTTGTACATACAACCAAATCATGGCTTTCAGACATTACAAGAGAAATTGCTCGAGAGAAGATCGGTTTCACCCTATTCCCACTCTAACATGTTAGTGGCAGTGCTGACTGGGACGAAACTTTCACAAAGAAAAACAGGAGGTTAATCTTCGTCATCATTCTCATCAAAGTCGTCCTCCTCCTCTTCCTCTTCTTCATCCTCCAGGAAAGATGCTGGAGTATCACGAGAGCTGCTGTGATATGAGCTGTTGGAGCTGGAGGCCATGGTTGGAACAGCTGTGTTATCACTATCAACACGAAAAAGAAGAGCAGAGTTTACCAACACTAGTGCCAATTCAGAACTCCATAAAATTCAGAACTCCACAAAATACTGCTGTTGTGTGGCATATTAGGGGTGTGCATGAGTACTCAAGTATTCAGGCAACTGGCTGCAGGCACTAGTAGTTATTTTTATAGCTCACATACTGTGTCCTAAAGCACATCCATCTGTCTATGCCACCTTAATGAACAACTGGATGCGGTCTGGACGGGTTAATAGAGGTTTTGGGGAAATTATTTGAGTGAGGACTGACTCTAGTGTTTGTTTTGCAGCACCATTTCTACACTGACGAAACTAAATTTGGACTTCAAACATGTCCTTGCTGAATGACTACTTTTGTGGTATGTGAAATATTGTATTTGTCAACCCCCCCCGGATCTAATTGAGGAGTTTATGATGTAAAAACATACATCACAGTACATTTGAACTTTGATGATTCTCACACACACACACACACACACACACACACACACACACACACACACACACACACACACACACACACACACA
>JBBJLS010000082.1:18255159-18270560 GCA_037577275.1 Bryconaethiops microstoma
TCTTTCAGTCAAACTCTATATATACACACACACACACACACACACACACACACACACACACACACACACACACACACAAACACACACACACAAATACAGAGTATAACACCAAGTATTAATACATAGAGAAACCAACAATGCATAAATGAAGATTTTTCAAGGCATGTAAGTGTTTATTTTCCACGCGTCCTCACAGGGTTTGTGGCAGTAGCTTCACTGATTAACTGCTTGAGGAGGAGAGACTTTCCCTTCCGGTCCTTACTCTCCCTCATCCACCACAACTCAACGAAACACCTGCAGAACAACACTCTTTACACATCTATGTATATGTATATATAGAGACTCTCTCTCTTTCATTCTCTCTCCTTCTCTCTCTCTATACTTCTACCTGATCAGTTCGGCTCCTGGTGCATAAATCCAGTCACTCAGCTGCTTTGAGAGCTGTGTGCAGAAAGACTCTGCACTGAACAAGCACTGCAGAGTGGCGTTCACATAGCAGCTGTTTCCAAAGTTTTTTAACCTGCACCACAAACATAAACACACAAATTAAAGAAGCAACCATATTACAAAGTCACAGTCTTTTTGAGCGTCACTTAACTCACAGACACACTGACACTCTCTCTCTCTCTCACACACACACACACACGCGCGCGCTTGTGTCATACCCTCTGTTGATCGGCGCTCTGACCAGGGACTGTTCCTTCTCTCTCTCCACCTGTTCTGTGCTCACAGGAAGCAGATTATGCTGCTTCTCAGTCACAGCAAACCTGCGAGACAGAGAGATGTTAGTATGTGAGGCTGAAGTAAATGTTCAAACAAGAATCTGGCTGCACCCTGTTGTGCTAAATATTTTTTCCTTATTATGCAACATAAATGAAAGTACATTCACGGCAGGAATATATGAACTTCTGCAGGCATTACGTGCTACTACAGGTCATATTTGTAACAAAAATGAGGCAAGCAAAATAATGTTAAAAAACTGTACTCAACCACTGTAATAAGAACATTTTTTCATGGTTATTCAAAGCTTTATCACTCACCATGGCAGGATACATTAAAATTTTCCGTTACGGTTTACAAAGTTGCTTACTTAGTGCACAGTTGTACTAGTCCCTTCACCGTAATATATTAAAGTACAAAAGTTTTCATGGTTCAAATACATGAAACTGGAGGTGTTCCCGTTTTAATTTTATAGATGAAAACATTGGATATTATGATGATACAATGACTGCCCATTTTCATTTGAGAAATCCAGTCATCTCAGTGTTTGAGGAGACTATGAAGTATGAGTCGGCTCACTGCACACACATACAAAAAAAACAGAACGTTCTTTACATTTTTTATGAATATAAATGAATGCGTTTTTTTCCTACACGTTAGGTATTATACTATAGCTAGAAGAGTTTCCCTGAGTCAACAAAATGTCTATCACACAGAGATCAAACCATTTTTTACAATTTGAAATTGTAAAAACACTTCTAGAACAAGAGAATTTCAAAACGTTTTACAAATATTATTTACAATACTATGTACAAACAGGTGTGATTACTGCTGGAGGCCATGCCACTCCACAAAACAGTTCTTGTCTAACAATATGAAGGTAAATTCGGCAGTACCAGTGGTTTGTAGTAATACTGAATTAGTTGATCGGCGCGATCTATTGCACACTTTCTGTAAATCCTATAAACTTCATTTCACTTCTCAAATATCACTGTGTTCATCTGCTATATGATGTATTTACCTGAAATTGCTGATCCAAACAACCAATGATTTATTAAGAAAAATCGTGAAATTATCAGGGGTGTCCAAACTTTTGCATACCACTGTACATGACCATTTTCCAAGCTTGCTTTCTCCATCTGAACAGGGCATTTTTGTATTTGTGCCATCAAGGTAGATGGGACGCCAACAAGTGACTATATTAGATATATATCGTGTATCTACACCCATCGTTCATTTCATCAGCTCTACTAAACACAGAGTTACACGCTGTAGTTTACAAGTACAGACTGCAGTCCACATGTATCTCTACCTCATTTGTTCACCCCCTTTAGACTATTCATCACTGGTATGGACCCACCAATGAGCAGGTAATTATTTGAGCTGTGGGTCATTCTCAGTATAGCAGTGACACCGACATGGTGGTGACAGGTTTGTGTGTGTGTGTGTGTGTGTGTGTGTGTGTTCCACAAAGTGGATAAAGCTGTTGCGGTCTGTTTGTTTTTGTTGTGTATTTTAAGTGCTATGTTAATGTAACTTATTGTAATTAGTCTTATTATTGTAATTCATTAAAAGCACAGTGTTTCTGCAGAAAGGTTCTGAATATGGACTGTAACGACTGGAACACGGACAGTACCACTTTTCAAAACTAACCTTTCACAAAAAGTAAGGTTCTTCCTTTTATATAAAACTTGATTCACAAAGTCCTAGCATACCTGTAGTATAAGCTCTTGAAGCTGAGACTGCTTCTGTTTGATTCTTTCAAGTCGTCTCTGGCGTTCAGCCTTTAATGAAAAAAGCCAATTTAAACTGAAAACATTATCTGAATGCATAATGCAAGCATGATTAATGAAAGCAACAAATGATTTGATCTTAAAATGATGCATGTTCTTATGCGTGTGATGTTCAAGGGATCTAACCTCCAAGTCCTTGCACTCCTGAGCAGAATTGGTTGGGAAGCCGATCCACTTGATCTCCTTCTTGTCTTTGGAAATTATGTTCATGGCCATTAAGACATTCAGTGCATCATATACCCGTCTTCGAATGTTCTTCTGATCAAAAACATGCTATAGGAAACAAAAAGCATACTAAAACTAGGGAGCGACTGATCTAAAAAAAAAATGTCACTGATGCCAGTCAAGGTAAAAACTTTGATAACCTACCAAATTAGGCAATATAATTTTGTTTGGTAAGATTCCAAAGGTTTCAGTTAAGCAGTGATTTACTGACTGACAAATAACCATAGTCACATTTCTCAAACTCAAACAGAAGACATTCAGAAAGCCTGAAATATTATAAATAATGAGGTGCTTCTAAGCATCATTATCAGTTTTCGTAACTATCAAAATCATTTAAAAATCAGAGTTGTATTGATGACATTTTAGCCAATATTGATTAAATTCATGTGGTGAAAACTCACTGCTTCAGTGGGAGAGATGTTGTCTCCAGGACTCAGCTCAGCCACCAGCTCGTCTGCTACCTCGTTATAGGAAGTGACGCCTTTCTTTTGAACTTTCTCACACACTTTCATTGAGAAATGTCTCAAGCCTTTTCCATTCTTGTCACCTTTCCTGCTGCGTCTAAGGTTAAAGAACAAGTCGTTAACACAATTATAAATCTCCAACAAATAATTAGCCAGCGACAACATTTTTATATTTTGTAGCTTTGTGTTTGGAAAGTAAACAACATTTAAATTTGGTGAAAAATAACAGGCCTTTTTATACAAGCCTTTCGGCTACTTGGTTGTTTCTTGCATTTGCACCTGGAGCATGTAGCTGTCACCTCCCTCACCACCAAACAAGCATTAACCCTAGCACGTTACAATGATGAGGCTGGGAAAAAATAAATCAGGCGGGGTAGACCTGTACCTGTAAGAGAATCCTCTTTTTCACGGTGTAAGTGTGAAAATGAGTTAATTTAAAATAAAAGAACAAACATGCAGTTTAGTAAAAGTTGTGATAGCGGTATGGTCATCTATATTTTGCCACTAAACTAAATAACAACAAAAAAAGGCAAAGGTTTCTTTTGCCAAAAAGAGGCACATTGTTAAATCATCAAGTCATGATCAGAACTGATTACTATTGAGCACTAATGACACAAAAAAAAGGAAAGAAAACCACGCACCCCCCCAACAAATACACTTATCAGTCCTCAAATTAAAAATCAAATAGTAGAAACTTGCAAAATGAAAATGAAAAAGGTTTAATCATCGACATTACACAGACATAACCCTGGCATAAGCATATCAAGGCAGGTGTCATATTCCATCACGACCTGACTGACAGATAATGTCCATTAGTATTACAGTGGCATGTTATCACATGTCATGAGAGATGCTGTAATGCTTGTCATCATGTCATAATGTTATGACATGAAACATCACAGTATCTGTCATCATAATTACTGGTAATGCTAACGTGACACCGTTATATTAATGGAGATAATCTCACATGACAACTTCTGACAGCACATATAATTTTCCATGACATGTCTACGTGTAACAGGATATATTAGTTTATCATCATAATCATACTGTGACAATTTGTGGCACAATCAAAAGTACGTTTTTATCGTAAGCCTAAATAAAAAGAGGAAACAGTCTCTGGATCAGTGATGTCTGCCCAGGATGCCTCTGTGAGTCAGTGTTGGTGTGTACTGAACCCTGCTGAGAGCTGACCCACAGGGGACCAAGCTGGATGAGAGACAGAGAGGGGGCGTGACTCACCCACTCGACCAGGGGGAAGACTCCTGCGTCTGCGTCTGCGGGGTGAGGAACTGAGCGCTTGGTGTTCTGGGGCTGGTCAGAAGGACACCACCTGGAGCGCTGGGCCTCTGAGGAGTGCCGATAGCCTACAGACAAAGAGAACGTGGCACTTCATACATCCTTATTACCATGTTATAGAACAGAGGCTTTTGAAATCACTTCGGCAGCTTTACATCATCTGAAATCCATGTCCAACTAAATCCAGCAAAACAAAGAAGCAAACTTCAGACACCAAATATGGATGCAGATATTCTGCAGAGCTACAGCTTTAACCTCATTTACAGAATGCCACACCACAGAAAAACCTGCTCTTTGTGTATTCATGAACATTTGCAAAAACCATGAACCTCACCTCTGCCTATCTCTCCACTATGTTACACAATCAAAACAGCACAGTTAAAACAGTCATTTTGACAGTTTCCAAATACCACATAATCATTTGACACTAATATTGTTGGTATTTGAAAAAATGCGACTTTGGTTGTTATTCTCTATGCTAAATGACAATAGCAGCTACCCTTTATGTTGTGTGGACACTCCATGTCAAATAAACCCATAGAAATGTTTCTATTAGGAACAAATTCTTGTTACCTAAACATGCAATAAAAGATAAAAAGTTAAAACTAACAAACACACAAGCATTCTAACTTCAATTTGGAATGTGTTAAGCAATATAATAATGGTTGCAGGGAAGTGTATACATGGTATTCTTATGTGTTAGTCTCGAGTTTCATTAGGAAATTGTTAAGAAAAATGGTACTAGGCATGCCCAGGCTGATGAGAGAGAAAAAGATTTTAAAATAACAGAGAAAGCTGTACAGATTAATGTTATCATAGAAGCATCTATGATAGAAGCATCTATGAGGCAAAAATTAAATCTCTGCTGGCACAAAAAAAAAAAAAAAAAAATATATATATTGTTAACAGTAATTCACATTCACATATTTTATTTACTTCTTGTTCACAGAATATTCGAAATGTTAAATAAACTTCTATATTTTGATACTTTGATGAATTGTGATATTTTAAACCTGCATTGGGTAAATGGTTATTGCATATAAAATAACCTGCGTGTGTAAAAACTGACTCCAAACTTTGGAAAACGGTGTATTTAAACATGCATTTACACAAAGATGCACAACAGCATCGCCATTTTCAGCGCCCATCCCCTGCCTGGCTCTGGCTGAGGGCTTGTGTCATTAATAGGATGATAACCATGATGTGGGCTCTAATCCTGCTGACTCCAAACTTCTGTGATCAGCTTAGATGTAACTCTTCCAGGTCACCTCAGTCAATGTTAATGGAGGACTTTATCGCCATGGAGACCCTCCACACTTGAGAGGGAGCCCTCATTGGAGGAGGGAGGCAGCATGACCCGTAATGTAAGGGAGTCTAATTAGAGAACGTGGCTCAGCATCGTGTCAGGTAGTGCCTGATGGAAAGGGCAAGGAGTTCTTGCACCGGACAGATTAGCTTTACTTGGAAACGGAAACTGCTACCACATCACTGCAGGTATTGATGGTCAAAACAGTGCCATGTGCTGTGCTGGTACCCACCGCACTGCAAGGCATCGCTATGCATGATCTCTTTAGGATGTGTTGTGTAGCATAAATTTAGGATTCACGCCTACCCTTCATTACCTTCCCATGGTTTGTGAAGGCATGCTTTCCATGATTTCGGAACATACACAGTTCAAGTGCAAATACAATCCTTTGCTAAAATTAATACTTCCTTACCATATGTTGTACAACATTAACGTTGGCAGTACCCACTGTTCTGGGCACAATCTGTTTGACCCCAGTAACTGATGAAGGATGGACAGTCACGAGAGACAGGACAGCTGGACCTGGCAAAGAGAAAGAACAGTTTATTTCTATTTTAACAGTCATGTGTGATGTTTTTACAACATACAGAGCCTGAAATTTTTTCCCACATGTCATGTATAAATGTTAATACAGGGATGGAAAAAGTCTGTGTTCTGTAAAGTTACTGCTAAGGAAGTTAGAAGGAGCTCAGAGAGGAGGGCCAGATTATTTCTCAAAATGTGTTGAATGACCACCCTCTGCTGGACCAGAAACGACATTAAAATTTACAACTGTGTAACCCCACTGGTCAAACTAGGTTTTGTTCATTTTTTTTTTTTTTTACTGAAAATAAGTGAACACATACTCTGTAGGAACCAGGAACCTTTATTATAGCATTTATCCGCAATTGTGTCCTCGTTTTCACTTTCAATCATGGGTGTCCAACTTTTGCATAGGAGTTACATAACGTAGATTTTTCTACTGCTATGCCACTGTAGCTAAACTAAACAGAATGGAAATATATTGTCAGCATTCTTTTAACTTTATACCATTAATACAAAAGAAGACATGGAGCACGGATACGTCAACTTGTATGGGTCCATGTACAGGCAGGCCCTTTGCACATAAAGGTGTTTTCTGGGTATTGTGTTAAAGGCATCAACACATGCCAACATATCAGCTTTTCAAAACCGTAACATGTGCAGACAGAGTAGTAACACATAGTAATTCTGGCATTACAACACAAACACAAAAGAATTTGTGGTTAACTTACCACAAGATACAGCAGAAATAATGAAAGATTATATCATTGCATAAAATCAAACATCAAGAGATTTTTATTATAAAACCCATCATGGTAGTTAGATCACTATCCTGTTACAGTCAACATGTTGCTGAGCAAAAGTCATCTAACTGGCATTACTAGTAGAACAATCCATAAAAACAACTGAAAACTTCCAAAGTCATCACAGATAATGACATTAAAAAAAGGGAAAATAATCTGTCAGGCCTTATAATGGCAACTGAAGCTCTGAAACTGAAAATCAGGACATACTTGTTCCAAAACCGAAACACTAAAATCTTTGCCTATGTACGTAATCACCACCAGGAGAACTAGAGAGGAGATTTACATTTATGCAGCTTGCTACATTTTAAGCTGTTTGATAACATTTATTTTTAATGCTCTTTTAACATTAAAACAATGTATTCTTATGAGGCACTAATAAGTTACATTACATTAGAGTAATTTTACCACTGTCTCTGCTCCAGGTTTCCCCAGAGTGTGACAAAACGTCTGAGGAAAGTTTTAAGCATTTTCCATACAGCTTTAGTGTTCCAGTGGTTCAATGTAAAATTATGAAAACAATCCTTTTTAAAATTCCCCAAGACTAACAGTTTATGACTAAAAGATGTTAATATGTGAATTTCATTGAAGATTTTTTGGAAATTAGTTAATGTTTGAAAGAGTTTGCAAGCTAAAGACCGTCGGTGTATCCCTGGCATGCCGCCATAAACTGGATATAAACTGATCAGCCACAACATAAAAACAACTGAAAAGTGAAAAACAGTGGCACCTGTCAAAGGGTGACTATATTAGCAACGACTGAACATCCAGTTCATGAAGCTGATGTGTGGGGAGCAGGAAAAATGAGAAAATTAAGTAAAGTGAACATTTGTCATACGTGAACACACCACAGCACGCAGTGTGAACAGCACAAAATTCTCTCTCTGTATTTAATCCATTCCCCAAGTGAAACAGCGGACAGCCAGGAACACAGCACCCGGGGAGCAGAGAGTGGGGACAGTACCTTACTTAGGGGGACCTCTGTGCTGCCACTAGCAGTCTTGGGACATGAACCCACGACCTTCTGATCGCAGGAGCAACTCCTAAACCAGTGTGTTGGAGGCAGTGTGATGCTCTGGGTAATGTTCTGCTGGGGAACCTTGGGACCTGACGCTCACATGGATGTCACTTTGAAGTGTTCCACCTTCATAAACATTATTGCAGAACAGGTGCAGCCTTAAGGCAATGGTATTCCCTAATGGTTTCAATCCATCCTGAACACCTGTGGGGTGTCCTCGACTACCCTACAGTCTGGTATATAGAGACCCCATCTCACAACTTACAGGACATTAAGAATCTGCTGCTAACGTCTTGGTTGCAGTTATGACAGTCCACCTTCAGAGGTCTTGTGGAGCTCAAGCCTCGATGGATCAGAGCTGTTCTGGCAGCAGGAGGGGGTTTACATATAGCATATTAGACAGGTTTTTACAAATGTTTTTAATGTGATGGCTGACTGGTGTATATAAACCCCATTTTGTAACACCAATTTTTTCTAGACTGGTATTCATGACAAAATGGTGGTAACTTCAATTGCTTAGACAAACAACAACCTGATGTTCAGAGTCATACTCACCTTTTCCAGGACTGAGGTTCTGAGTGGTAAAAATCTTCAGCTCTCCAGTTTCCTTTAGTCCACCCTTCAGAAATGCAAAAGTGTTATGAATCAATATCACAACTATATCAGGCATTAAGCTAGTATAGCTAATACGTAAGGGGGTCCACACTCCAGGAAGCTTCATGACTATTTCACCACAGAGTGGCCTTTAATTTGGTTACGTTGTTAAATAATTACAGTCTTGCTTATGTGGTTCATGATACTGTGCAACATACTGTTATCTATAACACTTTGATGTGTGAATTTTGGCAAGTGTGATGATTAAGCCATGCAGTTTGCACAAACTCATGCCTAAGGTACAATCTACATTAGCCTAGAACTAAAGAAGCAACTTTGGTACACGTCTTGGTTGACTGGCTATACTTTGGTTAAAGCAAAAACTGTGCAAATTAGCTTCATCAAACTATTACTTTAACCAACTAAGAGAAGGGTCTTCTTTACTTCCAAAACCTTGCTATTACAAGTTAAAATGTGGAAGATGTCAAGGCATTAACAGTCCTCAAACTTATGATCTTGCCTTAAAATGTTCCTGGTGTTAAAAATCAAAAACATGGGAAACAGGCGTTTTTATTGCAATCTCACTGCAAGCAAACTGGCATGATCCAACACCCCGACAGCTGCCACTGCTGGACCCTTTTGAGCTAATAACGCTCAAATCTGTGCAGTTTTACTAAGCATTACTAAACAATGACCTCAGATATTGTGATATGTTGCAACTGTGTAACCATAGAAACCACTCAAGTTCCAAAAAGTCACCCAAGACAAATATGGAACTCTACCAACACCGAGAGGGAGTCTTGCAAAATATTTTTTCAGCAGTTTTTACATAGAAATATGAACATGAGCAATGCTTGTAAATAATGCCCCAAAACTATCATTGTATCATAATTTACAGTAGCAAATTTGTACAATCCAAAATATATTTCAATGACAAAACATAATATAGTATAAAATATGAATATAAAATATATTTATATAAATAAAATATATTTATATGTATAGTGCCACTGAATTCACAATTTGAGTGCTGCATTCATAAAACCACATATTCATTAAAGTACCAGGCAGACCAACAACCTAAATAATTTGATACACAAAGCACTTCATCAAATGTTAACACTTACATCTTTTGACATTTTGTCAATGCCTCTCAGAAGCCGCAAGATGGTCCTTTTGGTGGTCTTTGATCCTTGTTAGTCCTCCCTGGGAAGACACATACTTCATATTTTTCACATTCACTTAGAGAACTGAAACAAGCTGATTAAACACAATAAGTTCTATATCTATAAGCACATCTGTTCAATGCCTGTTATTGTTCGTCATTTTTATGAACTATTATAAAGCTGCTACTAATAGAACCAGAAGTACTACTATTATAACTAAGGTACTTCAGATTAAAGGTGCCATATCGGTATCCATACGCATCAGGTCAATATCATCGGAAATCACCCGTCTGGATACCGGAATAAAATAAAGGAATAAATACGATACAATCCTGCAAGAAATATTGCATAGCTCTTTCAACAGGGTAATAAATTGTCTGAGTACTTTTAGCACAACATCTCATTTTTATATTTTTAGTAAAATGCTTCAAATTAAGACTAGCTCAATTTAAAAGCTTCACAGTAAAATAAATAAATGTAAAAAAAAAACATCATCATCAGTATTGGACGATGCTGGTTTCAATACTGGTACCACAATGCAATATTTTCATAATATAGTAGTATTAGTACCATAATTAGGTTCACTGTCAGACTATTTATAAAATCATAATTTCTGAACATTTGAATGTCAATCTTCGAAAATTGGCTTTTGTTTGGCGGCTGTGCCTTCAAGACTGATATGTAAATAACCTCTTCTCTGATTGGCACTCCTATATTGTGCCTCATTCAACAAAAAAAAAAAAAAGGCGGCTGAAACCCTTCTTTTGAACTTCAGCATGTGTGACTGGGCTTGTAAACATCTGTACACCAAATCAACTGATTTATGAAAATATGTTGGGCTTTGAATTCAAAACAGGCAAAACTTTTTTTAGATCACTGTATGTTTTGCCTCTTTTACAGGAAAATGGGCCACATGATAAACTACAGACACAGAACACAAAAACAGACTTTTACCACACCAGTGGTTGGTTATGGGCAAATTTTTTTCTGGCCTCAGAAATGCTGACTGCTCCAGCTGAATCTGACAGAGGAGACTGACCCACATTTCCGAGCTGTTACTCTCTCTCTACTCCTCCCTAGTACAAACAAGACTGAGAGTGCATGATATGAAAAACCCTTAATAAGAAAAACCTGCTTGCCAAGCTGATGTATATTCAAACAGAGGGCAGGAAAATACCATTTCTGTTAAGAAGGAAAGCATAACAACTGAGCATGTCAGGATATTTCTGAAAGTGGGGCAACTGAAGGTTTATCCTTCTCCAGATGGAAGGAAGAGGAGCCTAAATCCGGACTCCAAACAGGAAATATTAGCCATACACACACAAAAAGGCACTGTAAACGTAATAAAAGAACACTTTACCCTTTCACCCTGAAAGGATTGCAGAGTGTCTCATCCATGAGCCAAAACAAGGGAACGGGGTTAGCTAACTAGATGCTTGACCTATAATGTCAGGTTGCATATTATTTTTCAAAGCTGCAAGTGTTTTTTTTTTATGAAGGAGGGATTCAGACTCAGGGGTGCTGAGACTTAAAGAAGGGTGCCACCACTTTAAGGAGACTTTTGTGCAAGTTACAAAGACCTCAATCAACAAACTATTTGCTTGTTAATGTATACAGCTCCAGCTGAGAGCTTTTCTCCGTAACAGTAAACCGTCCGAGCTCGAGTTAGGCTAATGGGAGCTAGCAGAGAGAAGAGGCACGTTCGAATCATTGTTCCAAACCGACTCCTTAAAATGAGGACTTCAAAGAACCGAGCTGCAGAATCGACGATTCGTCGATTCCCAAGTCTTGTTTATTAAACTTCCACTATGAGGTGCAGGGAAAACTGATGTTACCAGTTTTGCTCACTAGTGGAGTCAGACTCAGAAAAGCAGGTCACACAGATTAGAGAAGACTGATATGTAAGACAGAAAACGTAAGCAACCTCAAAGATAGCCTTAGGGTTATAATGTGATAACGAAATTATGTGGTTAATTTATCGAGCGAATTATTTCAACTATATTAGATACGCTGAGCCTATAAGAACTCACAGGGACGGTGTAGAAGCAAAAATGACAAATCTGATTTTTGTAAATCGTTTCTACCCAAAAAAGTTGAGAAGAATCGATTGAAATAAGCGAGTCGTTTTGATGAATCACCCCGGTCCCAGCTGACTAAAGGTTAAGGCTAGCTACTCCAGTGCTGAGGGGCTAACTAGTCGCTTAGAGGCAGAACTGCGTTGTTTAATGGAGGTTCATTGTTCGTGTGGCCTACCTTAGCTGGTTTTCCACTGTTCATGCCCTTATCATAAGTTGAGAGGTTGCAAAGAGGCAATTTTCGTCGAATTTAGTGCTGTTTATGGCAGATAAAGCGAGCTAGCCTAGCTAGCTGTTCGCTGCACTGTTGAGAGCCATCAAACTGATCTTGGCGGTGTCCTACGTTCCCGCGTTCTGATTGGGCAGCGGCGCAGTGACGTAGATAGGCTGTCAGCCTTATGTCCCCGCCCCCAGCCTGTGTTCATTTGGTTTTGGCGCGCTTCTACAGTTGTAGTCTACCAGTTTCCATGTAGAGACGATACATTATTCTGCAAGATGATGATGATTATTGTTATTATCGGGGTTCAGTAACTATCCTTATGAGTTACACTATGTGCATTACTTTGCTATGTCTACTGTGCGGTGTTCTTGTCAGGTGCTAAAACATCATTTGCAATGTCTTGTTTGTCTTACCATATGCATATCACGTGAAGTTTTCTAAATGGTGCTAAATCATTTTATTATGTGCGATATCTTAATCTGCAATCGTCTTAACATGTGAATATCACTACTCATGTCAATATTACTTACTCGTAACCACCATCTGTGTTATCAATTCACTTACCAGTAATTTGCTTATCTACAGTATATCATAGTGTATTTCATAGTTTTTTCTACAGATTTTTTTTAAACCAAATTTATTTAGACTTTATTGGTCTAACCGGCTCGTAAGACTTGTAGATCCTCGGCCCAGTTGACACTAGGCTGGCGCACCACCCCTTTCGCTTTGGTCCCTGTGCCTGTTTAATTCATTCGCCAAAAAAAAAAAACAGTCAGCACAGGAGACACTCCTCTTTTCTTTACTGACAGGGGGCAGTCATCTTTAAACTCCTCCCCCTTTTGGCACTTGCTAAAACCATAGACATTTAAGATAGTTCTAAATCGTCTTATTGAAAGTGAGAACATAATTTTTTTAAACCACCATTCATCAACATTAACAGCGAGACAGCAGTTAATTATTATTATTAGTTGTGGGGTGAGTAGAAGGGAACTTTTGGGTCATGGTGTTAAGAGGGAGCTTTTCTGTAGGTATTTATGAATAATATACAGACATGAAAGACATCCACACTTTTTAAACCCTCTCTCTCTCACCATCACACAAACAGAATGCTCTCTCTTTTTTCCCCCAAATATTCATTAAAAGATTCATCATGTTTGACTGGGTATATTCACAATTTATTAAATACTACTTTGTTGAATACAACTTTTACTGAATACTACTTTGTTGGTTTACACATTCATGGGAGCACAAAGATGGATGTTGTGCGTAATTGTATGTGGTGGGCCATTCTACCCCAAAATGCCAGGGCCGTTTTTTTTTTGTGTCCCAGTCCGCCCCTGCCCAAAAGAATAGACAAACATGACTTAGTTATTAACTTGCTTGTGGGCCTCAAGTCAAGAGGCACTTTCACAGTAAATTCCACTATCATATACAAGACTCACTCTATACATTAAAATATATTGAAATATTCACCCCTTTCCAGAAATAATAATATAAAACCTCATGTGAGTTCAAATGAAAGTCATAATCTACAAACTATCTTCCCAAGCATGTGTTTAAATGAAGTGGGAACAGAGGGGAAAGGTCAGTCATCTTCTGTAACCAAGAATAGAGACAAGCCCAGCTGCGATGTAAGGGATGCAGCAGTAGAAGTACAGCTTCCTTAAACAAGCTTCCTTAAAACAGCATATTCTCTCATGAGTAATCAGTACATACAGAGAAGCTCCCTAATGTTCACTTCATACTGAAGCTCCTTAATCAATACCCCATGCAGAAAAGTTCCCTAATCAAATCTCTCTCCAGTTAAGTTCCTTCATGAACAATCACTCAAGAGCAGTTCACTAATCAATACTGACTATACAGAGAAGTCCATTTGTCAACACATACCCCATGCAGAAGTTCCTTAATAAATAAATACTCCATACAGTGAGTTGCTCCTTCATTGTACTTTATTTGGCCAATTTGCATGGGCCAGAGAACACAACGCACTTCAGTTTAGTTCACTTTAATATGTTGAGATCATACGTCTTCAACATGTATTTAATTGCTTCTTCCTTTGCAGCCAGTACATCACATGGGGCTGTTTTAATGATAGAATACCTTATTGGGGAAAGCATTAAGATGACCATCCATGTACATTAAATAACTACACGTTTCCAAAAATAATTTATTTGACATTTATAAAAACTAAATATTGCCACACCTAAATGTGGCCACATTCTTATTATCAGCAATGGACTGGAATGTGTTTACTGTTACTACTTAAGTCAACTTCTTTGAAGTTGGGAAAATGAACTTTTTAACAGTCTTAAAGCATATGCAAACAACTACACATGCAAAAAGGATCTATTGAGATGTCCAAGGCTGGAGAAACTGGACAGACAGGTATGTGTTTATGTACAGACTTTGTTTGATTTCAGCTTGGTTACTTGGTAAATAGGTTGACATCAGATCATTTCAAGGCACTTGTAGGTGCTTCCTTATAAGAGAAGAACAGCTTGCAATTCTACAGGAATAAATAAAAAGTATCTTTGTACAGTATCAGCGACAATTCAAAACGCAGCTGTAAAAAAAATCCTCCCTTTCCCACGTACACTTATTCAACTGAAGCTCAGTGGTCACTTATGTGACATGAGATGCTTTACAGCAGAGGAGCAAGACCACATTTTGCTTTTCCACCTTGATACAGTTTCTGTGCGTCAAAACCAAAAGGCCTCCTCGCTTTCTGCCCTTCTAGTACCATGACATTCCATTGAAGGAAACAGAGCCATCTCCTTTGTGTCCAGTGTGGGTCAGGTGGATGTTTTTCTCTCGATTCGAGGAACATATCTGAGAGTGGCAGCTCTCCACAGAACTGGTGCTAACAGCAGACTTAATGTGGTGACACTCAGAACCAACAGATAAACCTGAAGATGAGAGAGAGAAAAAAAAAAGAAAAGAACACTTTTTAGAGATGCCGTAGGTGTGGCCAAGACAACCCACCTCTCAAACCTCAGTCTCAAAACCAATTCCCATCATCCATCCTCAAAAGTTTACAAGTTACACTATATGGTAAAGTATTGGGATATTTGTAGAGGATTTATGAGTTCAGGCACTGATGTTGGACGAGAAGGCCTGATTCACAATCTCCGTTCCAGTTCATCCCAAAGGTGTTGGATGGGGTTGAGGTCAGGACTCTGTGCGGGCCAGTCAAGTT
>JBBJLS010000082.1:18283767-18310924 GCA_037577275.1 Bryconaethiops microstoma
CACACACACACACACACACACACACACACATATATATATATACAGACCCCGCTCGCACACACCCCCTAACCTTCCCCCACCCACCCCGGAACTGCGCGGAGACCCATACATCTGCGCACGAATTGAATTTATCATTTTAAATGTGCTTGAAGGTCACCTCACCCTGACAATGTAATGACCTGGATGACTGAAAGTCTCTAAAATCTGCTTTATTTCTGCAAAGGTAGAAAACAATCGTCTAATGCTAGGAATGTAACAGTGCATTTGATTTAATTTGCTTCACCATACTGGGTTCAGGGGTAGGTTTGCATTGGTTTTAAATAAAGGTTAGGAGGAACGTGAGCACATCTCACTAATGGCATTGGGTTGTTGATTAGTTCAGGACATTTGCAAAACGTAGTGCAGCTGCATTCAGTTTCTAAATCAACAGAGTGTCCATTCTGCACAATGCACGGTCAGATCTCCAGCACACTGTCACATTTTGTGTTGAGATATCACGATTATCCAGTGTAATTATAATACTGTAGGGGTGCAGACACACTGAAAACTGCATTGACTGATGAGAAACTGTACTGAATGTTCAACACAGCAGTATATACTATATATATGGTATAAAACATTCAGTACAGTATACTCTCCTTTTTTGACCGAGATAAAATTCTTCATACATAAAAACCCCTGATGTATTGTTTTTATCCCTCTAATGTACAAACAGTTCTTCCAGTCACATCTGTGCATTCAATGCAAAATAAATAAATTTTTGGCGAAAAATGCTCAGCATTTAAAAAAATATATAAATCAATTGGATAGAATTGTTGAGAGGCTAGATACGTCCGCACCTAAAATACTGTATTGTTGTGAGACTAAAATGACTCAGCAAATGCTCATTCTGATATAGCTGCAAATCTTATGCATTACCATTTCTGACTTTGGCCAGAAAGAAACAAATCCTACAGTTTCGTCATAACCTTGATGTCACACAGCTCTGGATGACTATTTATTTTTCTCACTCATGGACTGAATAAATCAGCTATAGTTTGGCCTTAAACTGCCATTTTGAAGATAGTCAATACCATCAACAACAGCAAAAAGTAAGGAAAGTGCAAATGAATGAGAAGAACACAGATCAATACTGCATTTTAAAAAGGCTAAAAGCACAGAATTTCAGCACCATCAACAAAAACCAAGGCTGTTGTATCTTGTGGCGATGCAGGGAAGAAAGTGATTTAACAGAGAAATGCAGACTAGTGAGGACAGAGAAGTGTAAAAAGTGAATTTGCTTTTCTTGTCTTTACCTTGTGGAGTCGCTCAGGAGAAAACTCAAGGCCAACCACGAAAAGAGTGAAGAACACACCCAACTCTCCCAGCGTCTCCACCTGAACCATGGACTAGAGAGAGACAGAGAGAGACACAGAGAGAGAGAGAGAGAGAGAGCGAGCAAGAGAGAGAGAGAGAGACAGGGAGAGAGAGACAGAGAGAGAGCGAGAGCAAGAGAGAGAGAGCGAGAGCAAAAGATCGAGAGCAAGAGAGAAAGAGAGAGAGAGAGAGAGACAGAAGCGAGAGAGAAAGAGAGAGAGAGACACAGAGAGATAGAGAGAGAGAGAGAGAGACAGAGAGCAAGAGAGAAAGAGAGAGAGATAGAGAGAGAGAGAGAGAGAGAGAGAAAGTGAGAGAAAGTGAGAAAGATTATTTTAGAGCTGATACTATTATACCGATAATTAATTGAGAACCCTATTTTGTATCCCTGACACTTTTCAAAGGCTTTTTGATCATTACTTTAAATAAAGTGTTTTATTATAAAAGAAGACAATTACAAGCTGATTTCAATTTACCACCTGTTTAAAATGAAAATAGGACTGAAGGGAGAATGTCATGGAAAAGGTATTGCAATTCTACTTTTGAAAATATATTATAATAATTATTCCTAGAAATAAAGAACATGAAATTATCTGACCACAACAGCTAACAATGTTTAGCATCATTCTTTCCTAATGTGAGATTTTACTTCACTGTGAAAATCATCCTCATACTCATGAATCAACCTTGGGCAGCTAAACTGAGTGAAACAAGAGGAATTAAGAGTTAACCAGTGTTTATACAAAGGGAACTACAAGTTAATTGGCTCTTGGTCAGTTCAGTTGAGGGGTTGAGAATAACATAAAAACACAGATAACTGGGCACAGACTCTTCAATGTCCTTATGAACCGATACAAAATGGTATTAATACATTAATAGCGAACAAGATGTTCTAAAGTTATTTCAAAGTATTTTAACCAAGTAATCAATTATAATTGAATGCCATTACCCTATATCATTAGACTATAAAAATAATCTGTCATTAATAGTCCTGACATCATAATTGTAATCAATTGGTATGTGAAGTTTGCTTTTTTTTGTCAGAAAAATGACCATTTTCACCATGGCTCTTAGTAAAGAAAGCCTATTAGGAATCAGGTAGTTACTTTGTAAGTGTTACATATCTGCTGTTTGTCCTGAGCCCAAAGGGGCAAAAGAACATTTTTCACATTCAGCTTTGGACTTGGGTTTGTTTTCTAATGGGTGACTTTTATGCATTAGATTTTTTGCACTTTCATGCACTCTTACTTTTAGCCAAAGTATCTGTGATAAACTCTCTGGTTGGGGTTTGGGTTGAGTTTAGATTTCAAATTTATCAGTACTACTTGGGCTGGGTTAGGCTAATCGGTCGCTACAAGCATTCATTCATTATCATAAGTGGTTGAAGAAACCCTTTAAGTGTCTTTTACCTTAATACTATTAAGTCCCGAGGGACCGAGAAGAACTCCACAAACTATGTAGCCAAACATAGGCGGCAGTCCCATTAAAGTGCAGAGCCAGCCACAGGGCAGCGAGAGCATGACCACTGAGACCAGGTCCTGAGGGAGAAAACACAAGTCAACAAGGAAATTTATGACGCATGATATAACCCTTAAACTACAGGATCAATACATTTACAAAGAATTATAATTAAATCAATGGGCCTGCATTAACCCTGCAATTAATACATTATTTATAAAAGTAGAACAACCGTTTAAGTTGTTTTGCATAATCTACACACATTCCCCACAAATACAGAAACATGCTATTTTAGCTTAAATGCATCTACTCTGTATATACAAACTGGTATGTACATATAAAAGAGTAGTGCTTTTTACTGTAGTGCTTTTTACAGTAGAGATTTTAGACAGAACCGCATCTAGAAAGAAAACATTTAATATTTTGACTACATGTTTATGAAAACATTAGCTGTTAAAAAGTGAAGAACTGGTTTTAAAAATGTACGCACTGATTGTAGCAACCACAGCAATACAGAAATGCCTAAATTAACTTCTACACCACACACAAATGAAACGCGCAGAAATTAAGAGCAAATAACTGGTTCAGCTGTCGTACATTCAAGCAAAGACCTTTTGTCCATTTTTACAGATAACTTGCATTCCTAAGTCATCACAGTTGTTCTATAATATCAAGCAGACTTGCAAACTGTTTCTGACATTGTATGACCCACCGTCATCTATCAAAATCTTACCTAGAAAAAGTACAGACAAGTTGGTTGCTGCTCCTGTTTTTTTTAGGTCACCATTACGTCATACAGTGTCAGAAACCACATAAGCAATTCTATTTGAGATTACATAAAGCTAGATACGAACATTTAGGGGAATTCTGTTAATATGACCAATATTGTGATTTCGATATAAATGTGATTATTGTCTGTAAATTATGCTCCAGGCCTTTTTATGCAAAGAACACCAGCAAACCATTTTTTTCAGGTTTCAGGCTTTCCCCACATGCCCAGTCTATTAGCTCTGCGTTATTAAGCTGAATTTCTCGACTGAAAATCTGTTAGGACTAAATAATACAGTGTATAATTAAAAATGCAGCTCTTGTGATTGTGACTTTGACGATAAAAAGGTCAATCGCTCAGTTCTACGCGAAGCGCCACAGCTAACAGGGCACTGTGCTGTAGCACTGCAGCGAACATGGTAGGGTGGGTTACGCTATTTAGAGGGAACGAGGCCAATTACACCCTCGTCGGACTGCCAGCCATGTACAACAAAGTATTTCTTTCTATGTGATTTGAATGGCTGTAGATTTCTTATCCATCCTCTATGGGCAACTACTGTATGGGTCGCATGGCAAAAGGTCAATGTGATGATCCAGATTGTGCGCTAACCTTGATGAAGTGATGGTCAGCGCGGGGAATGGTAGAGTCTCTGGGTTTGGTCAGCACGTACTGGTTGTTCTGGGAATCAATGAGCATGCTCAGTCCCAGATCACCCTTGGCCACTTGGCGTGACATGTTCTTCCTCTGATTGTCCTCCTCATCCTCCTCCACCCTCAGAACTGCCTCCACATTAACTCCCTTCATCTGAAGAGAAACATAGACGGAAAGATTGAGAAACAAATGAAACAAATATAGAGAATACAAGTAGTCAAATCTGACAATCCATGTATGATTTTTATTACGTATCGGGACTTACCGGAACACACTACAAAATTTAAAACCAACAAAACAATTAACTGCTCCATTTTTTTTTTTTTAAACGGTGTGTCCTAATATCAGACCTCATTATTTTAGAGTACGCCTCCTACAATGCAGCTTAACTTCATCATCTCGGGTAGTTTGTTTCCGCAGGTTTAGGCGTACACCAGAGGTAGGTAGTAAAAAAAAAACCACAACTCCTGAGGACTTTGTGCCAACTAGATTCCTCAGCTGTTGGTTTAAGCAAACTAGAGAGGCCAGGCAGTTGGAGCAAAATCCTCTTGAGGATTCTCTGGAACCAAAGTGCCCACCTCTGGTGTACACAAAGATCTGGTCAAACAAGTAGGTTCAATGACTAGAAGTACATGACACAGTGCCTAGATGAAAAAGTAGTCAGTATTATTTGGATTACAAAAGGTTCAGATTTTTTTCTTGTCAGCATTTTTATCTCAAACTAATATGCTTTTAAAGTAAAACCTTAAACTGGAAAATCATCATTTACAAAACACAAAAAATAATCGTCCTATCACCCAGGCCAGTTGTGTGCAAAGCTCCTGATGCTGTTGACCGGCACACCTTCACTCCAGTCTCAGCCTCTGAACTTTGTAGCTCCTTCAAAATGACTGTTGGCCTCTCTGTGGCTTCCCTCACAAGTTCACTTCTATGAGAGGTGGCCTTGTCCAGGCAGAGTGGTACGATTCAGCTTCCATTCGGTGATTCAGAGCTTTCTATATCTTGTGCATGTTAATAACTTCACCACTGATTCTCTTAGAATTGTCCTTGGTCTTTGTTTTCACATCTTCGACTCACAGTCTGCCCAACGGAATCAAGAGGGTTTTTTTATCTAGATATTGTTAAGAATTATTCTCAGATAAGAGGCCAAAAGTAATCTAGCTGTGTCCTCTTAAGATCTTTTTTTTTTTTTTATCTGTGTACATTATAAGCTTACGCAGCAGAGGAGTTAAATATTTATGCAAACAGCATTTTTCACTTCTTAATTTTTGTCAGAGTAAATAGATAAAAACACTATTCATGTTGGTTTGCATTTTGAGGGCCATATGCAGGAAATATGAATATATGACATTTCTGCAATTTTTCTAATGGTCAATTATTATTTATTTGTTGAGGTCATTGAATGTGGCACGTACGAAGGTTTAGACACTCATTCCACCAGTACTTATTAAGACTCTCTTTGGCCAAAATCACAGCTTCCAAACTTTACATTAAGCCAGTCTTTGTCTTCTTTCTTTTGAATTTTCAAAGTTTGCCTTGCATGCGCCGCATGTTTTACCAATAATCACAGATTTTCAATTAAAATTAAAGTTCTATATAAGTCTGAGGATATTGATGTCAAAACCTTTGTGTTTTAAAATTGTTCAAAGCTGATCTTTATATATGTACTGGATTATTGTCTTTCTGTAATATCCTAACTAAAGCTGGGCGCATTAACGCAATAATAATTACGTAACACAGACATTTTATTGTGCTTTAACGCAGGTTTTATTTAAATCCTTTTTTTTCGAAAGCTCGTTGCATTTTTGGGCTCGTGTGCGCGCGCAGCCACAGCTCTAGGGCTCGACTGGTTTTCGCGGGGGGGCAGGCGTCCCCGTTATTGGGACGCCTAACCATTACACCAACAGAGACTTAAATTCAGATACATAGACTTTCATTTGGAGTTGGTCCCCTTTTGCAGCTGCTATAACGGTTCCGATCCCCATGCTCTTGACTCTGAGTAACTTGTTTTTCTATAAGAAACTAGATAAAACGTGAATGCCCTGCAGTGTTAAATAGCTTTGTTTTTATATTTCATTTGATTAATGTTTAAGTTGAGATCTACAGAAATATTTGAACTGCAGCTGTGTAGGAACACTGCCGTTAAAAAGCTCCTTGTTTGTTTAGTGTTTGCAAACGAAATGTTATTGCACTTTGTTCATACAGCAGTACTTTAAAAATAAAAGTGCGCAATACACTACTTTTAAATTAATTATGAAATTTTGCATACAACAATGCAATGAATTTTAATCGTTGCTCAGTATTAATCCTTCCTCTTCTTCGGTTTCTTCACTGACTCAGACAATGGCTTCCAGGCATTACTGATCTTTAGCAGAATCCTTTCTTTCTTCTATTCCCACACCGCTTCTTTTGCCACTGGCTCCCAAACAACCCGACATCATAACTGATTCACTCCCATGCTTAACATTTGGCAAGATTTCTTTTTTAAATAAGCGTCTTCTTTTTTGTCTTTAAACATACTTGTGTCGTTGTAGCCAAAGGGTTGGACTTCTGTTTCAGACCACAGCACTTCATTGCAAAAGGCTTCTGGTTTATCCAAGTAATTTATTGCACATTTCATTTGTTAACTTTTATCATGAGATTGCAGTTATCTTCTGATGACCCTTTCATGTAAAATGTTTCTTAACTATGCTATTCAAATGTCACATTTTCCTGTAGGTCATTAAGAGTGATGTGGGGATTTTTTTTGCATACCTGACCAGTCTAGCCAGCCTTTTTTCCCCATTATTTTTCTTAGTCGTCCAGATCCTGTCTTGACACCAGTTCAGCACACATCATCCCTGTCCTCCATAACCTTGCCAGGATCCCTGCTCAATTTCAGATTAAATATAAAAATGGCTCTGCTCCTCTTTATCTTAGAGAATTACTTCAGCCTTACTCTCCCACTTGCAGTCTTAGAGCTTCTTTGTCCCAAAATTCCACAATTAAAAAAATGTCTTCTCTCTACATATTTAAAATGTACCTCGAGTCTTCTCACCTCTCTCTCTCTCTGCTACCCCACCTTTCCTGATCAATGACTTTCTTCCTTCTGTAAAGTGCTTTGGTTGGTGAAAGGCGCTACATAAATTAAACTTCTTGTTGTTTCAGGTCTCCTGGGAGCTGCTTAGATAAGCTCATGACTCTTAAGTATAAGCACAACTCCCTGACAGATTTAAAGGGTCAAATCATTTTTACGCTCTAGAAATTGTCTACACCTGAGGTGGATTAGGGCCTAGTTAGTAAAGAGAAACATATTCTCAGCATTGAGCCAAATCATCTTCATGTAATTCGACCAGGGGCACCCAAAAGTATTCATTTTATACAGCCTGCCAGAAGCTGTGCATGTTCCAAATCAATCATAACATTAAAACCACTGACAGGTCAAGTGAATAAATTTGATTTCAGGGGGTCCTCGAGTTTCAACACTCTCGACATACGACGTTTTGAGTTTACAACGCTCACTCCCACTCCCACTCGTATTTACGGACTACTTGGGTGAAATAGTTTGGTTGCGTGCGGCGGAAGAATACGCAGTAGTGCGGCGTATGAGTCCTTTTTCTGTGGCTTAGTTGCGCTTTTATGATTTTAGAACTGTCTTAGGATCGATAAGGGACTTAGGCTAGTGTGTGTTTTGACTTACACCAAAATTCGGATTACATCACTGTCGAAGGAAAAGATCTGTGGTGTAACAAGAGGATCTGGTGTATCTGCTTACAGTGACACCTGACACAGGGGTGGGACAGATTATATTCATAGTAAATAACCAGTCAGGTCTTGAAGTTGATGTGTTGGAAGCAGGAAAAATGGACAAGCTTAACGATCTGAGCTTGAGTCTGACCAGGGCCAAATTGTGATGGCTAGACGACTGGGTCCAAAATGGCAGGTCCTTTGGAGTGTTTCCAGTATACAGTGGTTGCCACCTACCAAAAGTCGCCCAAAAAAAGATAACAAGTGAACCAGCAACAGGGTTCTCGTGGGGAGCAAAGGCTAGACTGTTTGGTCCAGTCCCCTAGATGAGGTCCTGTATCACAAAATGATGAAGTTCATGCTGGCTATGATAGAAAGGTGGCAGAACCCAGTGCATCCCAGTTCGCTGTGGCATGAGGTAGACTCATCCAGAGTGCCCATGCTGACCACATTCTACTGCCAAAAGCACCTACAAAGGCCAAGTGAGCATCAGAACAGGACCATGGAACAATGGAAGAACGTAGCCTGGTCTGATGAATCACATTTTTATTTACATCATGTGGATGGCCAGGTGCATGTGCGTCGCTATGTACTATGGGAAGAAGGTGGTACACTTTTTCCCCTACCAGCTTTTCCTCAGAAAACATACCAGTTACTGTAGAACCAATAGCTAAACTTCAGGATGTCAGGATAGCCTATGGTAATTCTAAGCAAGTTTGACCTATGCCAATTAAAACAAAAACAATTCCACTTAAGTATGGCGCCGGTAAGGATGGCTGCCGTCGCTCGGTGATTTATGTAAAGTTGGGGGAGCATGAGCCTAAGAATTTCATTACAGGTAATGATGCTACATTGTTATCTGTATTTGACAATAAAACTTGAAACTTGTATGAGGACAAAAATTGAGAGGAACCAAGACTCAAAAGGAGAACCAATCATTTTTTGGGTGCCAACGGGCATCAGAAACACCGTTTTACAGGCTTTGAAATAGCAGATTTTCTACATACAGGTCTTACTAAAAATGTCCAAAATTCTTAAAATGCAGAAGGACTACCTGCACTTACAATACCTGCAGACACTAATGTTCGACTGTGTAGAGTACCACTGTGAACAAATTGGGATGCTTTGCCAATATAACAGGGGAAGACACTGCATATGAGCTTAAGATCAATGGGGTCCATGCCAAGCTTTGGCAAGAGGGGTACATAGCCCCCCAACAGTGGGCTGTGGGGCAGTGGGACTGTGTTCTCTGAAGTGATGAAGTTCCACCAAATACTTTTGGGATGATGGAGTGACGCTTGCGATCCAGAAGTAATAAGGCAACATCAGTACCTGAACTCATAAATGCTCTTGTTTCCGAATGCAATCAAACACACACAGCAAAGTTCCTAGAACAGTAGAGGCTGTTACTGCAGCATCAAGGGACAAACTCCCCTGGTACTGCCCTTTTTTTCAGAAGAAGTGTTGGACGAGTAGGTGTCTATGTAAAGAGAGAAATCGCTGGTTGTACAGACAGAACTTCAAATGAAAAGGCCAAAAGGCACAGCTGGATAATTAGTAAAGCAACTGACTAATGAAGTCACAGACATAATTATTAGCATCAACGCCAGGTTACTGCTTTGGTACTCTCTGCGGTACACTTGACCTGACAGTTCTTACTAAGAAAAGGTGGTTATGTCTGTTCCTGCTGCAATCACTCTCTATGAAACACACCCGAACATCTGACCTGTTTGTTGTTGTCAAAGACATGTTCCTCAATCTCCTCCTCCAGCCGGTCGGCAGCCTTCCTGACGTCCTCTAGAATCTCATCCAGCATTGAGAGGGTCTTGTTGCGGTCCTGCGCCACCTTCAGAGCCTCCTGCTGGTGCTTCTCAGCTGCAACCAGCTCTACATATTCCTCCTCTTCCTGTCAAAGGACAGACATTCACTACAGATCAGAATGAGGTAGGCCTGGGCGTTAAAACCGATCGATAATTTGTGTTTAAGGTATTCAAAACATATTTTAGCCGCCTTGTTTCTCAATCTGGAATTAGCTGTCCAGGCTTCAGTTCTGAACAACTGCTACCACATTAGGTGGCGATGCAAGGCCTCCTCGCTAGGCCGGAAGTGAGAGGAATTCTAGCCATTCATTTATAACAGCACAAGCCAGTGGGACAGTTAAGAGAGTTCGCTAGTGATTACAGAAATGAGGTTTTCTAAAGCTTTGAGCCAGTTAACCCAATAACTTGGGACAATAACTCACTTCACCTGTGTATCGTGTTTTACAAAGAGATAAGTCATGGTAGTGAAAAAAAAAAGGCAGAACACGTTGAAATTGTGCAGCACGTAACCCAAAACAAACGTGCCTGAATTCCAATAACACTCATATATTTTCATTCAAAATGGTTAATTTAGGAGCAGCCTGTTACATTTTGAAGCATAATGCCTTCATTTAAACCCTTTACAATGAACACTATATAACTGGAGCATAAAAATAGTACACATGACAGATGTATATATGCGAAATTTATGCTACATGTAAAATGCATCCTTACTTTCTCTTAATTTATTCAATTTTAGAGAAAAAGTCAAAAGACCTTAATTCAAACAAAACCTGAACCACTGACATATGAGCAGTCTAATCCATCTTAAATAGTCCCTTAGCATGTTATGGCAACTGACCCAACAAAACAATGTTTTAAGATCATGATGAAGTCCTGTTTACTGAACTGAGCTTTGTCCATTAAAGCAAACATTTCGATGTTAAATATGGAAGAACTTGACTGAAACTTGACTTTCTCTCTCACTCACTCAACTTGTGTCTGAAAAACCCAGATAGCATTTAATACCGAGCAGTGCTGTCTCATGTCACCCTGGGTGCTGTCCTTCAGTGTGACAGATAAGAGCCCTTCTCTCAGCAAAAAAACTCCAGCACTTCAGCAATATCAGAAAAATACTGTTACTAAGGAAACAACAGTGTACCAATTACAGTGACTTCTTGCTCATATCAAGCTCAGGGGGCACTATCTAAAAGCCATCGATCACCAACAACAGAACAGAGTACTATTTAACAGAAGACCTCAGAAAAATGGGCAGTTTTTGTTACTGTCACTTAAAGATAGATATGTGTAAATTTATATGCATGTTTTGATAGGCTGGCCTGTATAGGAGCCCAGGGCAGTCCAGGCTGAAATACCTGAAACAAAACCCCATTTACCCCTTCAGGCCTATTAAATATCAGGATTGCATCGGGATAAGGCCAAGATACATATAAAATGCAGGTATATTCACACCTAAGACACATTAAAACAGATTAAAATAAATCCAATTGCTTAAATCACTTCAGTTCACACATTCGAGTGTAAATGAATCCGTCTCCCCAAGATAAATTTATCAACCAACCACCACCACCATTTAAATGTGGGCATCGCTGCTTCCTGGTTCATCCACTGACATGAGTTTTTCCTCTGAGTTTAATTTGGAAGCCTACTTTGGATGAGCCAATAAGCCTAAATAAAGCTCCAGTTTGGTTAAACTTTACCTTGCCTTGTACTTTTTCCACTGTCTCGCTACAATACACTGTTATTTTGCCCACGATTTTCGAGGATGATGACACATTATGATACTTACCCTAAACTACCTCTTCTTGTAAACACTGACTGCTGGACTAAGCAAGTGAACAATTTAGCTTTTAATTTGAATAGAACAGAAAAACGAAGAGCAACGAAGACCACTGGTTGTTGTATATGAGATGATTTGCATATTACTCAGCCCATCCCTGATGTGGTTAAAATCAGGTACTTGTCACATTAAATAATGTGTAAACTGGGCCAAAGTGATACATTTAGACTGAAATACTCCAGTGAAAAAAAAACTGCAAATAATCTAATGATACAGACAATAATAAGACTTTTTAATCACTATTAGCTATGAGCAAAAAAGGGCTGAGATCACAAGCATGATTAATTCAACTGGGGTTGTTTTTACAGTTTTTTCCCCTCCATGTATGAACCGTATGTACTGGGGACTAAAGGTATGCTTTGAAACTTTAACAATGTTTCAACTTAAACATGAAAAACTTTTAGAGAAATGTGAGCCTTGGGTCTGAGCCCATTCTGAGTCACTCCAAGCATCTGCGGTACCTCAAGGCAGCTCCAACAAAACTTGGTGACATCTATTACAAAAGCCAACTGGGCTACAATTTTGGCGCGTTCTGATCGCACCATCACACCTGGGAGCCCACACCTGGGAGCCCTCACCTTGATGGCGGCCTCTCGGAGTGCCTCCAGTCTCTGGCGGCTGCTTTCCTTCATGTTCACCACGTCCCTGAGGTCGCCCTTCAAGACACGCTGGAGCCCCATCACGGCCTGGAACACGGACCGCTCGCTCTCATTCAGCTCCTTCTGAAACACCTCCAGCGTGTGCACCTGGAAAAGCCTCTCGGCATCGGACAGCGCCCGGTCCCGCCGCACTGCCACCGCTGCTGTCTCCAGCTTCCGAACGGCGGCGTTCTTCTGCCGCAGGAGGCCCGAGAGGCGCCTGCAGTTCTCCGCCACCCAGTGGTGGCCTTGACCAGTGACTGCCCCCCGTCCACGGTGCAGCTTGATGGCATGCTGGGCCACCTGATTGCCAGGCTGCAGTGCTGCTGCCAGGCCGAGGCACAGCAGCGCACAAAGGGCCCGCATTTGGCCGACTGGTGCTTCACCTGGAGATCAACAATAGAGATTCAGTGAACAAGTGTGGTACCACAGATCAGCAGCAGACACCCACCAATAAATGAGAAACTGATGGGACTTTTCCACTGGGACAGGTAACCGTGATGTACCGAGTACAAATGTTTTTCCATTACAAATGGAAAAACATTTGTCACGGTTCTGATTGACGGCAGAGCCAAAAGCAGGCCGCTGTCGAGCTGACCGTGTCACTGTTTCTGATTGGTCGAAATGTCATCTCAACATGGAAAGAGGCCACTGTTTTGTATTTACTATCCACGCAAAAAAAAACAAAACAACGGAGATATAAACTAACAACTGGGAAGTTGACAAAGTACAAACACTACTGTCTGTTTGGGCTAAATAAAGATGCCTTTTAAAAAAGGGAGTTTTCTATGATGCTAACAAATTTGATTAGAACGCTGTGAGAATTTCGAAGGTGTACCAGGCCATGGCTAACAACGTAACCTAAAGAATATGAGGCAGTAAAAAATAACACCTTGCAGTTTTAACCTTATGTTCACTGCAATTTATATATAGATTGGTTGTACTTTTGCATTTAAAAATGGTCAGTTACTGGTATCATCAGTTTTCATTATTGATCCAAAAATTCCATATCGGTTCATCCCATTCAGTGAAATGAAAAGTAAAAGGAGACTGAGAGATAAAGGAAAGACAAAGGCTCAAACATGATTGCTGTTTCAGGAACTATGTTACACGACTGGCTTGGGGGTTTGGTTTGGTAAGCTGAGCTAACGCAGGCGAGGCTCGGGTATTCAAGCTGTACAAACAACACTAAAGGCACCTGCCCCTATTTCACACACCACACCTGTCACACAACACGTGACAGCACACAGGCGGGGTGGAAATAGCCATTATAAGGATGCATCCTGATGTTTCGGTAAAAAGTAAATACATTAAATAAACAAAACGCAAAATCTTGCCAATAACTGTAACTGCGTGGAAGAGCCCATTTGTCGCTTCTACAAAACCCTCTATTGTGGCTTTTCTCTAAGTTTGAAAACAACGGTATATTGTGTAAATATTTTATGACCGATGGATCGATTGAAATGGTCCATAATTACTTCTAAAATGCTCTTTTTTCATTAACTGTTATCCTAAATTACTGTTACTGTTTTTTTCTTCAACTGTCATTCAAAGATGCTGTTTAGGAGATAAGAGGTTGTGCTCTAAAAGCTATGATAAACTTACCGAATCACAGAAGATCACATGCATGTGTCCGAAACATTTGCATTAGCGATGGCAAATCGGTATCAGTGGGTATTGTTATCGATGGTATCTGCTGGATAGAATATCAGCTAGGAAATAAAATCCACCCCAGTAAGAAATCCTGTATAAAGTATGTGCTGTCCTCTTGTGAGCTGTGTATGAGGCCATTAGTGTAATAGTATAATAGCCCTACTTTTAGAGACGAAGTACTTCAATTCAAAAGGTTATTTTAAAGCTTGTAGTTTATCATTTTTTTAAAGAAAAAAGTAGCATCTCTCATCACAAACTATTTTCAAGCCTTCTTTGATTAGTGTGTAGGCCTTTACTGAGCCCAGAGCAGACTCAAAGACCACCAATAAGACTCATGTGGTCTTAGCGCAGCACAGTCAGCTTCACGGACTTTGACGTAGACAACATATAGGGATCTCACACACACGTTAAACGCCCCCAAAGCATCCTCTGTATGTCTCCGTACCCACTGAACACGACACTCTCAGGTTAACTCTCACCCAGCCGATCATGGCACGTTCCTCCAGCAGACACGACGATCTCCCGCAGAATTCCACTCTCAGACCAAAATGAAGCACCAAAACACAAACGCTGGCGTTCAGGTTATCGAAACAAAACCGACACCTTTTTATTGCATGCGTGACAGAGTCAGGGATGGAGAAATGGCGACGAAATTTAAAAAAGCAGACGACCATAGCTACCTTGGAAGTGTGTGTGAAGCAGGCTCCTCAGAGAAGGAGGCAAACAGACGGGCTCTTGTGTCGCCGGACCCTTAACACACGCCACATACTAAGGTTACACCGCGAGCGTGTGTGTGTGTGTGTGTGTGTGTGTGAGAGAGAGAGAGAGAGAGAGAGTGAGTGAGTGAGAGTGTGAGAGTGTGTGTGTGTGTGTGTGTGTGTAAGGGAGAGAGTGGCAGAAGCTGTGTTGTCGAGCAGATCCGCAGTCTCTTCGTTTATTCGGGTAAGTCGAAGTAAACTCCAGCAAGATCAGAACGATTCTATTCCCTTATAGAAACAGGAGGCCCGGACATTGAGTGAATGTTCATCCGAGACGTTTTAGACGAGCCGACCTGCTGGGTTTGCCAAGCTGAACTTGGCTACCTACTCAAACTTTGTGCCCCACCTTAAATATCTGTGTGTTCCCCACTCTCTGCAGCTCTGCCCTGCAGGTCCTGGCTGGAGCTGCTGCCCCGTTTAAGGTGGAGCAGCAGAATGGGGTAGGAGACCATCCTCAGCCCCCCAGACTGAGTGGAGTTAGAACTGACAAGCGTGGCTCGACAGTCAACAAGCCGTGGACTTTTATTTCACGTTTTTTAAAGACATGTCACGAGCCGGACTTTCTGAGTCAGCCGGACTGTTTTGACACATAGCTAGCGTCGTTAGCCCTGCTGAGCTAATAAAGTCAGTTTTTGGTTCACTTCCGAAAGAAACCCAGACGATTGGGTGTCCGAGAGAAGAGTGCAACGTGGGTCGTGTAGTTTATCTCCACTTCTTGACGTCTAACACCTGTTTGTAGTTCATTCCCGTTAACCCTCAATATTCATGCGATACACGCCTAAAGTGGGGTCGTTTTATTTTTGCGAAGTCTTAAAGACCCGGCACAGGTGCCTTCCAACCATGTAAACTGCAAAAAATATATAAGCGTCGGTACAGTTCGTGTCTTTATAGTCCATCGCCTTTACGCAGCAGGCACTCTTATTTCCAGTTAATGACTGTAAAGCAGAGTGTTTTGGACTACAAGCGGTTAGTCGCATAAAAACTACAAATCCCGGCGCCGAACCGAAACCTGCGCAGTCCCGCGCATGCGCACGAGGGCGCTGTCTCCTATCAAGTTGGTCCAGCAGCGGGTGATAAAATGGTAGGTGAAGGCACGAATGGCAAAAACCCCAAACTTGAAGACACAACAGGCGCCTAGAGGGGTGCGGAGCGGGAGAGCGGTGTTTGTAAGCGGCCCGGGTGGGAGTGGGACGTGTGGTGATTTTATTTTGGGGCAGTTTTCCTCTGGCTGTGTCGCATTGTCACGGTGGAGCAATTTATGAGGGAATATGGAAGGTCAGTTGTTGGTGTTTTGAGACCTGACAGGCACTTTTCTCCCAGTGGTACCTTCGCCTTTTTCTGGTCAGTGACTTATCTGGAGGAGTTAGACTTGGGAGAGGTGGGTGAGGTGGAAGCCGGACGGGTCGGTGGTCCGGACGGAGAGAAATTCACACACACACACACACACCGTTACCAGTGAGGAGGCGGTGGGGCAGCAGGTTTGTTTACACCCGCCCAAACGGTGGATGAACATCACGTTCCTGTCTGTTGTCGTGGTCAGTAAAGCGGACGAGGAGTGCATGCAGACCCTTCTGGACTCTCCTGGGTTTCTTGAATTCGAGTATGAATATTTTGGATGCCTCAGGGAATCTAGTTTCAGTCTGAGTTGGTTGATGACCAGCACCTTCCACATTAAGCCTGCTGCTGGTCATTATTTGTCTGCTTAATGACACATGATCACCATGCTGTAAGTGACACCAGGTTCAGCACTGTGTTTAACTGACTGCTCTGCTGAAGTCTGTGTGCTGATTTTATGTGGGTGTGTTGTATCAGCACTGCTTCTCAACAGTTCAGCGTGTTAATCTTACAAATAGGACTCCTTTTATGTACGGAAGCTTTTAATGATTTTTCTGTTCTGTCTAGTTTATTGATGACCTGTCATTTTGTGTTGGTGTAATGGGACCATCATTAGGAAGCCCTTTTCGGTTTTGTTTAGTTTATTAGTGATGTAACAGTGTGGGTTTTAGTGATGAGCAAATTGCTCAGTATAATACTTGTCTTTGACACAGTTCTGAATATCACATAGTGCCTGAGGCCTTATATTTATCCAGTTTATGAACTAGGATTAGTAGAATTCAGCACATGTTCTCAGAGTAGTCATACTAGTTGTATTTGTTAGGTTATGAAAATCATGAACTCACTCTGGAACGGCATTCTGGAAAGTTATAATTAATCAATCATGCATGTCGTGTGCATTTTCTCCCCCAGCATAAGCTGAAGTCATCACAGAAAGACAAAGTTCGCCAGTTCATGTCCTTCACCCAGGCTGGGGAGAGGACGGCTGTCTATTGCCTCACACAGAATGACTGGAAACTAGAGGTGGCCACAGACAACTACTTCCAAAACCCAGACCTCTACTATAAAGAATCCATGAAAACCACAGTGGACCGCAAGAAGCTGGAGCAGCTGTACAACCGATACAAAGGTAACTGGTTAGACTCTGCTGCTTGTCAATTCTTTTTACAGTTTCTGTCAAATGATTGTAAGTAGGCCTGTGGGCTCTTATGCTCTCCTCCTAGTGAACTGTTTTAGTCTGTGTCTTTCACTTCAGTGGACACGTCTGTGTTATTTTTTCGTTATGCCTAAGAGACATTTGAAGATGTTTGTAAAATTAGGTTAGAATAAACCTTGTGTATCTGTGAAAACTAGCAGTAAAACATACCTTTGCTCACATATATGTTCATAACCTCTCTTCCACAGATCCCCATGATGAGAATAAAATTGGTATTGACGGGATCCAGCAGTTTTGTGATGACCTCACCCTGGACCCAGCGAGCATGAGTGTTCTGGTGGTGGCCTGGAAGTTCCGGGCAGCTACACAGTGCGAATTCAGCCGGAAAGAGTTCCTAGATGGCATGTCCGAGCTGGGGTCAGCAATGGCAGTTTCCCTATCGTGACTTTGCCTATGAGCAACATTTCATTATTATAAATTTCAACTGAACAAATTGTGGATTTCATTTGGTTTCCTGTGTATACGTCTTGTTTTCACATACATCTTGATATTCAAACCTAAATCGAAGCCTCTGCCAGTGTTTCATTTTGCCACTATGTGAGTTCAACAGTGGTATTTTTAGTTATTATATGACTGTTCACATTTTGCCTGTGTGTGTCTCTCTATAGTTGTGACAGTCCAGAAAAACTGAAGGCCATCTTACCCAGACTTGAACAGGAGCTCAAAGACTCCGGAAAGTTCAAAGACTTTTACCAGTTTACCTTCAACTTTGCCAAGAATCCGGGCCAGAAAGGCTTAGGTAAGTGTCATACAAAGAGGAAGAAAAACACAAGTACCATTTTCACAGTCTGATTGGAATGAAAAGTGCAACGTAAATTGCTCTGGAAAAACTGCAATAAGTATGTTCAAAATTGAACGTGTGTCATGTATAATGGCTAGTACATGGATTTATACTATATTCTTCACTACACACTATGTCTCTGGTGTCAGATGTTGTTTCTCCAAAGATGGGTATTCCCTGACTTGGAGTTGTGCATTGTGTTGATTAATGCTGGCATGCAAACAAGGGTGCTATTTGTCACTTTGCAGTGACCCCTCCTTGTTAGTCCTGCACAGTGGACCATTGTCTGACCCATTGGACATGGATCACTCCCCAAACCTCAGCTCCCTCTCTCTTTTTCTGCCTTTTATTTCGCTTTCATCTTTTCACGTTTGTCTCTCAATGCTATCTATTGCTCAGATTTAGAAATGGCTGTAGCCTATTGGAACCTGGTGCTGACGGGCCGGTTTAAGTTTCTGGACCTCTGGAACAGGTTTCTGTTGGTAAGCCTATCCTTTTTCAATCTATGCTAATTAGGTGCTTCTGGATTTAGTTTCCATTGTAACAATCTGAATCTGCTATGGTTGCTAAATGTTAACTATGTAACAGAAATTCACCTGCAAGTGTTGGCAGTAGTATCTATTTCTGTATACAAAAACCAGGCTAAAAACTGCACATCCAAGGAAACAACAGTTCGTCAATGGTTTCATGTGGTTGTGTTGCAACAGCTCTTCACTGTTTTAGCCTTGTTTATGTATGGAAAGGGAAAACAGCTCTGTCTTATTTTGGTTCTGTCTAGTTTACTGGTATCCAGTAAAAGTGTGTTACAGTTCTTTACTTACAGTGCCGTAATTTTATGTTGCGTAAGGTTAAGTAAAACAGCCATTTTCCTCAGTTCTGTTTTGTCTTATAACTGGATCATAAGACTGCATACAAGGAAGAAAGCTTAAATCTTTTAACTATTGCTGTGCCTTTTAATTCCTTGTTCTTCATTTTTTCCTTCTGAAGGAACACCACAAACGATCCATCCCAAAAGACACATGGAATCTCCTTCTAGACTTTGGGAACATGATTGCAGATGATATGTCAAACTATGATGAGGAAGGTGAGCTGATCTTTTCGCACTAAGAAAATACCATGAAAAGTTGTGGTTTTCAGAAACTGAATTAAGCTGACCATTTACGAAAACTTCGGTTAAATCAACAAGAACAAATTTGAAAATGGATGTGAAATATTTAAATAATTAAAATGGTTATAAGTAAAGGTGTCCTGCCAGAAGTGCTAATTGTACTGTTGTCTCTTCTCAGGGGCATGGCCAGTCCTCATAGATGACTTTGTGGAATTTGCTCGGCCAATTGTTACAGCAGGCAAGCGCAAAAATTTATAATCACCACCTACCTTTTGGAAAGGGAAGTGGAATCTTATTTCTCTGTTCAGACTTTTTTTTGATAGAAAAAAAAAACGATTCAAAAAGAAAACAAAAATTGCCAGAGACTTAAGTTGTGAGTCTGTGCTACCGAACTTGGGTTGAACAATGCGGAGCTGACCGGGCCTTCTCAGGAACGAGTGAATTTGCTTGGAGCACCTCACCACCAGAGGGCGATGGTGAACCAGCCCCAGTGGCATCAAGCTGGAAGAGCCCCCGTCATCCATCTCGAGACACACTAGCCTCAAGGTCACTGTGGTAATGGACATCGTGACCCTGCCATGCACTGTCCACCAGGGGTGAAGCTTGCGGTATGTGAATCAATAGCATCAAAATCCCAAGGCTGAAGCCAATGAAGGGGTGTAATATAGGATGAAGGATTGTGCATGTTCTTTGTGATTGCACAGTGTAAACCTGCGCAAGGTAAAAGAGAGAAACACTACAGATCAGTTTTCATCAAGCAATGTCAGCCCTCCTTGTATCATTGCATATTGTTACAAATTTGCAAGTGTAAACTTTTCAGGTCTGTTGTTGTGCAGTTTAAAGGCTCCTTTCTTATATTTGAAAGGTGTAAAGAACACAAGATCTGGTTTCATAAAGTCAGTCAGAAATCAACACGCAGCAATGCTCAGAACACCAGCAAGAGTAAGATTGCTACAGTTGTAAAATACTGCATCTAGTAGAGATATGTACAGACATATTGCTATAAAAGCATATGAATATAGATACATGATGTTTATTATGTGACAAGAAGGTATTTGGAATAATCTATCTTAAAAGTTTGGATGTCCTCATCGTGCTTTTCCGCATTTAAAAAGTAACATTGTTTTAAACTTTATTTTAAAGTCTTTTTTTTTTTTAAATGTAGATTGCTGTTTTTCGGGTTTGAGACTGTCCATTTTCTTGATTATTGAAATAACATGATATATCTGACATGCCTTTGAAAAATGCACATTTCTAGCTGCATAGCTTTCAAACGAAATCTGACAATAATCTAATCATTTAATTTAGAAATGTTTTGTTCTGTTGACACGTTGACTTATCTTAAACACTAACATAGATTGAAAATGGTTTTTATTTTCAGTCAGTAATGTTATAATTTTTTTTTCCCCTTATTCTGAAAGCACTTGCACATGCTGCAGTAAATTGACTAGAAGGCTCATATTGTATTTCTTTAGATTTTATTTATTGTTTTTGTTGAATTCTGGACAAGGTGCTATGGTGTTCTGGATCTCCTCATTTAACTGTTACAGATTGCCATTTTTTGTCCAGTTTCGTTTGTTGGACATGTATTTCCATCATGAGGAAGGTGCACCTCCTCGTAATGTTGTCCTCACGCCTTGCAGAGTGTTCTGTGTTTGGACTGAGTCCTGGGTAATCGAGTCCGGTTCAGCTCATTGAATCAGTATTATTGCATATGTAAATAAAGATTATTTAAAGAAGAAAAAGGTGTTACTCTCCATCATCAAATCTGAACCCATCTGTTTGATTGTGGAGGAAGGTGTTCAATAAAGCATGTTTTTAACAAAAGGTGACAAAGTAGACTAGATTTATTCACATATGAACCAAAGCCTCACGTTATGCCTTCATGGGTAATATTCGTAAAGTGTCCATTTTTTTTCATACGTGAACCCACGTGAATTTAATCCAAGTGAAGCAGCGGGCAGCCAGGAATACCGTGCCCGGGGAGCAGTGTGTGGGGATGGTACCTTGCTCAAGGTTACCTCAGAGGTGCCACTAGCAGTTCTGGGATTTGAACCCACATCCTTCTGATCACAGGGGCAACTCCCTAACCACCAGGCCACCAGCTGCCCCAAACTTTCTTCTCTGCCGAAACCAACTACCATTCAAGAGTGTGATAGGGAGTACAGAATCGATGTGCACCCATAATAAATACAGGGGGTCCTTTCGAGTTTACGACGCTCATGTGGGCTAACTGGTTTAGTGGCACGCGGCGGTAGAATATGCAGTAATATGCAGTATGAGTGAAGGAGTACGCTTATCTAAACGCAAGTGTTGCGTTTGTGTTGCTTTGTTTGGCGACTTTTTGGCCTTTATCATAGCTTCTGAATGATTTTATTTACACTCATTACGTTAGGCTAGGGTGTGTTTCAACTTACACAAAAATTCTGGAACGGATCTTTGTCGTAACTTGGAACCCCTTGCATATGGTAAAAATGTAATTATTTGGCTTCAAAAAAATGAAATTATACAGCAACTCCGCTTTAGATAAGTAACATAACATCAAGAATGACGGTGTAAAAAAATTAATGTCTTGTATTTGAAAAGTTATTCAGACTTTCGGATAGATGTGTTCTAATGATCTATTGTACCCTCTGTTAACTTCTTAAAGCTCCTAAAAATCTAATGAAGAAACATCCAAAGATATCTTCTTTGTGCAATGTTCAGTTAGTGCAAAAGTTCTTCACAGTAAACAATAATAGGTTCCATCCTTGGGAGCAGAAGATACATAAAGTGCTGAATCCAGAAAAAAAAAAAAAAAACAAAAGCTGGCAACTTATTACAAAATGAATTTTATGTCTGTTGGTCTAATACACTGCTTGTACCTCTTCATTGTGAATGGATGAGGCTAAACTGCTGTAAGGTGATTAGTTGAATATACATGGATCAGCTATATCATGAAAACACCTGCTTGTTATTGTGTAGGCCCCCCTCATTCCACTAAAACAGCTCTGACCTGTCAAGGCGTGGACTTCACCGGACCTCTGAAGATATGCTGAGGTATCTGGTAGCAGAGCCTTTAAGTTCTGTAAGCTGTGAGGTAAGCCTTTATGGAGCAGCCTAGTTTTGTTCAGCACATCCACAGAAGTTGGATCGGATTGAGATCTGAGGAATTTGGAGGCCGAGTCAACACCTTGAACTCTTCGTCACGTTCCTCAAACCATTGTTAAGGAAGTTAGAACAGGGGTATCAGTAAAGGGTGGGTGCGGCTGTAGGTTTTCATTCCAAACAAACAATAGTACACCTGATTCTACTTGGTCTCGGATTTCAACACAAACCATTGACAAGCCAGGCCCTAACTACCCACCCCTTCACCCCATCAAATCCCAACTATCGCCCCAAATAGTTCAAGATCCAATCAATGCCTCTACTGAAAAACATGACCAGTGTGTGGATCACCATTCAATATATATTTGTGAAGTGTAAAGTGTAAGGTGACCAATTGTCATACATGAACACACCACATCACACAGTGTGAACCGTGAAATTCTTCCTCTGTATTTAACCCATTCACCGAGTGAAGCAGCGGGCAGCCAGGAACACAGCGCCTGTGAAGCAGCGTGTGGGTACGGTATCTTACCCAAGGATACCTCAGAGGTGCCACAAGCAGTCCTGGGATGTCAATGTCAGTTCACAGTACAGTTTTAAGACTGAGAAATAAGCCTACCTGTAGAAATAAAAGTGGCAGTTGCAGTTCTTTATTTGATGAACTAGAGCTTGCATAAGCTATAATGTCAACAGAAAGATCTTTCAGCTATTTCCTGTTGTGTATTACTCTCTGGGCCAGCCTACCATCCCCCTTTACACAAGTTTTTTATTCAGTGAAACCTCTACATTCTGGTTGGTAACATCACTTCTCAAGACCCAACCAGCTCACAACAGTAGTAACTAGTTAAGTAAAGGCAGTATATGGAGTCAAATGCATGGCTCTTCGACAGCAGTTTCAGAGCAGTCTGAATAAATCTGCACTTATGGTTCAATTCTCCTCCTTTATTGTGCCTCCGAGGTGTCATTAGACACCGGAAATTTTATTACCTTACAAACTGTTAAGAAAGACGTCTGTTCGCAGATTGCGTCTCTTCATTACATCCATCATAAACTGTATCTAATCATCAGGTCAAGACTGCTAAGGTAGTACTGATCCTGAAGAAGCTGCAGGGCGGTTTTTAGCTATGATTTTACACCGACCTGTATATAAATGACTAAGTAGCAGAAAACAGTTAATATTGAAGTGAGAGAGCTATGCGGCATTATACTTTAGTAACAGTTTAGTATGGGACTTGGTAGGGCAGGTGTTTCATACCTTTTTACCAATAAAAGAATGGGTGGCAATATTAATCCAAAAAAAGGATGACATATGCAGGATCATATGTATACAGGCCACCATTGATGAACACATGACACGCATGATCCAAAGAATGGTAGAGTTTTAATAATGTGGTTTACAAGATGTGGCCCTGCAACATGTTGGCGACTGTCCGGGGTGTACCCCACCTTCGCCCATAGCAGCTGGGACAGGCTCCAGCCCCCCACCGACCCCGAGTGCGTGACAAAGGGGTAGAAAATGGATGGATGGATGGGTTTACAAGACATTGGGGGAAATCCAGGGAGTCAGATGGTGACTGGTTAGGCAAAAAGCCCATTTAGACTAAACAGCATATTATAAACTTGTGCCAAGGGACAGATTAAGTAGACAATGAAAGACTTTGGTCTGGCAGATATAAAGCAGTTAGTCAATCCCCAATAAAGAGAGTGCACATTCATTTCACATATGCATTAATCATGGATTATTTCCTGGTCTCTGGAGGCAGTGGCTGACTGAGATTTTGGTGACAGAGTTATCTGATCATGTTCATGTAGAGGTAAGCGTAGAAATGAACTCTATGAAATGAGGGTAAACAGGTGGAGAATAAATGTATCACTGCTTCAGGAACTCGCATTTAAAATCGCAATAAAAACATACCTTAAGGTTTTTTTTTTACTTCAGTTTTCACACACTAGCGATCTGAAAAAATGACCAGCACGAGCAACAGAGCTTGAACTTCAGCTGTTCAGGTTGAAATCAAGTTTCAATGAAAGTAGAGAGAAATCTGGAAAGCTGTTGGTAAGACAAGTGAAACAAAAAGATGCCAACTACTTAATTCCAGCAAGGGGGGATAAGGGGGAACTTGGAAATTTGGACTTCAAAAGTTTTTTCATGAGATATGTATAGGTCAGGAAAAAAAATAGATCCTCTTACAGTGTCCACAGAAATAGTGGAGATGTTGGCTGTACCTATAAACAAACCTGAAGTAAATCACCAGGTTTAGGTGGCTTTCCACTTGAATACTCTAAGATGAACATTGACGTAATGGGATCTGTACTGACCACGGTTTATAAAGAGGCACTGGCAGAAGGGAAGATCCAACATTCAATGATACAGTAACTGATAAGAACCCCTAAGAATCAAGTAGCTTTTGACTGGTTAGTTTGGAAAACGCAGATTGAGAGATATTGGCTAAGCTATTAACAATAAGAATGGAGAAATTGTTACCACAAATGATTACCAGATCGTTCATCAGCTGACAACTTGGTGCCTTCTCCAGTTTATGTGGTTAAATTGTAAAGATGTTCTAGTTGCTGCTTTCTCTCTTGATGCCATGAAAGTATGTGAGAGGGTGGAGTGGGGATCTGGTGTTTGTTTTGAAGGCTTTTGGCTTTGGGGTAGGATTTATTAAATGGGTACTATATTTAGCACTGTGAGCAACAATTCTTATGAATGGCATTAGATCCCTCTTCTTTAATCTGGGATGTGGGACTAGACAGAATGACGTTCTGTTGCTCTTACTCTTTATGCTGTTTGTGGAACCAAGGGCAGTTTCAATCACATATGATTTCAGAATTAAGGGTGGGCTGGCAGGAGATACCCAGCATTGATCAGGTGACATTCTACTACTACTATCAAACGCAGTTTCTGCTATTCCATGAAATCTAGCTTTTACTCAGATTTTTTTTTCATTTTGCATGGCGTACTGAGTCTTCTGCATTTAACCCATTCACCAAGCGAAGCAGTGGGGAGTTGCCGACAATGCCACCCAGGGAGCAGTGTGTTGGGAATGGTAACTTGCTTAAGGGTACCTCAGTGGTGCCTTTGGCAGTCCTGGGATTTGAACCCAAGACGTTCCTATTGCAGTGACAGCTTCCTAACACCAGGGCATTTGCTGTCCAGGTTAAAATATCAACTAGCAAAAATCAGAGGTAATGAGAGTCTCCATAGGTTTCTCCCCTGCTGACACTGGTGAATGTCTGTTTAAATTCTTACTATCAGGGAAGAAATATCTGTGTAGACAGACTACAGACTTTCAGGAGATTTTAAACTGATATAAATGTCATATTCCAAAAATCTAAGGACTAAATTTGCCAAATGGGAAATGTTGAACTCATCTCTGCAGGAAAAAATACAATTTAATTATGGTGTCTTCGAAGAACTATATGTCTGTGATGATTCGTTTAAGTCTTTCTGAATCAGTGCTTAAGCGTGTAGTTAGGGATTATCTGTATAATGGGATGAGACCCGCATGATTAAGCTGTTTAGTACCAGAGGGAAAGAAGGACTGGCAATGTCAAATACAGAACAATATAATACTGTATTTGAAAAGGTTAAACTATGGAAACATTAGTCAGGGAGTGGTTCTTATCTTGGCTGGAGGGAGATAGATGAGTTCTCTATCTCCATCATAGTCCTTTCCTTCAAATGAAAAACCCTTTTTAAGCTTAAACCTTTTTTGAACCAGAAAGACACAGTGGTTTGAGTTTAGACACAGTTTGCTCTGGCGGTTCAGTCAAAGTCCTAATCAGGGCAGGTTTTCTCTTATCTACATGTTCAGTGGTGGTTCAGTTTTGCTTGATTGTTTTTTCATGGTTTTAGCACCTGGCAGAAAAAAAAGCCTACTGTGGTGATTATCATTCCGGTTCACTGGGCTTGCCACTTTTTTCTCTAGATTTTGTAAAGACTGCCAGTGTTGCCTTTAGTAATTGTTTTAGAATGTTTGGTTGTGCTTTTTCATTTGAATGGCTAGTTGTTGTGGGTTATAATAATATAAATAAAGGATTGTCAAAAAAAATCTGATACGTTGAGGCATGGACTTCACAAGACTTCTGAAGGTGTGCTGTGGTATCTGGCGCCCAAAATTTAATTGCAGATTCTGTGAAACCTGTAGGTTGCCAGGTGGAGCATCTAGATGCTCAATCAGAATAGAATCTGAGGAATTTGAAGGTCTAATCAGCAAACTGGTGTCATGCTGCTGACAGCCCACTGCTTCCCTTGATGAATGGGTTTAACGCAGAGAAAGAATTTCACTCTGTTCACACTGTGTTCCGTGGTGTGTTCATGCGTGACAATAAGGGGCCACATTACTTTAACTGTAGTCTTCGTCAAGTTCCTTTCCATTCCTGAACAGTTTGCACTGTGGCAGGGCACACTGTACAGCTATAAGAGGGCATTGCCGTCATGGAATACCTTTGCTATGAAGAATTGCACTTGGTCTGTTTAGGTGTGTTTAGGTTGTTTAGGTGTGTAACTTAGCTGGCATTAACTTGGTTGAATAGCAGATGTTAATTCAAGTTTAACTTTACAGGTATGAAGAACAGATGTTGGACTACTTGAGCACTGATGTACGTCGCTATGGATAAGAGCGTCTGCTAAATGTAAATGTAAATGTAAATGTCTGTAACAATGTTTACAGTAGATGGTTTGTGGCAAAGTAACATCCGCATAAATACAAGGACTCAAGGTTTCTCAGCACTTTCTGCCATAACCAACATGAACTTTTTCCAGCAACTTGAGCTACTGTAGCTTTCTTTCAGAATCACTTGCACTAATTTCAGAATCACTTGCACTAATTTCAGAATCACTTGCACTAATAGACATTTTATTTTATTTGATCTGATATCGTTATTGTTACTCTGTTAAAGTTATTTTGATATTATATTTGCACTATTCTACTGTTCGGTTCTTTTAAATTCTTATT
>JBBJLS010000082.1:18311024-18349079 GCA_037577275.1 Bryconaethiops microstoma
GCATTGAGCATGTTTATGACAAAAGAATTTCCCTCGGGATGAATAAAGTTCTTTCTTATCTTATCTTATCTTATCTTTCTTTTCTGTAGTATCCAACCAGACAGGCTTGCCTTCAGTGGGTTTTGGGCGTCCATGACCCTGTTGCCAGTTCACCGCTTGTCCTTCCTTGAACAACGTTTGGTAGGTACCAGCATACCAGGAGCACCTCACAAGACTTGCTGTTTTAGAGGCGTTCAAACCCAGTCATGACAATCTTGCCATTGTCAAAGTTGCTCATATCTTTACGCCTATTTTTTCTACTTCCAACACATCAACTTCAAGAATGGAACCTAGGGACATAAAAACTCTTGCTCTGCCCCTGGATTTGCTCATGGCTTTTTATATCAATGGCTGAAATCTGACTGGCCCCTAAAGTGTCATTTCCTGCTCTTAATTGGTTGGATCTTTACAGATGCGTAAATGTCACAGAATGTACTGTTAGTAAATGTAAAGATGCTGCGTTCACATTATGGAACACAACAAGTAGAGCTGTCAACAAGCTTGACAAAACAGAAAAAGGAAAATTCAGTGATGAAGAGACAATGGTGTCAATAAATGCGTTTTTTGCCACCAACTTACTCTCAGCAAGAAAGTTTGTGAAACAATAACAAACCTGTGCATATTCCAGCCACATTTTAGTGTAGTTCTAAACATAACAAAGGAGTAATTCAACCCTGTAAAGTACTAACTGACCTCATAAAAACAAAAACTGCATGTTACCTGATCACCATCATTTTAGTAATTAGTGGACAATTAGTTTGTTTAAAACAAGCGAATGAAAATATGTGGTGGAAAAAAAAGACAAACCTTACATAATGTGGAAATAAATGTTTGACACAAAACCAAAAATTACGACATTTCCCTCCAGTCTGATGCTGTGGGGAGGCGTGTAAACGCAGGGACAGCTAAGACAAGAAGAAAGAGGACATCAGAGAATGTGTCCACATTGTGGAAACAATGTGGAAAAGTTTGATTTAATTAATTAATACAGTTTTCTGCATTAATAACTCATTTTGATCTATTCTGTCATAATTTGAAGGCTTAATTTAGCTACAAATGGGCCATCAGACTTGAAGCCTTTATACTTTTTGGAGATGTTTCATTAAGCTACCTCAGGTAGTGATGCATTCTTCAGCTATGGACCAAAGGGCTGCTGTTTTCTACCACTGTGAATCTGAGTTTAATTTAATTTATGAACCTTAACAGTCACGCGTGAACACACCACAGCACAGCACACAGTTTGAACAATGTAAAATTCTTTCTCTGCATTTAACCCATTCACCAATTGAAGCAGGGTGCTGCCGCCAATGAGGGGCACCCCTTGCTCAAGGGTATCTCAGTGATGACACTAGCAGTTTGGGATTTGAACCCACAGCCTTCTGATTGCAGGGCCAACACCGTAACCACTAGGTCATCCAGCTGCCCAATGTATCATTAACAACTGTAGTTTTGCAAGAAGGCAGAATAGGATAATGACGTTACTTGGGTCTTGGGTACAAAGAGTTCTAAGACAAGACTGAGGCCTATAAAGTGAGTTTGAGTCTTTTCCAGTACATCGTGTGATGATTACTTGCAGCTGAGCAGGGCCAGGGCTGTCGCTCTTCCGTAATATTCCATTCTTGTCCCGGGCTTTAGGGATGAGGGGGTGGTGGGGAGTAGGGTGGTGTGGGGTAGTTAATGCTGATCCTGGACCAGCTGACGGGCTCAACTCTCGAAATGGTGCCTTGGGATTGCCTTTTTAGGAGACACCTGATCGCAGCCACACAAAAGAGGGTTTGTTGATAAGGTCCCACTTGTGGGTGTGTGCGAATGTGGAGAGGGAGTGATGAATAGTGGTGATTAGAAAGAGTGACTTGGACGGGAGACAAGAGGGGGTGTTTAGGGGGATTTGGTCAAGCTGTAGTCTTGTGCTTTGGGAGGGTCAGACAGTGGAGCCCAATGAAAAGTCAAGAAAAGGTGGAAGACTGACGTTCAAGGCCTTCTTTGAGGTCCTAGAAAAAAAATCTCATCAAGGGAAACCTCAAGAGAGGCTTAAGACGTTTGTTACCCAGCAATAGCTGCACTGAAGAGGTGTTCCTAGATGCTTCGGGAATAAAAAGGACCCTAATGGAGAAGTTCCAGGCTGGAATGGTTCTGGGTGCAGTGGGAGATGCCCTTGGATTTCGGAAAGGCAGCTGGGAGTGGTGCATTTCAGGAGCTCAGATCCAGAAAGAGCTTTCAGCTCTTGGGGGGCTGGGGGCCCTCACCCTGGACCCAGACAACTGGCCTTTGAGTGATGGGGCAGAAATGCATATTATCACAGCGGAGGCCCTAGTCACAGGTAAGGACAGAGAAGGAAAAAAATGGTTCAAACCAATGGGGCCAAAGTGCTGTACCAAGCATGTAGTATAAGAGAGTGTTAAGTAGTACTTAAAAGTCTTGAGGAAGTGCATTAATATAGCAGTCATACAGTCTAATACAGCATTTTGCTTCTGCTCCACTATTGCTAATAATAATAAACTTTTTCAATGAAGAATTTGGGCCGGGTCGTTGTTCTTGTCTGGGCACAGGAGGTGCAGTTCTATGTGGGTTGGTGATTCTTTTAGTGTTTACATCTGTAAAATGAGATTCATCAAGGGACATATTGCTCCTGTAAACAATAAACAAGGTCACTGTGTTTCTTAATATCTAATTTACAAAGTATGTACAAATATTTTTTTTTTTAGTTCTGTCTCATAGGTAGATTGTGTGCCATTATTTTCCCAGGTTCTGTAAAGACCTGTCATCTATAGCAGGAGAATTGTCTCTCACTGCACCCTTTTTGAAACGAACACCTACCATTCTCCTTCTCCAAAAACGCCCATTCAGCAGAGATCAGTCTCTCTCATACATAGAATTATGACATTCTCACACACCAAAAAACTGCACCTCTCATTTTCAGTGCCCAGCAATACTAGAACAGGGCTCGCTTCAACTTTCCAGTCATCCTGTTGTTCCATCCACTGGCATCCTGATGACCACTGACTCAAAGTAATCTCCATCACAACAATAAATAGCTCAAGAGCTGGTGGCATTATTTAATCCTTTGAAACCCCAATGTAAATGTCAAATCCCCATTGCTGACCCACCTCTGCAGCAAACCACTGGCATGTCCATAGCAAAACCCAAACTCTAGTCAAGCTCTGGAGTTGCCAGATGAGCCTAAAATAGAACCTGAGTGAACGTGATCTCCCACTAGAGTCAGACAATGGTGGGCCTGAGTTGTTGGACTGCTATCATTTTCCACAACGGGCTGTGTTCAAAGCCTGCTGCGGTTCTTCTAAAAGGCCCGATGACAGCCTCTGGAATTAGGACACTGCTTATCCGAATTCCAGTACCATTCGACTGCTGAGAATAAAAATGCCACAAATAAAGCCCATCACAATTCAGTGGGTTTTTGTTTATCATCACTACAGACTTTTATTCTCAGCTGGAGATTGTATTGCTAAAGCATGGCTAAAGCAATGGCCAAAAGGTTGTATGGCTAAAGCAATGGCCAAAATCCTAATTTACAGAATTTCTCTTGTAAAGTAGTCATTCAAAACTCGCTTTTAAAGAAGACAGTGAAAACTTGCTTCTTTTGTTTTGCACTGAAGCTCCTACAATAAGGCTGACTTTTTGATAAATGATCTGAATATCAATATAAAAAACTAAGGGTGCATTTGTACTATTTTTATTGTACTTAGTACACCTAAGACAGTTTCCATTTGTGTCAGAGGAGAATGACAAAACCTTAAGGCCTTTTCATACCAAGCCTTCGAAAACTGACATTGTCTTTCACATGAGCGCTCATGGATGCTCCTGTAATTTGTAATTTGATGCTCCTGTAATTTGTAAGTCTCAAATTCCAACAGACACTGGCTAAAACCATTACTACGTGGTGCCTCTTTATCAGGGTATGTACAAAAACAGTGCAGTCGAAACACACAGTTTATGGTTCATGTGCATGGTGAAACACAAAATATGCTTTACTCCCTCATGCATTTGAAGGAGGGCTGCACAAAACATGGGAGGATCATAAAAAAAGTGGGTGTAGATATTACATGTGAGGCCAATTACACAGTCTACTCAATTTTGAGCATATGGTGCAACCAGTTTTGCTCTGACTTCCCTCTGCCTTTTAAGACCTTGTGCAAATTTCTCAGAAGATGTTTTGTTATAGAACTTCCTTTAACAAAGACAGCAGACATAGCAGAAACACAGAAGAACTAAAATCAACAAACGGTGCGGGACACCAACCCTTCAAGACAACTGTCTGCTACCAGTGTGATACAGAGAGGTTTTTAAGTTTTTTAAACATTGCTTGGAATGCAGGAAGCGCAGGAACTGAATAATAAGTGCCCTAATACCACTTTGCAATTATAACCCCTCTCATCACATCCACAGGTTCCCACCCTCTACATTCACACTCACGCCCACGGTGGGAACTCTTAAGCCTGCGTGTGCAATATATGAGTCAAGTGACCTGTTTTAGGCATGTGAGGGAATTGATGGTGTCGCTGTTTTTGAGTCTCACAGAGGCAACTAATATCCGGGAAGCATCCCGCCCAAACAAGCATATGTATAAACACACACACACACATACACACACACACACACACACACACACACTCATACACACGGTAGAGCTGCACTTCTAATCATGGCTAAACTTAGCCTGACACATTACAGCTCAGCTGGCTGGAATCCCAAGCATGTGGACATTGACATTCGTCTGTGGTTGGGGAGACAGCAAAAGTGACCACTTTGTGTGTCTACAATGTCCTAAGCCTCCTCCTTAACCTTAAACATTTTTCTTATGTCACGTACAATAAATGTCACATGCAACAGAGCTGACTAGCTGTACTGCAATGTGTTGTTTTGCTAAGATTACTGGTGTCTGGAGGATCTGTACAGAGAGCTGGTGCGGCTGTATGTGGGTGCCATGGTGTCCCTGAAGGGCCGAACCTCTGACCCTACCACAGTTGAAGGCTGTGCCTTTCTCAAACCCAACAATTTCCTGCTTGCCTGGCACACACCATTCAATGAGAAAGGTACGCATTCAGTTGAATGGCTTATCCAGCTAGCAATGTATTGTGGTTTACGTGCCTTTTGTTCGTGCCTGTATACATCATTATTACAACTTGCTTTCTTACTTATGCCTGAAGGCACCGGTTTTGGAGCGGCCGCAAAGGCGATGTGTGTTGGTATGCGCTACTGGCAGCCTGAAAGACTGGACAGCCTGGTAGAAGTGAGCATTGAAATAGGCCGGATGACCCACAACCATCCCATTGGTAACACATCATCCCTCAGCCCTAGCAACCAACATTCTGTTCAAAAGTCTAGATGTGAGCAGGACTAAGGCTGTGTTCTTGTCTTCAGGGTTCCTTGGCTCTCTGAGTACTGCCCTCTTCGCTTCATATGCTTTACAAGGCAAGCCAGTGGTGAACTGGGGGCGTGATCTCATGAAGGTCATCCCGAAGGCGGAGGACTACTGCAAAAAAACGATACGCCACATGGCGGGTAAGGAAGGAAAAATGTTCGTAAAGACGTGTGTGTGACAATGTATTAATGAAATTACAAATAATATGTTTTTGAGAAATATGTCAATGTAGTGTCATACGGTGATTACATTACACAGACGAAATAACAAACACAACTCAAGCTTTTCAACTATTTTAATGAGAAAATTGTTGAATTGGGATTGGCCAATACTCAAGGTTTCAGTACTGATATTGAAAAAATAGTAGCACCATGTCATCTCTCTGTCTCCTCAGAATACCAGGAGCACTGGTTTTACTTTGAGGCCAAGTGGCAGTTCTATCTGGAGGAGAGGGGAATAGAGGCAGAAGGCCAGAACAAGCCTCTTTTTCCAAACAGCTATGATGCAGAGGAAACAGATAAGGTCTCTTTTTATGCCATTTCTTCAATCAGTACCCACTGTTTATGCCAGAATCTGCATTTTAATGCATCCCTAGACGTTCACTCAACCAAACCCAAATCTCATCAGTAGTATACACCTCAGGAATGCTATTACCAGGTGCACCCTTGAAGGGGTTTGTAAAGTGTGATCTTTTATCCGGGTTTTTACGCAGCTTCAGACCAGTGAAATAATCCGTGCCAACTTTATTTCAGCTATAATCTATTTATTATGCTGCATGTCTCTCAGGTGTATAAGCGCTGGAGCTCAGAAGGGCGAGCAGGGCGGAGGGGCCACGACGCCCCTATGATTGCCTATGATGCTCTGCTGGCTGCAGGATCGGATTGGGGCGAGCTGTGCAAACGGGCCATGTTTCACGGAGGTGATGCATCAATATAGAACAAAACCAGCAAACACGTATGCACATGCACACATGACATGACTCGTAATGTAACAGGGCACCTGTTCATGAGCCCACTGGGAACTCTGGTTCACAATGAGACACTGATTTGGGCATCAGACTTTGAAAACGTCCTAAATGTGATCAGATTTCACTTGTCATGCAGAGTATTTCAAAGTGTTTTCAACATAATGCATAACAAAAAAAACACGGGCTGTAAGTAAATTTCTCTTCACAATCCTTCATGTATTCATTTTTAATTACTATGTAGTGAACCATTTAATTGGTTAATAACTTCTTTTTTTTTTAATGAAGCAACTGATGATCTCTCTGTTCTAGGTGAGGGTAATGCCACAGGTCTGATTGCTGGCTGTCTGTATGGGTTGCTTTATGGTCTGGACCAGGTGTCTGCTGAACTGTACCAAAACCTGGACAAGAGGGAGCAACTGGAGGAGCTTGGAGCCAAACTATACCGGGCCGCAGCCGCAGAAAAGTACGCAGAGAAGTAACTTCCCCTCATGTTCTGGTTAAAACCAGAACATGATTTTTAGCTGCTCACCCTCCCAAACCTGTACCAAACATCCTCCTGCCTGACACCCCACCCTTAGTCAATTAACAGATCCATGTTTTATGTATTATACCAGGCTAAGTAGACACTGATTAGGTTTCACTGCATTTTAGGAGCTGCAACCACATAATGTAAATTAAACCCCACTCTGAAATAACTGTGCTTGAAAGAAACAGACAATTCAGTCACATGGATTGTGTAAATTGACTCAACTGACAGCTGAGAGCCAGCAGATGGCGCCACAAATGACTTACATGTAGTTTGACCAGCTATGTGTCCGTGATTGTCTGCTCAAAGTAAAGTAAATTTTCTGGTGCATGTATGCATGTATATTATGCCATTTTATTAAAAGACCTTATGAAGAGACCTTCATTTGTAGCTATTTTATTTCATAACAAAATTCTCTTCTTAAATGCAATACACCAGCAAGCATGTAACAGCAAACATGGAAAACCTTACGCCTTAATGTCAGATATTCTAATGTGCGACTCCCTTCACACTGCATAACTTTCTAGGACACTTGCATGATGCAGTGAATTTGATTGATCAGATATTCCCTCTAGACTTCCATGAGTCTCTTGAGCTCCTGAGAACATCGAGCTCACCATGTTAAACTAAAACCGTGTCCAAAATTGTGCGTTGTGAAAGGAGTTCGAGTAACCTCTACTACCCAAAACCCTTCTAAACCTGCTGTAGTCTTGTTATGTTATGTCCCTGCTATCAACCTCCCTAGCCCTTATTCAACTCCGATACACAATACAACTTCCCAGCAGTGGCCTCAGTTCTTACAGCATAACAAGCACCGAATCCTTGTTCCTGCCCTTGCCCTCGCTACTTGATAAGATACAGTGCAGATCTAATTACACAGAGGAGTGACTGTTGCAGACACTCTATTGAGGACACAGCTTCATTCTGAGTACAAAGAAGGGCCCTTTTATTTCATGCAGACCAGAGCGGAAGAAGCATCAAGGAGCTGTCGCCATGGTGACCAACACAACAGGGGATGTCAGGATACTTAAACGGCTGATCTTGGATCGCTCGTTGGATCCAGTGCTCAGGGAGATTCTGGACACTCTACTGCACTACGTCACCCAGGAGTTGCCAAACCGGGGTCTTCAGAGCCAGGAGAGGACAGTAAGAACAGACAGCATGTGTAGAAATGCCAAAAAAACAGAAGGAAGTAATGCTGCTCGTCGCCTTAGCGCCTTTCAGCTTCTCCAATCTAAGTTTCTCCTGACCAGCCCAAAGCCTGCAGTTACCCACAGAAGAGAAGTTGGCTCCCTGCATTTAAAGGGCCTGCAAGGAGCCAAGGAAGTAGATAGACCCAGCAATGACACGAGCAGAGGGAAAAAGGGAGGAAGATCTAGGGTGCAGGATGTGATTGCCAAGTTTGCAGCAGCTGAGCAGAAGGAGATAGGGCTCGAGACCAGGAAAGCGCTAGAGCCACAGAAACTAGTCAGGCAGATCAGCAAGGGCCCCCTTTTGTCTGGCATGATAAAGAAATTTGAGGCTCTGGCAAAAATGCAAAGTAGAAGTGACTTAACTGAGGGCAAAAAGCAAAACCGCACCAATGTTTCCCATGGAAAAAGCCCAAGGGAACCGCAAGAACAAAAGAAAAATCAAGGTTTAGGGTTTCTTAACAAAGAAAAATGTTTCCTCAAACAAGTAAAAGACGGTGTCTGTCCAAGCACAAACGTGAGTAACAACAGTGCTGAGGAGCACCAAACTGCTCTGCCAGTAGTAGAGTGGGCACAGTGTAGTTCAGCTGAGGAGGAACAAACCCTCACTTCCAAAACACAGAACAATGATGAAGATGTCGCAAGACACATAAATAATGGCATAGATATCCCTATACACAACATCAGTGACAGAGAACTTTTAAATCATGAGAACACTGATATAGATACCCTGGGTCAAGTAAAGGATGATGTAAAGATTTCTGGGCAGGTGAAAAATGATGCAGATTTCTCTTGCCAGGTAAACAAAGATATTATGGACATTATGGCTCATAAGAATGATGTTGTAGATTACTCAGGCCAGTTGAAGAATGATGTAGAAACCCTGGACCAGCTGTACTATGATGTAGATACATCCGGACACTCTCTGAGTCAGCAAAGGAAGCATATGAATGTACTGCAGCAGAAAGTGAGGTTTGCAAGAGCTGAGGTACTTTCCTTGGCTGTGGTGGAGAACTCTGAATATTCACTTCACTGTGGGCTTCTAGTCATTGAGATGCCTCAGAGGAAACATTTAGCCACAGTTCTACAACAGCCTGATGTTTGGATATTGGCCTGCTCATCAAGACCTTTAATTCAGAGTTTGGAAAACGATGAAAACAAGTGGTTGGCATCAATTTCATGTCTGGACCAGCCACATGAAAAATGGCAAAATCCTGAATCCCCACCCTCAAAAGTCTTTAAAAAACTACAACACATAGGGCCTCTCTCCGTGAGACATTATCTGCAATTAGACAGTAAAACTACAGACATGCCCTATCCTGTACAAGCACTCGTAAAACCCTTCAAACCGCTGACTTCTGAGATTCCAAAAGAGCCACAGACCCTTCACACTTGTACAGAACCTGCTTCATACACAGATTCATCAACAGAACCTCAAGAAGATCTTTGTGGTGACTGCCTGAAAAGCTCTACACTTGATGCAAATACAACAGCTGAGCAAGAACCGCACATGAAAGGCCACAAGAGTCCCTTACTTGAGGCAAACAATAATGTGCGGAATGCAGTGGAACCGAAATTGGAGGAGGGCCAAAGTGTGTTAGTGAAGCCACAGGCACACCCTCCTGCTTCCCTGACTTACCAAAACAGACCTGGATCACATTTACTGGAAAAGCACATGATTTCCAGCAACTGTATTTCATTAGACATAACTACCTCTATGGGCAATAACAGTGAGAATCTTCCACGACCAGACGAGTCCATTACTCTTTCTACAGGTTCTGTCCATCTGGTGAACCTGTCAAACAGCACAACACTTAAGTGTTATGACAGACAGATGTCTCGAAACACATCTCAAACAGAAAATCCATGTACAGCAAGTGTTTGCTTTGATTTAATGAATCAAAGTGACAATAACAATGAAAGAGACATCCCTAAGAGTGTTAAAACAAACAATACACCGAAAGACGGGGACCAAGAAAGAAATTCATGCAGTTCAATGATGCTGACCTGTCAAAACGGTCAGGTACCGCAAATGAAAGAGGAACGGCCAAAATACAAGGCGGTAAATTACAGTGATCCCTCTGCAAAGATAACCTATATACCCAAAACAATTCGATTCGCAGACACGTTCAACTTCTGATCCTGAAGAGCTCTCTCGTCTTCTTCGGCACGTCTGGAATCCGCAAAGTCTGATCAAAGGTCATTCTTGATAGCTGTCCTCTGTTTCTGTCTATTAATATGAAAAAAAAAATGTTGCAAAAGTGTTTACACACTGAGCTGTGCCAGCAAGGTCAGAGGGTACATGATTTTCCCAACAGGCAAGGCCTAGTCCAGCTCAAGAGGTTTTTGGACCAGAACTGCTAAATTATCAGAGAAAATTCAAAAGAGAATCAAAAACATCTTTACTGATCTTTGATTATTACCGTACAATGAAACAACATTGCAACATTCCTATACTCATATTAATGAGCAATACTGTGCATTAAGTGTATACTGAGACAACAATGTACTATTTGATAGCTTGGATTAAATATTGTCTGGACTGAATATGAAATTATAGGGGATAAAATGTTACTTTTTATATGTGGATATTTTGGAGCAAGTGTATTGTATTGTTTTGAGTTATACACATTTGACTGTATACACATTTGACTATATACACAAGAAGAAAAAAGAAACTACAGATGCATTAGTATTTGTGTAAGGCACCACACCCCACTTGACCATATGTTTCTGACAGTTCTTATCTAATAAAAAATAAAAGGCTGACCTGTGTTACTGTTTTCTGTGCTGTAATGTCAGCGAGCTAAAAGGGATTCTGGTAGGAAGTTTAGTAATAACAGTGACACACCTAGTCCGCAAGGGAGTGTAATGTGAATGGTAAACAAATGGTCAAAAAAACAAGCAAGGCAATCCGCTGACAAGCAAGGCAGCCCACAGTCTGCCACTGATATTACACTTATATAAAAATGAAACTTTAAAGTCAGACTTTCATGGCTTCTATAAACTCTGTTTGCTTTTTTGTGGTTACACAGCAAGCCAGTTATTTAAACAAACCACTGGCCAATTTTCCACAAGAGATAAAACATAGCCCCTGACTTTTCAGTGAGTTACAGAGTACAAATACTCACTTGGAAGTATTTGCAGGCCACTGGGCTTGCGTTCTACACTGAGCGAGAGAGGCCTCTCCAGCTCATAGCAGCTTTGGGCCACCAGAGCCGGAGGTAGACTGTGTATGCAAAATCACTCTGAAATCTAAATATGCACCTCACAACATTTATTATAGAATCTGTGGCCTATTTTTCCATCGACAGCACAGTCTGTGTCAGGGGTTTTGGCAGAAATTAGAAACCAACTGTTAGCCCAGTGTAGCATGGAGGAGAAACACAATCGTGGAGTAACATGAGAGAGTAGGTAGTCCATGCGCTTTGATCTGAGAACGCTCCCTTAATAGAGTATGGATTCCCACCTGGAATCCGTGTTCTCATACATACACAGAGGATGGTAAATACCAGAGTAGTCATGGTTCTGAAGAGAGCTGGGTCTGGCAGGGTGGGGAATGTTGACTCAATGTCTGAGCAATGGCTACCTCCTTACCTTGGCTTTTATACCATGTGACGCATGTCATTTCTGACCCTTCTTGCGCATCACGTGACCCATGTGCATGACTGTACCCCCCCTCCAGGACCATCTCCCGACCAGCCCGGCTGGTAGGATACCCGACGATGGTAGTCCTGAATCAGAGATCGATTCAGTATAAACAGGACCACCGTCCACTATGCAGGGGTGGGGGTGTGGGGGGGGGGTGCAGAGGGCAGAAGGAAATGAACTATGAACAGGGGCCCTCTGTCCGAGATGATGTCCTTGGGGAACCCGTGTAAACGGACTCGATAATCAGTTCAGCAGTGTTCTTGGCAGTGGGGAGTCCGGGTAGGCAACATGGTGCACAGCCTTGGAGAAGCGATCTACAACGGACAAGATGGTATTTTTCCCACTTGACTTTTGGTGACAAAATCAAGTGCGAGGTGCGACCAGGGACGCAGAGGAACAAGAAGAGGTTGTAAGGCTCCGGGAGCTGGCTGATTGGAGGTCTTAACCCTGGCACACACTGCGCATGCCTGGACGTAGGTCTTAATCTCTTTGACCATGGTAAGCCACCAGAACACCCTCTTGATGAAGGAGATGGTTCGCTGCAATCCAGGATGTTTCGAGATGGCTGAATCCTGGCCCCACTGAAGAACCTCTGGCCGAAGAAAAGAGGAACAAAGAGACGTCCAGGGGGGTGTCTGCCAGATAAGGTTCCAAGGTGTGCACCTGTCGAATAGGATCTACCACCTCAATGGAGAAACTATGACGTGAGGAGCAAGAACAGGCACGGGATCCATCCGGGGTGCTTCAGCCTCATATTGACGGGACAGTGCATTGGCCTTGATGGTAGGACGGTAGGACAGGTGGAAACTAAACTGCTCAAAGAGCGCCTGTCTCGGGTTCAGCTACTTAAGATTTTGAATTGTGAGCAGGTTTTGGTGGTCCGTCCAGACCATAAATGGTTCACTACTGTCCTGGAGCCAGTGATGCCATTCTTCCAGAGCACACTTGATGGCCAAAAGTTGGCGATCCCCTACATCATATCACTGCTGGTTAAATCTTCTGGAGAAGAAACTGCAAGGATGCAGGGATGCAGTTTCTGGTCTGGACCGCGCTGATAGAGGACAGCTCCTACGCCCACATCAGAGGTGTCCACCTCAGCAATAAGTTCAAGTTCAAGTTCAAAGCGTTTATTGTCATATGTACGGAGAAAACAAAAGTGACATTTTCTCTGTGCAATGAAATTCTTACTTTGCTGTCCACACACAAATGCCACCTTGTGCAAAGAGTTAATAACTAAAAAATAAAAATAAATAAGAATATAAGGAAATAAAAAAAAAAAGTAAAGAAATATAAAAGGTTTCTTAGAATTTGGATGAAGGAGGATGGGAGCTGAGGTGAAGAGTGGACACAATTTGGTGAAGGCCTCTTCCACTTGAGGGTTGAGATGAAAAGGAGTCTGGGATGGTTTCATGACGGTGGTAAGAGGCGCCGCAACCGAACAGAAGCCCTGGATAAACCGTTGATAGAAATGGGCAAACTCCAGAAAGCATTGGAGCTGCTTAATCGTCTTAAGTAGGGGCCAATTTCTGGGGTTCCAAGGCCAGACCCTTAGGTGTTATCACAAAACCCAGGAACATGGTGGAGCGCTGGTGGAAAGCACATTTCTCCAACTTATTGTATAGTTGGTGGGCCAGTAACCTCCAAAGAAGCACCCTCACATGTTCTTCGTACTTCTGGGAGTATATCAGGATATCATCTAGAACGGCCCGGCAGTCTCTTGCGTGTCACGTGACCCATGTACGTGACAGTCTGCTTCAGTACACAACACAAAAAAGCATTTTGATTTCTCTGCCTTGGCCCTGTGAAACCAAAAGTGGATTACATCTGTTGCTCACTCTGCACCGCTTGCTATTCTGAACAACACTTGCAACCAGAAACAGCAGCATACTGAAACGGGTGCTCAAGAAGACGTGACCTGCCACGAGTTTGATTCTGTGGAAATGTGCGATAGGAAGTATGTGTGTGTTGTTGCCCTTACAATTCATTTTAATTCAGAAAACTATAGCCCATAACTGGGTAAAGCCATATATAAATTTATCAGGGTAAGCATAATAGTTTTATGCACTGTGGGCAAAGCAGTTAAAAACACAATTTTGCATTCCAGCTGCACTCAAATGCACTTAAGTCCTACGGGTAAGGGATACTTCAGAAATACATGTATGGCTAGTTATTATTAAGAGTTCATAGCAATTAATCATAGTGATACATTTTCAAATGACCTTACAGATGTAAATATAATTTTTAATTAATCAAGGTAATCAGTCTAATAAAATTGCTTTTTACTTTAATTACTTTGGAGAAACTGGGCATCTCCTGGGGCATTTTCAGTGTCCTCTGCAGAGTTTCCCTTATCACAGTCTGAAATAATACACAAGGGACTGTTAGACTAAACATAAGCTTAAGACCACGAAGAGGGACATTTAATTAGTAGCTAGATGTTTTATAACTAAACAGCTGTAAATAGGAAACATCACATTTGTGTCTTTGTAAATGTGCATCTCAGTGAATGCATGTGTGATAATCATTGTATAGCTTCAAAAAAATCAGGCCCAAATCAAACCCGGAATGGGATCATCTATGCGTTTACACTTTCAGAAAACTATGACCCGTGAAGGGCTTTATTTTGACTGGTGGGTAGAAGTTTTGAAAACAGTTAACCCCTCTGTGTGATGAGCTTTGGATCAAGATATAGTTACCGGATTCAAAATATCTTGTTTACATTTTTTAACGAGTAAGCAAGATATCCTCGCCCGTTTGCTGCAACATACTACTTTGTTTCCTGCAGGGGTAGATTTGCTGAACTCTTTTGGAAAATCATTTGCCTTTACCCATCAAACCAAAACAATTGTGACTGGCTCGTTTGCATTTCAGTCAGATGGCCGTAATGTTTCTCATGTCAAATTACACAGTTCCTTAACTGCCAAAATGCACCTGCAAAGCAATACACACAGGACTGGCTGGCTGGTTGGATTAGTACAGTACTGGTCCAAAGTTTGAACACACTTGACTGATTGTATGTTTTTAATAGCTTGAAGGCAATTCAATCTAAAAGCTATCATGGCAAATCGGGACTCCTCTGAAGAAACTAAAATACTAGATTTTATTTGTTGATTTGGCCACTGCATAATCTCATATGTGTTTTTTAGAACTACATCAGTTTCCTATAAACTGACCGCTGACCTGTCAGGAAATGTATTTAATTTTCACCCGCACAAAAAAGTTAGACCTTTCTAATAGGCTATGCAATGGCAAACAAAGGAGCGGCATTTGAAGTGGCTCTGACTCACTAACTTTGATAATAGAATGAGTGACGATAACACCTGCAGCAGTTACCTACTGACGAATCAAATTTCCATTGCACACAATAGGACACAGTATTTACTGTAAACTACAGAAGGGCGTCTATTCAAATCATCGTGGTTGGAGCTAGCAGGACAGGGCTGAATCATAATGAAGATTTTTTGCTGACACTCTTTATGGTCCTCCAATTCAAGTACCGATAGTAAAATGATTAGGGAAATGAGTTTTCAGTGATAGAGGAAGAGTGGTGACGTACTGATGAGTTTTGGGATAATCCACTTTCACCCTCTGTTCTGCTCTGCAAAGAGGGATCAGAGCTGGAGGATTTAGCATGACTGGCACAGCAGATGGCACTGCATTTACTAAAACAACCAACGGTAGAGGAAATCATTCGTACCCTCAATACCCTCACCAAAATACATACGGTTGGGTTTCCACTGGGAACAGTTCTTGGTGGTGGACGCCGAGCAATCCAAAAAAATAAATTGTGCGTGAAACTTGCGGTTCAGGTTAAATATAAATACCATTGGATACCTAATATCACAACAGTTTGGTTGGGTTGGGTCAATTTGCCTAAACCACAAGTACCTCTGCTACAATGTATGTAGCTACTAAATCTGGCTTGTTACTATTGTTGCCTTATTGTTAACACGTTGGAAACTATATCATCAATAGCTAAAACAAACAAAAACATGCTCGAACTTGAATCTTGCATGTTTATATGTATTGTTTTAACATTTTGTGTTTCAGCCAACTCTGAAAATATTTAAAAACCTAGATCATTCGCTCTAAATCTAGGACCACATAATAGTTTTTACTAGCAAATATACACATATCAACCCGCTAAATGACTCTAAACTGTTTACTTAGGTATAAATACATTTGCACATATACAGTTACTGTTAATAGACTGTCTAGCAGACACTTTCTCTATTTACTAAAAGCACAGAAATGTTATACTCCAAACATAAACATTCCCATCATACTGTTCCTGTCCTCTGATTATGATGTGAATCATATGACTCAATGAATCAGTGCTGAAGTATTAATCCTGACGTTTCCTGACATTTTTGAGAATCAACATTGACTTAAAAGCACTTGTTTCTTTGATCATTTATTACGATACTGGTTTTCCATGAAATATAATTTGTGACGCTAAAAAAATGGGAAAATAAGTAAATAACTGGATAGTAATAATACTAATACTAATATGTCTACTACTAGGGCAGCTGGGGGCATAGTGGTTAGGTCAGAAGGTTGTGGGCTCGATTCCCTGCTAGTGTCATCATTGAGGGGCCCTTAAGCAAGGTACCGTCCCCACACACTGCTCCCCGGGCGCCCCTCCTTGGTGGCAGCCCACTGCCACTTTTCTTAAATAAGTGAAATCCAGAGAAAGAATTTCAAACTGTTCACACTGTGTGCTGTGATTTGGTGTGTTCACGCGTGGCATAAGGGGCCACTTTACTTTAATAATAATAATCAATGGTAATATAGGTACTAGCTAACATTTTGCTTTCTCCACAATCAGAAAAAAAATTTTTTTTTATATTGATATGACCTATTTTACTGCTGAAATTTCTAATTGACTCATTTATATTATTATTATTACACTAGTTGAACTATTATTGCTGCTATCTTCTGCTTGTGCTGTGTGTACAGCTGGCTCACTCAGGCAGCCTGCTATCTGTTAATATTAACACTCCACTCATACACCACTTTTAGAACTGTTTTTAACACCACTGACAAAAACACCAACCAAAAAAATATTAACCAGCCATGCAAGAAGACAAAAAATGAAAGAAAGTAACCGTAACAAGATGCTACAAGCTAGTTAAGTAGCTATACTGTGTGTGTGTGTGTGTGTGTGTGTGTGTGTGTGCGCGTGTAGGGAGTAAACTGTAGTCAAGTTTATTGTCATTTCAGCAACATACACAGTACTCAGTGAAATGAAAAAACATTCCTCCAGGGTCATGGTTGAACATAAAGAAATAAACAGAAACAGCAAAAAACCACATTACTGCAGGCAGGACAGGACTACACAGAGTGCAAAGAGAAAAGTGTGCAGGAAAAGCACAAGAGCAGCAATACAATATTACAGCAAAACAACATACAGTGCAGCTGACAGCAGTATAAATAGTACAAGTGTAAATACAATATGATAACAGATAGATTACAAGTCATTAAATTTGCAAATATTGAGGTAGAAAACAATAAATAAATAATAATAACCAGTAGGACAGAGAATGTGCAGTATAGTATAAATAAAGAGTGTTTACAGTGGCAGTTGGGATGTACTTTATCATCATTGTTATTATTATATATAAAACAACAATTGTTATTATTATCAGCGGTAGTAGTATTGTTATTGTTATTGTTGTTGTTGAACAGTTCAGTGTGTATATGCACTGTGTTAGGAGGAATAAGTTCCATTGAGGGGTGTGTGGGTACAATTTATGATTCAGTTATCCAGAAAATACAGATTTAAACACATCACGTAAGAAACCTATGTTAATAAAATTAACATGATGGGCAAATTCATTCAAATGAGCTCATATTAAAACTAAAGTTTCGCTCAGAAACCTGTATTTTCTCTTCTGAGTGAATAAACTCAATGGGGGGGTCAAGGCTCAGTGGTTATGCTGTGAAATGGTATGGCCCAGTATAGGGGTGTTCAAAATCGTATTTCGCTCCATGTGCTTAGTTTTTCCTGATACAGCAGGTATGGAAGCATACTTTAGCACTGTATAACCCTAAAACACCTTTAGTAGCGGTATAACAGCCTGAAGGAGCGTTACTTGCCATGTAAGAGGCTCAGAATCTGCTTTTAGAAGATAACCTTGGTAATAGCATGAACCATCTGCAGCAGTAAACACCTGCGAATTAATTACAAAAGAATCGGCAGATTGTGATGCTGCAGTAGGCAAATTTGCAGAAAACAGGCTTGACAAATAGCACAAAAAATACACCTGTCTCAGTGGCACCTTCCAGAGCTGCACAGGAGGACTCCATTGCCAGCTCGGAGGGGGGGCGGGGTGAGGCGGGGCCACAAGGGCTTTGGAGGTGTGGCTAAGCCTTGATCGACGTCTGCCCTTGAACTCACGAGAGGATTCAGTCAAGCGTGTTTGTGGCTGTAGAATAAAGTGCGCTACTGGGAGAAGAAACGAGGATGGAAACCTCATCCGACCGGACCCCACGTCCGAGCAGAAGTTAGATGCTTCGACATTTGGCGAGTAGGAGAGCCGGTTTAGGATGAAAGCCCTTTTGGCGGGTCAGGTGTTATCCAGCCCGAGTGAGAGCTCTCCGGACGGCTGATGCAGGCTATGGTGGGGGGACAACAGGATAAAGTTACCCTGCAGTGGACACTCCGATTTATTCCTTTTTAACGTTTCAGTGAGATCCTGTTCAACCTGTCCTCGGACCGGAGACACCCTTGAGTTCAGTAAAAGTCGGATGTGGCTTGGTTTAGGCTCAGTTTCTAGCGCTTGTCGAGTTTATTCCCTCCTCTGTGGACCCGAGTCCCGCTTCTGACACTGAACTCTAATGGATTAGTGCAATGGGACAATTTAACTTCACACCCGGGTATGTTTGTATGTGTGTAAAGAGTGAGTATGATGTATGAAGGGTGTATGAGGACCTGTGTCTGAACTCGACATCACCATGGACAAAAAGAAGAAGAGAAAGCAGGAGAACGGGACAGGCTCCTCGCAGGAGCCACAACTTCGTATCAACCTGCCGAGCTCAGCCAAGGAACGAGTCCCCAGGTACAACAAAATTACTTACATTACCCACATTACTTATTTGTGCTGTGTGTTTGTAATTATCTCCCCCAGTACAGGAAATATTGCAATATGTGTGATGGATGGATTGAAAAAACTCAACTTTAAATCTACACTGTTTAAAACTCAACTACAAACCTGCCCACACTGTTAAAAATTCAACTAGCATCAAAGCACACAGCATCAAAACATTATACAATTCTCATCTACAAACCTAGACTGAAAAACTCAACTACAAACCTGCACTGTTAAACTCAACTACAAACCTACCTACATTTTTAAAAACTCAACTATAAACCTACACTGTTTAAAACTCACCTATAAATCTGCCTACACTTAAAAACTCAACTCAACATCAAAGCACACAGCATTAAAACATTATACAATTATATCAACTACAAACCTACACTGTTAAAAACTCGACTTCAAACCTACACTGTTAAAAACTCGACTTCAAAACTACACTGTTAAAAACTCGACCACGAACCTACCTACACTGTTAAAAACTCAGCTACAAACCTACACTATTATACCACAAAGTTGACCAAAAACCCGGCACCACTAAAACTTGCAACTACAAACCTAGTCTGTTTAAACTTGTTTGGACAATGTTCAAATACAACAAAATTGAACTGCCAACACCACACCACTAAAATACACAACCAGTGAGACACCACTGAAACTCGCAGCTTCATTCGAGACACTGTTAAAACCTGCCGCTGCATTCCTACAATGACCCTGCACCACTGAAACTCGCTGCTAACTAAACCACATCATCTCGCCACGTCTCACAGCTTCAGCCCTTTTGTACACTTTTGGTGACGCACGCCTCTTTTTCCTGAATTGCCTAGAAGGCATCTCTTGTGTCACAGGGTCTTCGTTAATAAACACAGGCCCTTTTGGAATCCCAGCAGAGTTGCCAGTTCACGCCTTTTCTCTGTGCCTCTAAGCCATTTGATCTTGTTACTTTGTGCTGAGCAGAATACTTTTAACTCTTCCTTTAACTCTGGATCTTTTTCCATTCGATCTCTGGGAAGGCTCACAGCAGCTACTGATCCTGTTGCATAACGCCTGTTTAATGTAAGCCACCCGGAACTACCTGTGCAGGGTTCAGGTGCATTAGGGAGGAAAGACAAAGGAACTGTGTTTTTATTACTCTGTCCGCAGTACTGAAGGTTTCCGCTCACTCAGTGTCTCTTGCATATTTTCTTGTATAAGAAAACCAGCCCAAAACTGCACTACTTGGAAATGTGAGAAGAGTAGCTTTATTTAATGACCATCTTAAAATGCATTTCGAGGTGCATGTTAAAATTTCGAATGCCACATACCTCACACATTTCTATAGAACGACAGTTGCACAACTATGAATGCTGAAGATGCAGCAACAAAACCCAGACATACCACTTCTGTTTTAATGTTGGTGTCTGTTTTGAAACCTCATAGATTTACAATTACGGCTTTTAGCAGATGCTTTTATCCAAAGCGATTTCCATTCCCTAACTACAGGGAACAGTCTCCTTGGAGCAACTTGGGGTTAAGGGGCTTGCTCAGGAACCCAGTGGTGGTGCTGAAGGTAGGATACGAACCCATGACCTTTTGGTCCAGAGGCAAGTGTCCTACCCACTAGGCCGCCACCACCCTAGATGAGCTTTACTAGATCATCTTAAGAAGTCAGAGAATGAAATATAGAGATCCAGCCCCCCTCCCCAAACTTGCTCTAAGGCTTTGTTCTCCCTGCAGGGCATCTTGGATTTATTTGTTAAATCTGATTCTTAGTCTTGAGTCTTCGGATTTCGAGCCACAAGTGACCAAAGCCGATTTTTATTACTTTAGTCACATTTGCTCGTATATCCTTATTAGTGGAAATAGTGACAAAGCTCACACTGACTGGAGAGGAATTACACTAAACAAACCAGTCACATTAAAAGGGGCTTAAATATGTACTGGCCATAACTGCTACACTGAGCGTACTGTATTTCAACTGCAGCTTACTCCCCAAGTAAAGGTGCCACTGAAGTGTTTCTCTGTGTTTACAATGTAATATATGTAATATAGCACTGACTTTTTCTCACACGTTCTTACATCAACAACTGCTGCCCTCAAATGACGACAAAACACATTAAATCCAGAAATCTGAATCAGATTTTTCAACCGCCTATATCTTTGAAGCTTTTATCCCAAGTTGCCAGATTCATTACAGGGTTTGTATTTGTCTTATTTTCTTAGCACTTGTCAAAGTGAATTAGTTTTATGTGGATAGCAGCTTTGATTACCCTGAAGATCTCTTCAGTGTATGTAATAATTCTGTAATAATTCTGGAAGTGCAAGACAATCTACAAATAGACATTAGCAGTGTTTGTCATTTAAGTAAGTTATTAATCTGCCAAAAATGGATAAACACAGTGTGCAGAGGCTCACAATTACCATCACTCCAACATCTTGAATCAACGGAGCTGTGCTTTAAGCAAACACTGAATAGTTATCTTGAGGCACTAAGGGTGGCACAAGACCAAAACAGTACTCGCAGTTTATAGATCGCTTATCAGAACAGATGCAGCGATACCAGCATCCTTCTGATTTATCATGGAGTTTTAACTAGAAAATAAAATGAAGAGTGACTGGTAAGCTTTAGCAATTACTCGGAAGTTGCTGTGTGGTTGCTTGGGCGTTGCTAGGTGATTGATATCGTGTTCCTTCTTGTTGTTAGGTTATTGCTAACTGGTTGCTATGGTATGTCTGTTGGTTAACTTAGCATCCCAGGTGGTTACTAGGGTGGTGCCAGGTGGTTATTATGGTATCCAAATTATAAAAGCACACCATTCCTGATCAGACCGAACAGTCCAGAGTTGCAGGATGAGGTTTGTCTGTGGAAAAAATGTTAAATAGATTTTATCACTAATATTGTACCATATCTGCCCATTTCTACTGTATCCAACATTGTCTTAAAGGGTCAGTTTCATGTAAAACCAAGTTTCTTTTTGAAATTTCCATTTAAAATGTAAGATGTGGCATTTGGCATTTTACACTGTTTGAAATGTACAAGTTGCTCTGTAGTTTACATGTGACATTTATACATGTATACATGAAAATTATGCTGTAAACTTTTAAAACAGCCTGGTTTTGTGATATCACTAAAGTTCCATATTTCCGTCCATTGAAACTGTGCTGTTAAGCCCCTCATCTGGGCTACATTTCAGTCTGTGCTGACAGGGGACATTTGGGGAAACTGGTCGATTTGGCTTAAAGTATTTACACAGTTAATTCCCTTAGAAATCACAGAACCCCTTCAAGTCAAAACAATCCAGTTCAAATTGTTATATTCACGTACATTTCCTTACTGGTCTCCATAGTGTGGACCCATATGGTTTCGAGAGATCTGATGATTTTGACTATGAATCCTATGAGGAGCTCATGTCCGAGTACTTGGTCGTACTCATCAGGCGGTCTATCAAGTGGTCTAAACTGCTGCAGGGGAAGAGCCGAGTCGAGAAGAATCTGAAGGGTGAGTAGGAGCTACGACGTAAACACAAACATTCACTTGCACATTGTGTTCTCTGCATACAAAAACACGCACCTCAGAACACGTGGCATTGGGTAAAATGACATATAAATGTACGTTTTTCAGTTTAGAATTTCCATTGAAAAATGTGGTTATATATTTTATCATTTAAATTTGTTGCATGATGTCTGTTTTTGCAAAGGGAATGTAAAAAAAAAAAAATAATTGGAGGGCAGTTACTGTCATAGACTGAAAATAAACAAATCATGCCTTTTAAAACATGCTTCAGCTGTGTAGATTCTTCACACACAGTGTTTAAATGGCCTTGGCTCATGTGAAACCCTGTCCTCCGACTATTTGCTTCATTAAGCCCTTTTTTTTTATAAACTGTTTTTCTTCAAAATGTTTTCCCCCAGTCTTAACACATTTGTGCCATAGCTTCTTACACACCTGACCCTGCTTACTAAGGGCTTGCTAAGCAGCTCATGAGCCGAGTCAGATGTGTCAAGGCATCGTCTTATAGCAGTCTTAAAGTGGCTGTAAACTTCAAACAACAAAAAACCTGCTGCTGCACCTACAAAAATTGGTCCTCCATACTAGGGCTATCAGATGTTCCAATTTGAACATTCCCTTTCCCTCACAAGATTGTTGTCCAGGATGCTACCAAGGCCTATTCTGATGGAAACTGCTTAATCATAAACTCCAAGGCATTGAAGAGGTGGTGGCGGCCTAGCGAGTGAGATACTTGCCTCTGGACGAAGAGGTCATGTGTTTGAATCCTACCTTCAGCGTACCACCACTGGGTTCCTGAGCAAGACCCTTAACCCCGAGTTGCTCTAGGGAGACTGTCCCCTGTAGTTAGAGAATGGAGGTCGCTTTGGATAAAAACCGTCTGCTAAACGCCGTAAATGTAAATATCATGTTGTCATTATAAGCTAGTGAAAGAAATAATTTGTAATTGGTGTGGCGTGGCAGCCTAGTAACTGTCGCTTGTGATAAAGTTAATTGTATTTAGCTTGGAGCACATGTCTGATTAATTTAATTTGAAAGCCCTGTTTTGTCTCATGAGGCAAGACAATATTATTTGGACCATCACAGACGTGGGAGGTCTCAGAATACTGTGTTCTGTTTGGGAGCTTCCTCCTTTCACATCCTTTATTTTCAAATGTCTTTGTTTGAAGTATACTGCTTGGTTCTGGAGTACCTCTGTCCTGCCCATTTCAGTGTTTTTCCTGCTCTAACACCTCAGCAAGGGCTTGTTGTTTGGCCGATTAGTTGAATTCGATGTGCTAGAGCAGAAAAAACTCCAAAGTATGCGGGATAAGCCAGGACCAAGGTTGAGAGCTACTATCTTGGAGGCATAGATTATGACTAATTTTCTACTTTTCTCACAGTAAAGCGTTATGTGCGGAAAGGAGTCCCGAATGAGCACCGAGCTTTGGTCTGGATGGCAGCGAGTGGCTCCCAGGAGCAGATGGAGAAAAACCCAGGCTACTACCACTCACTGCTTCAGGCCCAGCATGACCCTAAACTGGTGGAGGCCATTCGCACAGGTTGGCATGGTCCACACTATGTGATAAAATTAGGACTGCCAGGATTGCTCCATTAAAATTCAATTACTTGAGTAAATTAAGTAAACATAAATCACCTTCGCAGTGAACTGGCATAACGAATAGCAGTTTGCATGATGGCAATGCGTTTCTAAACAATGTTTTTCTGAATTTCACTGCGAACTGCGGATCCTGATGTAAAACTCAATTACGCAGGGTTTTATTTAGTTTTTGGAACAAAGGGAGGGTTTCCTGAACTGAAATTCGGCCTAAATCTAGACCTGCACAGTTTAATATCCATGTCCAGGTTATCGCCCTATATTCCTTTGATTTAAAGTCTATTTTTATTGTTTTCCCTTTTAATAGACTTCTCATGGCTGTTGGCCCTTTTTATGATTACACAATCAGTCATCAAAACAAACATTAGGTTATTTAGTCTGTAATACATTTGCTACTTATGAAATGGCAGCGCTGTCCATTTTGAGCGATTGGTTGTATAGCGGATACGTGTTTGTGTGTTTACAGATTTGCACAGGACCTTCCCAGACAATGTGCAGTTCCGGAAGACGGCCGAACCTTGCCTACAGAAGACCTTGTATAATGTGCTGCTAGCCTATGGACACCACAACAAGGCAGTTGGGTATTGTCAGGTAAGAGGGTCAAAGAATATCCTTGCTAAACTTTGATCTTTGTGCTTCAACATTGCTGAGCCAGAGGAAAGTCTTTGTGCAGGATGGGCACAAGGTCTACTCTCTAGAGAGGTAATGAAGGGTTTGAATGCAAGTTAATATTTTGAAGCTCTAGTGTTGTTGATACAGAGATCAAAGTCTACCACACCTAGGTTCCTGTGGATCCCTTTTAGTCATAATGTGGTGTTTATAATGCTCCTGGTGTGATTTCTGGCCGTGCTGGCGCCTCCCTGCACACGGTGAAACAATCTTTTCCACCTTGACAATGTCAACATTTCAGAAGCACCGAACAACAGATTTCCAATGCAAATATTTTCACAAATTCATTGCCTGCCACCTGCTCAGTTCCTGTTTTGTGTAGTCACCACAGTTTTCCCTATAATTTTTTTTTTTTATTATTATAGTCAAGCTGATGTCAACTAGTATATCATGAACTCTGGAATTTAACCCTGGATTCTTTTGCAGGGGATGAACTTCATCGCTGGGTACCTTATCATCATCACCAAAGATGAAGAGAAGTCCTTCTGGTTGATGGAGGCGCTTATAGGCAGAATACTTCCAGGTTTGTGTGATCTATGTGAGATTTGTGCAGATAATGTAATAGGATGATAATGGATCATATATAGTGCATTGATATACTCAGCTCCTCAAAATTACATTAAAATGAGATAAATAAGTATTTCTCCAGAAGGAAAGACAGGTGTAATACAATTTCTGACACCCCTACAGTTTGATGTACTATTTCTTTACTGTTGGCACTGTCTTCGGCTTGACTCCTGCTTTGTCCAGTCATTATAAAGAAAAGGCTTAGTAGCTTAGCCTTCTAGGTTCCTTGTTTAGTGTTTTTACTTCTGTGTATACTATCGAATAACATTAGCTGGACAGTGACCCATCCCCACAACCAGAGTAGGTCCACCATGCTCACAATCTTATCAGCAAAAAAGTAGATAACTTTTCTAACGAGCTGTAAATTGGGTCTAGTTTGGTGGGTATCGCAAACTGAAGGGAGTAAAATACTTAATAAATGAGGTAAAAAGCTGACCCCTATAAGTGTTACTGTATTATTCACACTATTAGGTTCTTATAGAGTATGTCTACCTCTACGACCTACAAAGTACAGAAACGTAGCGCTTAAATCATGCTATGATAGAAAACCATCAGTCTAACTGATAAATCATCGCAATCAACAAATAGACAAATGAAATGCAAGCTTAGCGCGATTTCACTGTGCATGTTTCAGCACTTATGTATCTAAAAGTTGACCAAATGCAAACCACTGATGGGACATTACAGTGGTTGCCTTTACTCCATCAGTTTGTGTCGCAACATACTGTACATTCATGGTATTCGTGGTGAGTTGCAGCTATAAATATGTATGAGAGTCGACTGACGTGTGTTTAGGTGTCTAAACCAGAGCTATTCTCAGCGCCTCAGCGCTCCTCCTGAACTATGAATAAACCTTGTCTCAGGTCACATGATTCTGATCTGCTGCAAGCCTGTTTAACTCCGGTCACACCCAGGAGAGGGAGACACATTATGCACACACACACACACACACACACACACACACAGGAAGCTGACTTCCTTTCCCATATTAGCTGTATTACCCCAGATTAAAGAATTGAAGTGTGTATTAATAACACAAGTAGTGAATTAGTACTGCATTCTTACTGCAGTCAGTTCCTGTTAGGATTTGTAGGTCACTGTGCAGAAGATCTAGAAGTCTATGGGGGCACAGGTCTCATTCAGAACACGTGTAGCACACAGCCTGCTTTTTCAAAGCTGGGTTGGCCTGCAGCATTGCTGAACACCTCATGGTGATCAGTTGGTGATGTGGAGAAGGCAATCCAGCAACATGGTGCATCAACCAGAGTGATATTTATTTGTACTCGATTGCGACTTCTGCCTGCTCTTAATTCTGCTAAGAAATCTGTAATTAACATAAATCCAGCATCTTATTAGACTGAACTTTCTTTGACAAAATGAGTTGAATAAACAAGTTATGTATCATTTAAATAAATAAGACAATTTGAACGTATACAAAAATGAACAGCAACATGAAGTATAGTTGTATTTAAGTAGATAAATATATACAAACAATAATTTTCCTTATTTATTTCAAATGCCACTATAGTACTATTACATAAGCCTTAAAAACTGTTACTTTCACCCATCAGTGCCGGGTGGGTGAGATATAGCGAATACTCGTTTTCACTTGACTGTTTGTCTTCATTAAAAATTGCTGAACTAAAGAAATATATTCCCATTTCATGTTGTATATTCAAATATTCTACATATTTTCCATTCATTTTGTCAAATTAACTAAAAGCTGGAAGATAATGGAAACTTGGCATCATAAAAATCATATGCCTAAATCATCACACACACACACCTCAAACCATATAAAGTTAAGGAATCTGTAATAGATTTGATTATGTGGTTTCTGACATTATAAAAAGTGAACTTTATACAACTTAAAATTACTGTATTCTTTCGTGAATTTTCTCTGTACTTTGACCATTTTATAGCCAACATTGTATCACAAAGTGTCAGAAAAAACAGACTCTTTGAGACTTTGACTATTCAACCTTGTGGTTAGATGCTTCTATTTGTTAAACAAAATACAGTGTAGAACAAGCGAAGAATACTTTCAGTGCCAAATATGGCAAGATGACAAATCTTGGCTGATAGATTATATTCGGGCTGATGGGGGGAAAACCCCTGTCAGTTTGATTATTAACTGCCTGAACTTGATGAACATGGACTTTCTCGATCTCCTAGATTACTACACACCAGCCATGCTGGGCCTTAAGACGGACCAGGAGGTGCTGGGTGAGCTGGTGAAGGCTAAGGTGCCTGCCGTGTGGGGGGCCATGGTCGAGCACAACGTTATGTGGACACTGGTGGTGTCTCGCTGGTTCATCTGCCTCTTCATCGACGTCCTACCTGTAGAGGTAAGACGTGAACTTGTGTAGAAAGATGTGACGTGTGAACAGATAATGGCTGTAAGAAAGTTTTGGACACTACTTTCCAATCCAGGTGGTTCTTACAGGTTTGTTAATTATCTTGTGAGATAAAGGTAAGGAAAATAACAACCCCCCCTCTGTTCATGTATCTGTGGTGCAGGAGTAGGTTTGGGAAACGATGACTGTTTTACTTTGCTAATTGGATTGTGCTTGACTGATTACTTCCCTAATATATCTGTGAGGCTGTGGGAGCCAGATAACTTTGCAGATTAGCAGAAAAGTGTAAATGGTCGGAACTGGTGCTATAAGCCCACCTAGTAACTTAAGCTTCAGTGCGGCCCAATGATCTTCTTGCATATACATAACACTTTGTGGTGAAATGTATTGTATTTATTTAAGACTGTTCTGCGGATCTGGGACTGCCTGTTCTACGAAGGCTCCAAGATCCTGTTCCGCGTGGCGCTGACCCTGATCCATCACAACCAGGACCTCATCCTGCAGGCGCGGAACCTTCCCGACATCTGCGACCGCTTCAAACAGATCACCAAGGGCGCCTTCGTGGAGGACTGCCACACTTTTATGCAGGTAGGACACGCATGAGTACCTACAGAGGAGATTCAGAAAGTAGACGTGCCTTTATTCAAAATGCAGAACGTGAAGTGATTCGGTTCAGTGCGGCTGTTGTAAAACAGCTTTATACACCAAACTCATCAGCGGTGGCCTGTAATTAGGATCAGTGATCAAAACTGGCGAGCGCTAATGTTTGTGAGGTTTTCCTTGAATAACTAAAAGCATGGACTGTCCATGTTTTCAGAATTTTCAATTACTTTCTGCCGCCACAGTGGGACTGATCCCAGAGCCACCCCTACTATTGTCTTTCTGCACTTTTGTCTTTTCCTACCCTTTATCTGTTCTCGCTCTATATTCCAGAATATCTCCAGTTTGATAATTGTATAGATTTCCTGATTTGTTCTGCTCTTCTGTTTTTCTTTTCTTCAGAACATTTTCAAAGAACCCGGTAGGCTGTCCATGGCAACCATCACCAAGCTGCGGGAGTCATGCCGAGCGCGGATTATGGCTGAAGAGTCTTGACCCTGTCTCTCTCCCCTAATGCTCGACGCATTCCAGGCTCATATTTGCACTGTCCTATTTTTTTCCTGATACCAGAGACTGTTTAGAACCTGTTATTAGTTTCTACACGATGACGCAGAGAACTGTTTTTCTTACTTTTTTTTTTTTTGCTTAGATGTAGCACGTAGAGCTCTTGACTACATTAAGCAGGATTGGACATTATTCATATAGTTACACTGTACAGTTTGCTCATTTAGTTCAAAAATTCTGTATCTGCAATGTTCAACTTCCAAACATCTAGAGTTGCTTAAATGGACTTGCTGTCAGTTTTGATATTAATTTTTTTTTTAATATATATATATGTATATTAATCGTATATGGTGGTGGCACAAGTCTTAAAAGTTCAAGCCTGGTGTAGATTTTTCTTCCTCTTAAAGGCTTATAAACTCCTATTTTGGTAACTTTGCACATTTCTCCAGATAGATCATGTCGTGGTCTACAAGGTTTTCATGACTGTCGTAAAACTACTGTGAAAAGAAGAGTCCGGTACTACTGTGTATGCACTACGACATGGATTGTTTTTCAAGGGCTTTTGTCAGATTTCCCTCCACGTTTAAGTGAAACGTTGGCAAGATTCAGTTTATCATGTGGTCAATGTCAACAAGATCACATGGTGTGTATCACAAGGTGATGCAGTTTGTTTTGTCAGGAAATCTCACGTATGGAATGTGTTAAAACTGTTTTCAGAACCCCTCATGACTTTTGTAATCTTTTCTAGGATTAAAAGCTACCATTCTGATACCTCAAGGACATTTCTGTTTTCAATACAATGGTGTAAAAGTAGTACTTATTCCTCACCAGTTTGCCAAGGGCATGATTCCGTTCTAATTTGCCTCTTAAATGTTGCATTTAGACTTGCGATGGTCGGACAACTGGACCATGTTGAAATTTTTGACCTTAAATCCACCAGTTTGATAATGCAACAGTCCAATTTAAAAGGTATCCTTTAATAATAAATTATTGAGGAGTGTTGCATTCCCCACCTTTCTACTGCAGGTATATTATTCATCTCATCATCAGATCTTGGTATCTCAGCATGTTTTGTTTTTTGTTCAGTACATAGTATCTGGTGGTGTTTTTATTGGTAAATGTAGGTGGAAACCCTTGGTCCAGTGGGAGATGTAGCTTCAGTGGAAAATTTGCATTTTAATTACTGAACATGCGGACAAGTAAGTGTTCACCTCATTTATTGACCTCACCAAGATGCATTAAAAAACACTCTACAAAAATAAAAGCTCAAATCACTGCAATTTGATAACTTGAAAGCAGATTAGATGTGACGGCATGTTTTGAACAACTGTTCAGTTTCAAACCTTGTCAAATATGCTGCACTTGTAACTAACTGCAGTGCAAACCCATTCAAAATGTACAGTTATACCCCTTTTGATGCCAGTATTCAGTACTATTCACTGTTCTCAGCAGTACACAGAAGCTGTAGCACCCTGTATTATGTCACCAAGAACTGCTACAAATGTTTTTCATAGTTTAAGGAAGTTAAACGGCAGCAAAAACCTTGACTTGTTATTGCATGTATTTTACACGATCTCAAAATGTCTAAATTGCCTACGTAGTGCTGTATGCGCATCCTGGAGAGAGATGTGCAGGTTGCTGAAGACCCCTGGTGTAAATCACCTTAGCAAGTGGAGATAATAAAAGAGGCAAGTAAAGATACTCAATTTTCCCTTTTTTGCTAGAGCCTCCAGAAAAGTCAAGATGACCATTGGTACACAACCAAAGGCAAAGAGGGGAAAAAAAATATATATATATATATTTGGATGACGTTTTGAAACCCGCAGTCTGGTTCACACCGAATTCGTAACAAATTTACTTCGTCTTGATCTGCTCAAGCCCTGACTATACTGAGGAGCAATGAAAATATGGAGCAAAATCTTTGGTCTGCTGTGCGCAAAGAAATGGGTTGACACTGGCTGAGAAAAGGTTTTCATATTTAAATAACAGATGAATAATATAAAGAGCCCACAGAACACCAAATTCATTCCAAAGTATACAGAGTCCGTATGAGGAAGCAAATTAGAAAAAACAGCCGGTTCTGATTAATTGTTTTATGATGCCACTTCATGCTCTTATTCCTTCAGTTTTGCTCCACCCATTCATGTTGAAGGCAGAAGCAGTGTTTCAGTTTCTGCTTTTGAAATTAGGCACAGTAAGTTAAAGGTCATTCAGAAAAATGTAACACATGGGGACCTTAAATATTACACGAACCAAGGCGTGAATAAAAACAGAATCAATCTGCTCTGGTGCAAAACACCCTTTTGATTCAAAATAGGCTGCTGCTGAGGGCTACAGTTTCTTTCTTGTAAATCCTCAAAGTATCCAGACCTTAAATCAACGTGAGAAAAGTTGAGCTGTGAAATTCTACAGGTGAGGGAGGGACACAGAGTGAGAATATGCTGCAGGAACCAGTGCAGCGGGTTGCCAAATGTGGGAAAATACTTGAAAAGCGCGTTAATTATTTAACGCGGACTCATATGCCCTCGTCACTTGATGCCACTCTCCCTCTATCCTGGGTTTCTCCTTCAAAAGACACGCCCAGGTACACTAACAACTTTAAACCCTGTGCGTCACTCACTCAGTTCACTTGTGGCTGGTGGATCCGATTAAAGCAATAGTTTTGCAAATTTTTCCCGAAGTTATGCAATTAACCCCTTACCCTGAAACATATCGGCCAAGATGTGTTTGCACAAAACCACTATCTGGTTAAAACCAAAAAGAAAAAAGCTAAATCTTAATCTTTTTATAACTTAAAAAGGTCAACGCTTATTTACACAAAAATCAATTCCTTTAAAAAATAACCTCTCTGAAAAGAACAGACATCAGTACAATTGGGATCAGCCATGTCTGAAAAACACGAGTTAACAATAAATGGGGTCCAACAGAAGGAAGGTTGGGATTTAACTCCTGGGAGTCTGAGACACAAAAGGTTTGTGTTGAGGGGACTAGAAAGAGCTGTTAGTAATAATTAGGTGACTTTTGTTTTTCTTCCTCCTTGAGTAATCCAGTATTAGGGAGAACAAACAGAAAAAGTGGAACAACAAAGTACACACACACACACACACACACACACACACACACACACACACACAAGTCTTTCCTCAGCAGAACCCCAGTCAGTCCATAGTAGCAATGATTTTCCTCATTGTTAAGATTTGACTGGTAGTGGTGGTCTTGGTGGAGTTCAGATAGTCTGGTAGCCTGCGTGACTCCTCTTTCTGCCTATCAGATACGCTATAAGAACAATAAGGACCAGACCAGCCAGGGCAGCGCCCACGATGATGGGGATCAGCATGTTGTCCTTGTCTATCTGGCACTCCTCGGCTACAGAGGGGGGGCACACACAGAGAGGGAAAATACATGAGAACTACACACACGAACAGACCTGTTTAAGGTTACTGAGCAGAGGCATTAGTGTAGGGATATTGTATTACAATGCTCTTGCACTGTGCACATCCCAGGGCTCTGAATCATCATATATTTTGCCAGATAAATAGATGCACCTGCCTTGTAGCTATACTCACTGGCCATTTTATCAGAAACACTTACCATACAGGTGCCTTGTTTAGGTTGAAAGTTATTGTCCATCTGTTGCTGCAAAATTTATCAGCCCCGTCTAAGGAGCCACTATAGGATCACAACCAACTGATACGGACTAGTGCACCCTTTTAAGTCTAGCAGTGACAACAGGCGGTAGTGCCTCTGTATGTTATGCATATCACATAGCCATCAGTAATTGTAAGCCCACAAAGTGTACCTATATAGCAAGTGCAACAAATAAAATGCTCAGTGAGTGCAGGAACAATGCAGGACCACCTACTAAACCAGCAACTAAATGTATTCAACATTTCAGAAGCATTACAGTGGCAGACTTATGTACAAACAGATTCAAATATACATGTCCTGCTTAATGACCCACACTTATTTTAAGTACAAAAAAGGAAAGCTTAAAACCAGTTAATATTCCAGGTGTTTCCAGAATGATGAATGGTCTGCTGATGATTCTAAAAAGACTGCATGAAGTTCTAACAAAATGAATATTTATAATGACTTGTATTTTGAAAGGGACAATCAAAAGGTACTATGAATTCATAGATACAGCATATTATTTATCCTTGCAAAACTTGTGATGGTATCAAAATATATCAGAATTGTTCTTCTTTTTGGGTCAGTAAAGTTTGTAGACAGTTATACAGAATTCTTATAAAGAATGGTATATATTTAAGGGATAATTAGGGTACAACTTATTCTGTCCAGTATAAAGAACTGGTGGGATTTCTTAAGGCCTTCCGTCATGTTATCAGCTATATGCTGCATAAATATGATTTGGAAACAATTCTTGAAGATCAACGGATCTTTCTAAAGCCCTATTCACTCAAATGTAGTTTGTCTACAACTTGATCTGCAAATGACAGTAAATCCTAGCACTCTTCTGAGTAATGTGACAGTAATCCAGAATCTGCTTTAAGCTGGAAAACTCAGTTCATTGTTATGAAAAGTCTTCCACAGAGGACCAAAGTTAACACAAGTCACTGAAGGAGACGAAGGGTCCACCCTACCTGATCCAAACTGGTTGCTGCTGACCCCAAAGGGCTGTACTTGTAGTCTGAAAGTGTTGAGGGAAAAGGAGTCTGCCACAGACAGAACCTGCTCAGATGTGCACATGTAGGAGCGGCCTAGCGTGGCTTGCAGGTAATTTAGTGTGGTGTTGCTCACGGTGAACGGAGCTGCCGAAAACAACAAACACAGGTCACTTTTTTTTTTCTTTTTAAAAGTTCCCCCATATTCTATACTTGGTAGGATCCACAAGGAAAATGTTTGTCATTTAAAACTTCAATAAGATTCAATAGAACTGACAATCCAAGACATTTGAAAGTTGCTGTAAACTAACAATCAAAGAAAGTTTTGCCATCATACAACTTGAACAGTAGCAAAAACATGCTGCTGTAATATTTCATATAAGGTTGAAGCGTTCTCTTTTCATTACCCGTCATATCAGGCCAGGACGCCGACAAATTCAGAGCACTGAGGTGATACTTTTTGGAGGTGACATTCTGCCGACATAAAGAAGACAGAAATTAGGGAAAATCTGAATGGAAATGAGAGCAGGTGCGTTTATGTATTTCACCTTTCATAGGACCAAACATCACAATGATAGGAAAACATGAAAATGAAAAAACATGAAAGACTACCTTTTACTTACTGAATTTTGAGTTAGAATTAGGTGGAGCTAGCTGAGTAATATTACATACAACCTACGGTTGTGTCAGTGGAAGTCCTCAGAAATATAATTATACTGAACTGTGCGTTGTTAACGCCCCTTACCAGTGTGAATGCGAAGCTGAGGTTGGTGAGGTCGGACATCAGCACCAGGGTGGCGGCCATGGGCTCACATGACCCTGAGAAAGACGTGCTATTGGGCTGCAGGTTCACTATTCCTTGAACAGTCTTTGGAAAATTATGGAGAGGTAAAGTTTAGAGTCCAAACAGCATCATAAAACGAGCTGATCAAAATTACACAGACAATTTCATTGTTCATTACTTCAGCTTCATGTCTGTTCAGTGTTTTGAGTATGATATTTTTACAATGAGAAAAATGTTTACCTGGCAGTTAAACCTGAAATTAAAAACAAGGTTTATATGCAGCTAAAACTAATTCACTTGTCCTGGTGTTTTATAAGAGTCTTATCAGACATGGAGTGGTTTGTACATGTCATGCTACAAGCCGCAGCTGTTTCTATATGACTGATAAACAAGGTAATAAAAGACCATATAAAAGACCAAAGCTTCTTATCCATTACTGAAGGTGCATTCATATTAGCAGTGAGCAGAAACCTGTGGTCCTGCAGTCTATGGTTTGGCTCAACTACAGATTTTTTTTTCCCCTTCTCAGTAAGAGACATGCTGTTGTGTTCACTGAATGTCTGCAGGTTACACTGATAGACAGCAATGCTATTATCAAACCACTGGTATATACAGCAATGGTCTGATAAATAGCATTGCGGTCATACATCTTTGAACACAAAGAGAAGATAAAACACATGCATGTGTCAAAACATCGCCAAAAATACACGGAATGCACACACATGCAGAGACTATTTATTCTGTCGTCGGTCCATATAGCATTCATAATTCTAATAAACCGCACTAGTGTTTGTTTGGAAGTGGACACCAGTTCTTCTTAACCCAAACCAGCTGAACAAAACAAACCCGCCAAGTCTGATCACACCCTAAGAGTGTGAGTGCACTTAATCTCTCTATGGAAACATGTGTCTTCACCTTGTTCTGAGACCTTGAGAAGTATGTTACATTAAGCTGTAGTCCCATTTTTGCCAGAAGACACACGGTGCCGTTGCTGTTGGTGACGTTGTAGGTGCCGCGCTCTGGGTTGCGGGGTGGAGAAGGGGCCGGAGTGGTCATCGGTGACTGTGTAGGTGCTACGGTGGTGGCAGGAAGATCAGCTGAACATACACTTTCTGAAGAACACATAAAACATTAATATAGTTATTTAATAATTAGTTTATTATAGAATCACAATCATGCGGGGTCATTACAATAATTATTTTATTATCAGTTTATTATAGAATCATAATCATCCAAAGTCATGTAACAGAGACTTGATATCAGCTTACAAACAAAGTAGATTATGAATATGTGCGTTTTGCAGGTTGAAGAAAATATGAACTAATACAGCAGATGGTCAATTCACCTCATTCTCCATGAACTACTGCTTTTTCTCTCCCATTTATTTGCAGCCAGTTCCCACCCACAAGCTAGTTTTCCCCCTTTGACACAATCTCACCAAGACAGGAGGATATAGGCTAGGATGTGGTTTCTCCAAGACACGTTAAGTGCCACTATGCTGTTTTCAAGTTGACACACAACACCACCACACAGCTCAAACACACCTGGACTAACAGCCAATTCTGTTACACTAACTAACAGCTTCATGCTGAATGATGGGAGGACAGTGAGGGTGACTCATTGACGTCAAGGTAAGAACTGTGTAACAGTACATAATAGTTACAATAACTTGTACCATCTGTGCTGAGGTTTGCGCTGGGCATGTAGGCTTCCATCCGGACGTTTGAGAAGGTGATGGTGACCCTGGTGCCCCCGAGAGAGACGGAGGTGGAGCTCAGACACCTGTAGGTGGTATTGAGCCGCGCAGAGATTCTTGAGGCGCTCGTAAACAAGGTAACAACCTCTGAATAGGTAAGAGAGGCTCAGATTTAGGCCTTGGAAGGACAGCATGTAAATCTTACATCTTAGGTTTGCAAGCGTTACGTTAAACTCTTTGTGTTTTGTTATATTTGAAATGAATAACAATAAATCATACAACATACATATAGAATATATCTATTAATAAAGTCTTAAATGACACCAGCTACTAATATTATGTATGTACAAACAAAGTAGATTATGAATATGTGCATTTTGCAGGTTGAAGAAAATATGAACTTCTACAGCAGATGGTCAATTGACCTCATTCTCCATGAACTACTGCTTTTTCTCTCCAATTTATTTATAGGATAAGAATGGAGTGTTTCTTACCCTTGCTGGTGGACTGTGGGAAGGTATCACTGTCGCTCAGGTTGTACTTCACGCTCAGATTGGAGACCCGGTACAGACGGCCATCGCTGGAGAACGCCAGGCCCAGAGAGTGACCGTCCCCGAAGGAGGCCAGCAGCTGTGGAGAGTCCCCACAGGAACTATCACTGCCCACTACTGCCGAGTCTGGGAGTGGCACAGTCACTGTGTTCTGTAGGGAACATATGAACATGGCCATGAAGAAGCTTGTTGAATGATATCCAGTATTGTGCATAAGTCTTAGGCACCTGTGAAAACATCTTAAAACTGTTTAGATGAATAGTGAATATTTTTTCACATTACAAATAACGTTATACAGTAAATAATGATTTTATGTACCGTACATCAATATTTTGTTTCAATGAAACACGCAATTGTTTCGTGTTCTTTAAGTACTGACCCTCTCATGATATAACCAAGGAACAATGTTAAACATCTAATGTCATGACAGTTTATCACATGCTAGTAGACATCAAATACTGTAACAACTGTCATGCCAGTTACCCGTGTATTGGAAACAGTGGGCATTTTACAAACATTTTATTTTATCACCATTCTCAATGATATACAGCTTTCCTAGCTATCTCCAGTTTTGTTCATCATTCTGGACACATGAAAAATGTATTTTCTTTTTTAACAGCATCATGCATTTTTAAAATTGAACAGAACTTAAATGCTAAATTGATTTATACATTTGGTTTATACAATTTGTTTAACATTAATTCCAAACATCCACATTCTGAACAATATTGTAAGTGTCTATGTGAATCTGAAGGTCATACCGTTCCATTGGTTACAGAGTAGGTTATGGAGAGGTTGGCAGAGATTTCTGCTTTGATGCACGTTGAATTCCCGTCTTTCACCTCAAATGACACGGCGTGTGTTACGGCAAGACAACCTGCAACAGAGAGTGTCAGAAACTCCAATTCATCAGGGAGAAAACCCAGACCTGGATTTTTACAAACATCTATTGTGTCTACTGTGTGTCACAGAGCTTGTCTCTTCTGAGTATATTAGTAATCTACTGATTAATTTGCTGATTCATCTAGTAATTAGAGGTTTTAAAAGGCGTAAAAAAAACCAAACAAACAAACAAAAAAAACCAAACAAACAAACAAACAAAAAAAACAATCTAAATGGCATCAGCTCCTCCATAACCTTCCAAAACTTACAGGTTCAAAAAACGTTAAAAAGAGTTCTTTGTCTTCACAATTACAGAACCTTTTTGGTGACACACACAACTATTTAAAAAAAAAAGTTCTTCAAAGCCATAGTTTTCAAAGTGGAGTCTGCAACATGTAGCCTTGGGATCCCTAAACCTGCTTCTGAGGCAAGAGTCTCAAAATTTAACATGAGTCCAAACCCGTATACTGTCTGCGCTCATCATTCTCTACCAGTTCCATTATAAAAATTTAATATAATTTCAACAGCAGTTCCGTTTTTTGGAGATTTTTACATTATGCACTACGTTCAATTCAAAAAGACTAATCCCCTCTTTATAACGAAACATGCAGCTGGTCAGTGCTCTTTAAGGACTTTTGAAGAATTGCAGTGCGGAGGGTACAGGGAAGTTTATTCACATTGGAAGGGGTACCTGGCTGAAAAAGGTTTGAGAAGCTCTGCTTTACAGAACCATTTATACAATGTTCTTTATATCTATCTATCTATCTATCTATCTACACACACACACACACACACACACACACACACACACACACACACACACACACACACCATATCCAGTAAGGAATTATTCAATAATCCTATTTAACATTGCAGAAAGCCCCTA
>JBBJLS010000082.1:18349179-18364251 GCA_037577275.1 Bryconaethiops microstoma
ATGCCCCGCACGAAGATATATATATATATATATATATATATATATATACACACACATACACACACACACACACATATATATATATATATATATAAAATATTTGTGACTTTTCCTATTTAGCCTTCCTATTTAGTCATATGCTACCCAGTGCTGTGTGTGTGTAAACGAAGCAAAACCAGAGCTCAAATTTCAGATTTTCCTGAAATTTCAGATAAAAAAAAAAGACATTTTACTCCTTGATTTCCTGGCCCTTATTGACACCTATTGATAAATCAATCCCAGCCCTAATTGTAAGCGATGCTGTTTTAGAGCAGGAGGACAAAAGCTGGAGACAATTTTTTTCTGATTTGAGGATAAATATATAGAAAAAGTTAAAAAAAAAAAAAAAAAACCCAAAAAAACACACAAACACACACACAAAAAAACAAATGATCAAGACGAAGTTGTTAAACTAGCCCCACACACAAGCATGGCATTGATTAACCGCCAAAAAACCCCAAAATGAGCAAGATGTGTTAGACAAGGGCTTCAGAGACGACTAACGCAATAAGACTGGCAAGTGACCCTATTTCTTTCATTATGTGCATGGTGTTTTGATCTGAGTGGAGAGTGGACATTGGTACGCACTCTCCGGTGTCCAAGCACGCACACACACACACACACACATACACCCACACACACACACACACACCCACACACACACACACTGGCATCGCACTGCACATCTCCCCTCGACAACGTCAGATGGTAAAATAGTAAGGCAGCTGTTCGCTTCCGTCAACTAAAAGTGCATCTCCGAACATATCCAGTTAAGACCATCCCGTCCCCCACACCCCTCCCAACCCCCAGCCCATCCCAACCCATCTCACAACAGTAGGGCGCCCATGCACTTGACTGGGAACGGCTTGGATCAGCAGATTTTTTTTTTTTTGGATTTTTTTTTTCCTTCCCAACGACTGCTTTGCTTCAGCTTTCACAGAGCCCAAGCGAGTCTCAAATCGTGGCCGGAGGAACTGGGGTGGTTCTCAGCTCCGGGACGCTCTCCCCCAGCGTTTTCGCTCTAATTCCAGTCGTCCAATCCTTTGCCTGTGTCTGAGTCTGAGCGGCGTGTGTCTAAAGGCCGTCGACGCAACTGCAGAGAATTATGGGGCCTACGCCGCGCGTTCTGAAGAACTCGCTGAAGAGGCCAAAATAGTTAGAGGGTCAGTGATTATGTTCCATCACATTCAGGCACAAATGCAACAGCAACTGACCTAACCCTGCTATCTACTGTTGCGAGGCTGGACAAGCCTAACAGATAATCAAAAATCCATTAATCCTAATGAGAAACTCAGTTTTGGGAATTTAGAACTGTCACAACACATGAAATTTTTTTTAAAGATTTTTTGGCAAACAACTCACTTCCAGTGTTGTACATTCTCATATTTACAAATCATGACACATCTCAACTCTATGCTCCATCTGAGGGCAGTGTACAGCCTGAGTCTGATTTTTACAGTCCGACCCAGTTAATGCCTACATGTATCTAAATCTTGACAGATTCATTTAATCATGCACCAGTTGCTGATATGTGGCCCAAACTATCATAAATACCATTTTGTGCCAATATCAAATGCATCGCTACGTTATTATTTAATTGCTTATATGCTATTATTAGCAGAAGCTCATGCTGCAAGAACAAAATGAGCTCAGTAACAAGTCAAATGTTAAAACAATACAGGTTCTATGGACAGTGCAGGACAGACATGCACTGAGAATAACATGCTCTGATGTCAAATTCCCTTGTTTGGTGTGGGCCATCGTAAAAATGCTACCCACACAGCAGACATCAGAAGGACGCACACAGTGTCTTCTAAAGAGTGTACCAGTTCCTCAATGGCTTTAATGTCCATTAGCTTTCTGCCAGCACTCTGTAAAGCTTGTCCAGCCATTCAACAGTAGCTATGAAAGAATTTGTGTTTCTGGCATGTAGGAAAGTAACCACACACAGGCATGTGTTCTCAAAGTGCACCGGAACAGAAAGACTGATCTAGGATCAGATTCAGAACAGGTTGATCCAGAGCAGCTCTGATGACCTTTCATGCTTTTTGAACACATACTCAGGTGTTTCTGCAGGGAGGGGGGGTCCCAGCCTCTGTGTGTTTACATCAATTTCTTACCTGAGTTTAATGATGCGTCAAGTCAGAAAATGGACGAAAATAATTGCTAGTCCGATATTTATCAGCATCACTAGTGCCACCAGGATTGAGTTAGGACCCTACAAGGCAAAGAAGGACACAAAACATTCATGGTTACTGTATTCTCTGATCTCTGATGTGGCAAATCTTTCTATCATGGAGCAATAGGACAGTTCAATAATTACACACCCAGTGTCCAATTTATTAGAAACACCTTCCATTTCCACCCTAAATGGTAATTTAATGAGCTCCATCCAATTATATAGGTTTATAGTTACCAGTTAAAGCCCATTTGTTGATGCACAATAAATCAGCCACGGTCTACCCCAATCATCACCAGCCAGTTGCAGGCCATAGGACCTTTGATGACCAGATATAATTTGGGTTGATCCATTCTCCCACATGGTAGACAGGATAGTCTGATGGCAGTGTGTTGCACCGGTACAAATGTATCAGACAGATGTTACGGCATTTAGCAGACCAAAGCAACTTCCATTCCCTAACTACAGGGGACAGCCTCCCTGGAGCAACTTGAGGTTAAGGGTCTTGCTCAGGAACCCAGAGGTGGTATAATGAAGGTAGGATTCGAACCCATGACCTCAAGTATTCTACCCACTAGGCCACCACCACATTAGAGTTGGCTGGATATTTACATAAGACAGTGTCACTGCTGGGTCAAGAGTGGCAGCAAAAACTGACCACTGATAAAATGCTAGAGGACTGCTCACACAAATAGTGCATCAACAGATGAGTTCCAGAGTCTTGCTATACACCATATATGAAACCACAAAGAAGAATAAAAATGCCACTGAAAAGTGTATATTTGGAGCATCTCAAGCAGGGATACTCAATACTGGTCTTATCAGGCTCAAAGTTCAATGATCTGCTATATCATACACTCCTTATTTATCTAATTTATTAATTAGGTGTGCAGACAAGCTGTGCTGAACTAAGGCCTTCCAGGACCTGAACTGAACACACAAATTGCACATATTTTCCATGGCAATAATGAGCTAATTGTCCATCAACAAGACGGTTGCGATCTGTAATATGGTGTATTTTGAGTGTATTTTTTAAGCATCATGTATCCCACTTGATTGTAGGCATGTGAGTTTACTTACTGATTCTTCCTGAACCTCCTCAGTCGTGATCTCCATGCTGGCTTTCTTGGTTTCTGCTAGACTCTTTGGCTTCAGCGATTCCTGCTTCTTCAGTTTGGGTTCTGGCTTGCTCTCTCTGGCCGGAGGACTCGCAGCATGCAACGAGTACTGTTGCATGCTGGGAGTCGGCATCCTGGCCAGGGCAGTGGATGTATCATGATCCTCCTCTTCCTCTGGCTCTTCGGGGGGTATCATCACTTCTGCCTTCACATAATAACCATGGTACTGCGAGTGGAGCTCGCCGTTGCCAGGGCTTGAAGTGTTGGCGACCGGCGCCGTTGGCTTGTGGGGTGCGGATGAGTGTGGGACTGGGACCACTTCCTGCTTGATTTCCGGTTTGGTAGGTGCCCGCGGGGCAGGTTTGGCCACACTCTCGGCCGGGGGTGCTTTGCTCTCTTTGGCGCTTTTGGGGGCGCTGCGGTTGAAGAAGGACTTCTTCTTACTGTGCTGAGGCGAGGGTGGTGGGGTGGGTCCTGGGCTCTGGGAGGGTGTATGGGTGGGCGTGGTGCCCTTGCGATAGAAATGGGGGCTTCCTGAGGGGGACTTCTCCTTTTTCTCTTCAGGGACTTCTTTAATCTCTATTGGTTCACTGGAAAACCTCTGCTTGATGTAATCAGGCCCTTTAAAGAGTGCATAGGAAAGATAAACATTTTCACTATGTGCATATATTGCACAGCATATTTGTAAGACTAGAAACACCATTCTTGGAATCTCTAGAGCTAGAATATCCAGAATTACACTATATGGACAAATGTACTGGGACACACCTGTTTTTCAGGGTTTGGTCTGGACCCCTTACTTCCAGTGAAGGACAATCTTAATGCTTCAGCAGACCAAGACATTACACAACGCCATGCTTCCAACCTTGTGGACACAGTTTGGGGAAGAACCTTTTCTATTCCAACATGACTGTGTCCCAGTGCACAAAGCAAGCTCCATAAAGACATGGCTGGATGAGTTTGGTGTGGACGAACTTGACTGTCTTGCACACAGCCCTGACCTCAACCCCACCCAACATCTTTGGAATGAACTGGAATGGAGATTGTGAGCTAGACCTTCTTGTAGAAACATCAGAGAATGGGCACAAATTCCCACAGAAACACTCCAAAATCTTGTGGAAAGACTTCCAGTGGAAGCTGTTATAGCCAACACCATATTAAAGTCTATGTGTTTGAATGCAATGTCATTAAAGTCCCTGTTTGTGTAATGTTCAGGCGTCCAAATACTTTTGTCCATATAGTGTGTCTTGCTCAGGGGTACCTTAGTGGTGCCACTGACATCCTGGGATTCTAACCCACGACTTTCTAATTGCAGGAGCAACTCCCTAACTACCAGGCCACCAGCTGCCGCAATGTGTTGGACAAACTGAGGCACTTCCAAGAAACTGAAATAACAGCGAGAAGCTCTAGTAGTGGTATTAAAGTTTGGGGCATGGGTTGGTTTACGAAACTGATAATAAAAACTCGATTATTTAAGGCCAAAAGAAGGAGCACCCAATAGAAACGTTTCCTAATTACGGCCAGATAACTCGGACCAAGTTATCTGGCTAACAGAGGAAATCTGTTAGGAAATCTATTCCTTTGTGAAATCCGCCTTTTATTTAGGCTTGTATAATCGTGAGGTATTATTTTAAAATGGATGATGTCTGTAATAAATTCACTTTTTGGAGGGCAGCTGGTGGCCTAATGGGTAGGGCGTTGTCCCTGCACTCAGAAAGTCATGGGTTTGAATCCCAGCACTGCTAGTGTCACCACTGAGATACGCTTGAGCAAGGTACCATCCCCACACACTGCTCTGCAGGTGATGCCTGTTAGTGGCATCCCACTGCCTCACTTGGTGAAGGGGTTAACACACGCTGTGCTGTGCTCACGCATGACTATAATGGGCCACTTTACTTTTTTATTTCTAGTAAATGTATTTCTGCGTATATTTCTGTCCACATTCACAGCACATTTTACTGTTAGTCCTCACCTAACAGACCTGGTTCAGGTTATGAAAGTCAGAGATGAAACAGGACAATGCAGTTCCAAATACAGGACCACATCCTGTAGACAACGGAGATTCTGTACAAAACCTGCGCCTCAAACATGCCCTGTTCACACATGTAGGAGCATCAAAAATCCCTGAAATTCAACTGATTTTTACCACGCTCAGAAGAGTGAGTAGTCACTGTGGTCTGACACACCACACTTACAACCCAGCAGTCACGCAGTTCAGAGGCGAGTGTGTCATGTGTTTATTTTTTCCTGAAAAAGTAATGTGAAAAAGTGTGCGAAAGTTCACAGAGTGCCCTGAAACCACTCTGAAGAATGAGACTCCAACCCAACTAGAAATACTTCAAATACAAACTAACTGGTTTATCTAAAGTAGAACTGAGTATTAAATGAATTAAATTTAACACTGAACCTTATCTAAAGGAAAAAACGCTCAAAAGGTTCAAACCCACCATGAGGTAAAATGCACTTATTTTTCGCATTATCTGCATAAATCAATGTTTAAGCTGTGGAAACAGTCGTGTAGAGTGGCTTGATGTGAAATGCTTCTTTGCACAGAACTGTTCACAGTGGTGGTGAATGGAACCAGACATCCGAGGAGCTGAACGCCTCTAAAAGCTTCCACATTTTCAAACTAAATGGTTATGAATGCCTTGCCTAATGCCTAAAACTGATTCCTGATAGAAGTTTTTAGTCTAAAGCATTTTTTAAAATCCATTCATGACAGAAAGGTGCATGCAGGAGAAGTTACAGGGCAAATGATTCTGCCAAAATTTAGGCCTGATCAATATTACGTATTAAAACCCGGTTATTTTAGGCAGTAATGGATGTCTGGTTTGTAGACATCACCGCCACGGTAAATCTGATTCGGTGAGTTTCTGTACAAGTCGCTACACATTTTACCAGCATGAATGAATATTTACATATCAACAACTGAATAATGCAGAAAATTGGACTAACTGGTGAAAGTCCCCTTTAAATGAGTTGAACGGTGGTGGATTCTAATTAAAACTATTGATGACTAAAGCTGGTCTGGAATCCAGTGATTTTTTACACGTCTGTGGGCTTTAACCCAGAATGTACTTGTTCCCTTCTCCCCTGGTCACAGTAATCTGGCTCAAACACTTTTAATGACTGCTTGACTCACTGCCATTATCTGCTGTGACATGTTGAGCTGTTTACTGTAGCCTCGGCACTAGTATTCACAGGTGAGGCCTTGGCCTGCCGCATGTCTTCTGTGCAACTGCTGTGCAAGTGTCTGTGGTGCAATTGGTGTGTAAGCGTTAAAAGTCAGAAATGATGTGGGCAGCCATTTCACAGCCCTGTGAGAGACCTCCAGCTTTCGTCTTTTGGCCCCGACCCTTCCCTTCTCTCTGGCTGGCAGCGGTCTGTTTCTTCAACAAATTACTCACCAATTCAGTGGAGGAAATCAAATTAGTCTGGGCAAAACAAGAGCCTGTTCTGTTAGAAGCAGTCACAAAGACCAGGAATCTCAGCTGGAAACACAGAATGATGACAGACCTTTAAAAGGAGGGCAATATTACCTCAAAGGTATAATAGTAATCTCCTCTGTCTGATCCAAATAAAAGCAACTGGTAATACATGGCTGTCGGTGGGGGTGGGGGTGGGGGGACTTGGTGTCTCTAGTAGGGTTCCGTTACAGGAGAAAATAATCTTTTAAAAGGCCACATATCTCATTTTTGTTGTATTTTCCACACCAATTAATTAATTACAAGACCAATTTCCAGTCTCTTTTTATCCTTTGAACTGGTTGTTTTTGTAACCATGCCTGACTGACATATCAATTGTTTCAATTGGCTGTCCTGAATTGTGCTACATTCAAAAAGCAGTCCATGCCTTAAAACATCAGCATGAATAAGCAGGGCTAATCTACTGCAGACTAAAAAGACAGATTTGTTGTTTGAGACATCACAAGGACGATTCATTCATAACATAATGCCTTATATTATGAGTAACTTTGAACAGTATTACTGGAAAAGTTATTCATAATATATTCCCAACATATATATATATATATATATAGCACATTTATATTGGTCCATTCATCATCGTTCTGTTTTACATCCTTAGTTTTGTTGGCTTTTTCTTCTGCACTCATCCTCAAATCACTTGTGCTCAATGTAGACGGTACTTGAAAGCTAAGGAAGGCAGCTCACTTTTCCGTGCTTGCGGAATCTACTCCTCTGCACTAGCGCTGGGTCTCAGTCAAAACTTTTTGATAACTCAGCTTACTTCAGGGCCGATTAATTTACAGTTATACATTTGGCACCCACTCATTCAAAGGGACTTACTATTTAATTATGCTACAAACATATACAAATGTGATCTTGCATAAAGACTCTCATTGGATCAGGGTGGGCAATCAAACCAGGTTGGAGGAGCAGAGATAGTGATACTGACGGCAGTGTTACTCAATACATTACACCACGATATGCATTTCGTCCATGAAAGTGCAACAACTGTATAACATTTTGGACAGAGTAAACACAAACTATTTAAACCGTTCCAGTACATTTCAAATTTCACAGTGAGCAAGGGTTTTTGTGGCTCAGCGTTTCTGGAATAATCATCATATCCATGACTTGCAATCCATACCGTGGGACGTCGTCATTTAGTGTTCACTTCTGCACTTCCCAGAACGTTGGTACCCTAAAAGCATTGCTCAGTGTGCCCTACAGTTTGGATCCAGATTCGAGCCCCAGCTGTGGTATGTGTCGCCCCATAGTTGACTGTGCTAAAAGACACAACTGTTCACATTCCAAATGGAGAGAGGAAATATAGCATGGTTTTGTATATGAAAGTATTTACATTCTCTGTTCAACGGCTTCACAGTGATGCAGCCCTTGGTTGGGAAAACTCAGTAGCATGGTTCTCAGCTGCTGACTGTGGTGTGTGTGGCGGCTTTCGCCCTCACATTTTGGTAACTTTGTGTGAACATCAGGGGAATAAACCAACAGTATGTTTTAAAAATGATGGAAAAAGACACAGACACATACACACGCACATGCAAACACGCTATTTTTTGATGCCACACCTAGAGTCACACTGTTCTATTTAAATATTGTTTAATTCTTCGATATCTTTCTGCACTTACAAAGAATAGAATCTCATGGTCTACAAAAAATTGACGTGCCAGAGATTTTTTGTGGCGAATTAGTTCAAGAAAAACCTACACACACACACGCGCGCACACACACACACGCGCACACACACACACGCACGCACACACACGCACGCACACACACGCACGCACACACACGCTCATAACACAAATGGTGCTGTAACAAAGAATCAAAAACATTTCTTCATGATACTCTTTTCTTTTCTTTATCTTTTTCAGTGTGTGAAACCTAAAGAATAAGCAAGTTTGAAGATGTCACAGTTTGAAGTGTGCATGTGTGTTAGTGTGTAAAATGCTTGCTGCCCCCACCGCAGATTTCCATAGCCTGAGTGAGAACTGTCAGAAACCCTGAAGCTAACAGGACCTGCAGCCATTCGTTACTGTGTTTGCACAACTGAACTACCAAAGCCCTGCGTTCTAGTAGCTGTTTTCTATGAACAAATCAACAGTTAGAACAACCAAAACTTGATACAAATAGGTAATTACAGAGTGATATATAGAGAGATAGACAAAAGAGGGGTTGTGGATTTAACAACTGCTAGAACAGAATAGACTGACCACAAAAGAATCACAACAAAAACTCAAAAAAAGGGGGGAAAAAAAAAGAAAAGAAAAAAGATAAACAATGAAAAAAGTGCTTATTTTGAAAATCAACAACTGAGCATTTACCTCTTCTTCCTAACTTTTCACCCCTCCAAAGTACATTACGCCCACATCATGCCAACCCTTTCTGTGGGCGTCACTGAAGGGTGGGCTATAAACTGTCCTGGGGCCAGTCAGGCAGGTGAAGCCCCATTTGCGTGCAGCAGGGAGAGAAGCAGGGCCCACTGTCCAGCTAAAGGGCCCGATCCGTGTCTCCGGACTGTACCTCAAGCCACATAGTGATACTGATTGGGGCTCTCCTTGTCTCGTTCCATGTAGTCTCGGTCGATGAGGGACTCAATGCGCTTCTTCAGGTCTCCTGGCTGAAGGGAAGGAAGTACAAAAGTGTGAAGGTTGTGTGGGTGTGAAACCGGGTACATGAGAAAATGTGAGTGTGAAGTTACTACAAAGAATTTCACTAATGCCTTAAACTGCACTCGCCTCGTCTCATCCAGTATTCAATCTTAAGCGAGTAGTTCAGTTAATGCAGACAAAGTTCACAATTAATCTGCAGGCAACCTCAAGTTAAAATGTATATTTTTAAGATGCTTTTGATGAAAACTTAGGAGCAATTCTAGAGCAATATATTGCTGTATTAGTTGGTAAAGTAAGCTCAAAGTCCTGTGAGCGTATGACATTTACAAAAAAAATACATAAAAGATGCTAGTCTACAGCCTAAAATATATTTAAGACAATGTAAGTTACGTAGTTATTGGAGTAAAGAACTGAAATTTCCCCACATACGGAAATTTACCTTAATTTCAAACATAAGATAAATCTTTGTCACTTTTTCAAGGAACAATGAAATTTAAGGTGCAGTCGACTCAGTGAGAGGCATATAGTTAAAGACAGGAATAAAATAAGACAGTAAAATAACAAGCAAATAGTAATATTAGTATACAAATTATATACAAATTGCACTGGCAGAATAAATATGAAAATACAAAATACAAATTGCACTGGATTTTTTTTACAGTCTATTGCACAGTGTGAGAAGGTATTGCACATTATGTATGATTTAACCCATGGCCTAAAGACTCCTATTTACGGTGCTTGGTAGAAGCAAAGAGAGCTATACCTTGACAGGGAATTTGAGCTGGTTGTAAAGTTCTGACACCAGTAGGTTGTGGCTGAGGGTCTTCCTCATTTTCATGATCCTCACCACTGCGGCATCTATCTGATACTGCCTGTCTTGGAACACTCGCTCTGTGGTGCTCACCTGCTCCTCCACCTGAGGAAAAAGAAACAAAGACAAGGATAGAAGAATCCACTGGACCTTAATAGAAAATGTGCATTGCACGTCAGAAAATGAAGCTTTTTCTCAAAGCTATTTCTGAATGCTTCGGTAATGTTTTTCAACACTCAGCATCATCATCAAAGTGTTTTCCAAGGTATGAAGAGCAGGTTTTGTCTAAATAATGAAAAAAATAAATAAAAAATGGGACAACCAGTCTGACCAAGACAAAGAAAACAAAGGATGTTGTTTTATTCTCTAACCACATTTGTTTTTACAAAATATAAAACTGCAGAAGATGGTGACGGAGATAAAGAGAAAAGCTGTTGACTACAAACATGCAGAATAGCCAGAGGGTGACAGTTTAGAGACCTACCGTCTCTTTCATCTGAATCTGGTTGATTTTAATGCGGAAGAGTTTATGCTTGAAGTCGTTGTTGAAGTTGAAGCGGTCTCCGTCCTCCACGTCTTTCCCCCGGGGGGTTTTATTAAGCACGCGTGCTTTCCCACAGGCCAGTGACTGCAGTGTGCGTCTCAGCTCACCTTCCTCTGAAAACACATTCGACCATTCTATGAGTTCCGGTTTAGTCTCAAAATGAGCATCATGAAGATTTAATGCGACAGCAAACACAAACGCCACTTCAGTTCAATCTAAAGGTATTGGTGAGGACCTCAGCAGTCCAGAAATGGCAGTTCCACATCTCCACAGCCCAACTCTGTGTGGCTCATACCTCTCTGGCTGACACTTGGCATTGTGCACGACGACCAAAAGCTCATGTGTGGCTGCTCCAAAGCATCCGATTCTATTGGCAATGCTTTTCTATGAAGCCTATTCTGTCGTATGTGCTCATGATTCTTCAAATCGTTCCATAAATTCTTTTTTTTTTCTCCAGGATGTAAAGACCATTCCTAAAACCTCTTCTGGGGTAGGATTAAATCCCCATGTAACAGTGGGCAGGGAAAAATAATATTACTCAATAATTAGCTTCAAAACCCCTTTCCATTCACCCCACATATAATTGAGCAAAGCACTTAATTAGCCAAAAGACCTTCCCTGAAACTTTCATGAACAAATACACCACAATACTGAAAGAAAATGCATGATTTTTGATTCGCCTGGACTTTAACATACATTCTGGTTTAATGGGATTAAGCTTGGTCTTGGACTAAACTGAAATGCAAAGAGGGTGTTTCACCATCAAAAAAAAAAAGGAAAACGGTTCCATTAGCCTTGTTCAGATAGGCACCTGAAATAACAGATGAAATCCGACTTTTTTTTTTCCCCATTGAAGCCATATTTTAAATAGGATTCAAATCGGATTTTTGGTTTGAGTTACATCAATCACATCTGGTGCATGTTTTGAAGTTAGAATGTGTAACATGCAAGTCAGATACATCGCATATTATTAATCAAACATAAAGGGTTGGTTTCCCGGACAGGGATTAAGCCTAGTCTTGGATTATGCAGTGCTGTGAATAGAGATTTTCCATTGAAAAGGAAAGGGTAGGAAGGGGTATATTATACTGTAATAAGCTTAATCCCTGTCTGGGAAACAAAGAGTTTAAGATTTTAACATTTATTGAACATATTTTCACTTTGTATAACAGTTTCAGTTTTTGTATAGTTCTACAGCAATAACCACAATCAAAAGCCGTGACTAGATCAGTCATGTTTCCTTCCCCCATTCTAATGGATATGGGCTGATGTTGCAATATTTTATTCTTAATACCCAAGCAAATATCAAAAGTTAGGAAAGTCAGTGAAACAGAGAAGCTACAAAGCCTTACAAAAGTGAGAAGAAAGTTGAAAAAAGTAGGGAACAGGCTTTTTAAAATTTTTATACCTATTCCAGTCGCTGTCTGGATCTCCTCTAGTGTGAACTCCTCCTCTTCATTAAACATGAGTAACACAAGTGTCTGGAACAAAGACACCTGCAGCTCCTTTTTACCCTACACAAATACAGACAGAGCAAAAGGTTTGATTAAGATGTTCTCACATGCTTACAGCTAGAATGTACATGATATACACCCTCTCTCCTTGGCTCAAATGTAGCCAACCAGATAAAACATGTTTGCCTGAAGATCGCTTCTTTAATTTTGCACTGGAGCTATGAGGCATATCTAAACTCAAAAAAAAGATTCAGATTAAGGAGGTAACAATCGACTGAACCAGTTAGTGTTGGGGAACTTCCTAAAGCATCACACCTGCCTCAAAATGTGTCAAACAGTTAAGCGTTTTCAAAGATACATACATAATCATGTTATGTGGCAACTGTATATGACAAAATAGTATTTTTCACAGAACTATTACTTCTACTTTGTTAATGGGGCAATAGAGTGACTGCAAGCAAGACTGACCTCCTTAAACTCAGCCTTGAGTACTGCATGGCCCAGGGTGGGCTGCCACTGAAGCTTTCGCCCACTGTGTTTCCCCAGATAGAACATCTTGAACACCTCCTGAAGCTTCACCATCTGAACAAACAAAGCCACATAGCAGCATGTCACACAATTACTTTGGCACTTGAACAAAAAAGGTTTTTATACAATTGAAAAAAAAAAAAAAAAAAGAGCACAACTTCAGTTTTTTTTTTTTTTTTTTTTTTTTTTTTTTACAGTGCTAAGAGGCCTAAGAGCCTACTGTATGCAGCTTTTGTCATCCATGATTCATTTCACTAATGAAAATTGGCATGTTTAAGAGAGATGTAGCAATTTTGATTGGGGCATCCTTTAAATTACAGAACTGTGCAAAAGTCTTAGGCAACTGAGAAAATTAGGCTTAAAAGCTGTTTACTACTGGGCAGTGTTGTTAAGTTAGTGTTAAAACACTAACATGACAACAAATACAAACAACATTAACAAAGTAAATGGTGGTTTTGTGTATGGCAAAGTGTTCACGTTACCTCTTTCCTCATGGAAGCCCAGTTTTACTTGCAGCTCCATCAAATACCTGGTTTGACTCCATTTACTTCATTACATTAGATTAGGTGCCTTGCTTATGGAATTTTATTAATTCACCCAATGACTGGATGCACTGAGCAGAAATCTGGACCCAAACCTGTGTTCTTCTAACCAACTCACAAAATATTGACTACTTTGTAGAAAGAAAAAAAAAATCTTGATACTTTTTTACTGCTTTCTTGTTTGTTTGCATTTATTGTAATATTCAGCTGTAGCAGAAAGAAGCACACTGCTGATATAAATGACTTCAAACAATTTGTACAGGTGCCTAAGACTTTTGCACAGTACTGTACATATGCGGCTTGAAGAGAATAACATTTACACTTGGCACAGTTGCAATGAAGTTCTCACTTCCTAAACTGTCTGAGCAATCAACTGTGGTTGCATTCACAGTTTGGCTTTTCCATCAGACTCCTCGACTCCAACAATATAACTAACCTGCAGCACACTTTGATTTGATCAATTAGAAAGATGCTGGTTGGGCTGAAAACATTCATATTTGTATGATAGTCCCTTTTTATTCCCCTTTCCTTTCCTTCTCTCCCTCTCCCTCTCTCTCTCACACACACACACACACACACACACACCAACCTCAGGGGGTAGATGGACTTCCATTGGTGTGTAGGTTGGCCAGTAGCCCATAGTCAGGATGTTGACAGTTAGCTCAATGTTGCTTGGTTCACTCTGGTTCTGCATATACTGAGAACAAAAAAAGAAAGAAAGAAATTGGTTTCACTCACCAGAACCACGTGTTGAACCAGTGCTCGTCTATGCTAACAAGTAGGGCTCTAAATCTTGAGAAAAAAACAACTGCTTTAACCACATGCGAAGAGCTGATGCCTTGTTAAAGCAGATGCAACACCTCACTAATTTCCTGTGAAAGAAAAGAAACATGCAATTCCACACAAGGTTAAATTTGTGTAGAGAGCCACAACTGCACAGACTTAATTTCTAAAATATTGTGGCTCTTAAGAATGAAAAAGTAAAACCATTAGTGTAGTGTTTGGGGAAACTCTGGTCTTGTTTTGACATGTGATTCTGTTTTTGTTTTTTTGTTTTTTTTACTGGATAAATTTTGGGGGAAAACTACATTGCTAATCCAGAAATACATCCAAACCCAACTTTAAGGGAAAGCACAGAAAAAACTAATCATATACTTGTCTGAAGGTTTTCAGAGGTGCCTTGGGATTAAGGCATGTTTGTGTGCCTGTACCTGTTTGAACTGAATCATGATGTCTTTGGACAGCTCCATGTCTTTGAACATGCCCTCAAGCTTGCTGGTGAAGGCCGCGCCACATTCTGCAAGAGACAATGACCTGCATATCATATCACCATTTCTGAGGAATCGGAGGGGACATGATCAACAAAAGTCACAGACCATGTTCATTATTCCGTGTTACATTAGAGCTTCTGCTGTCAACAGAAAGTCTCCATCTAAACTGTAATTTGAGCATGTAGTTTTTATACACTTAGGCATTTGTAGATTAGGGGGGATTGTGAGTGCTAAAGTCACGGTTTAGATCTGAGAAAAAACACAGATCCTTGAGCATGCTATATATTTACATCACATATTACGATGTTTTGTCTTTTATTTATTTTTCTTCGTATTTCTTTAGGGATACACAGTAGTGGTGGCTGATGTATTACAGATGGTGGCCTAGTGGTTAAGGCGTTCGCCCTGCGATCAGGAAGTCGTGAGTTCGATTCCCAAGACTGCTAGTGGCACCTCTGAGGTACCCTGAGCAAGGTACCGTCCCCACACACT
>JBBJLS010000082.1:18364351-18377423 GCA_037577275.1 Bryconaethiops microstoma
CAGAGGAGGAATTTCGTGCTGTTCACACTGTGTGCTGTGGTGTGTTCACGTATGACAGAATGATCACTTTCACTTTACATGCTGATAAAGGCCAAAAGTGATCAGTCAGACACAAAAATGGTAACTGATAACCAATTACAACTCTGTGCCCCATTTTTTCTTGAACAAATCACTTATTGAAGCAGAGTACGGCACATCACCCTACGTTTAATTCAGGCAGGAATGATATAACAAGAGTCCTGAGACAAGACTCTAATATTCACTCACTACTGCAAATTTCAAAAAGAGTATCTGTTAAATGTGTCTCGGCTCATGTCCCTGTATCATGCTTATGGAAATTTTATATGGTCCATAAAATTAATGCGTCAACATTAACGAGACAAAATACTAGAATCGCCAATTTGTTTTATTCCCCAAACTATTTTCCTAGTTTGAACCTGGAACCCATCTGTATTAGAGCACACTGAAGCCCAGCTGCTTGTGTGGTGTGTTGCCATGATCAAATCTTTGATACAGTTTTCAAACAGCTTTTAAAGCAAAACCTTAAGCAGATTACACTGCCAGTGCTCGCAAATGACCTCTAAATTAAAGAGCAGCAAACTAACAAAATCAAGAGTAAAACGGAAAGCTTCAGTAACCCTTAAGATCCTCCATTATACGCACCATTCGCTTATATATGTAAATATATTCTTATATCACGTCTTGTACCTTCAAGTTAAATTTAATGGTGTAATCTTGTTCTAAGTATGATCCTATATAAGTGAGTCTGAAAGTGATTGGAGCTTTAAAAATCAAAACAACATCAAAACAACAACCTGACACAAACTGGCCCATTATCACCCAAAAAACTGCTAGGATAGCACCAGTTAAATTATTAACTCCTCAGCTATGATTATAAAAATAAGAAGAAACACCCATCCAATATTTACATTCCATTTGTGTTCTTTCTCCAGTGTAATCCTAAAGCTCTACTTCTCACATTAAACAAAAATCTTTTTTGGCTGAACAAATTTAACGCCCTTTAGACTGCACTCAACTGTCCTCATGCTTTAATTCCTGTGCATCCATTTTCTCACAAATGCAGGCTTGCATCTTGAATAGGCTTAAGTGAGCTTTCAGACTTGTTCATTTGTGCTCTTTAAGCATGTGATTCTTTAAAGCAGGGGTGTCAAACTCCGGTCCTGGAGTCCAGCACAGTTTGATGGTTCTCCTACTCAAACACGTTCTACTAAACCGGACCATTAACTGGCGAGGTGAACCAGGTGTTTCTGACCAGGGAAATCACCAAAACATGCTGGACCACGGCCCTCCAGGACCGGAGTTCGACACCCCTGCTTTAAAGCATTGCACGATGAGATCAATGTAACACAGAAAGTGCAACACTCTAAACCAGGCCAGCACTGGTGTTACACCACAGCTGCCTCGATCACTTCCCAATTGCATTATCATGTGACTTAAGGCAGCTTAAGGCAGCCTCGTGTCTTAAGATTGGGAAATCAATGTGTGGAGTTTCCATAGTTACTGGACAATAGCTACAAATCCTAGCTTTGATCAAAGGTATTTCCTCCTTACTTCCCCTTTAAAAGAACTGGTGTCAAAAATGTGGTAATAAACAGGTAGTCTCCGGCCTTGGCCTTACCATGTTTGAGTTTGGACAGCATGGACTTCTCTGCATCCACTGAGGCACTTTTGCCCACCAGCAAACGTTTTGCCAAGTCTTTCTTATAGAATGCTTCAAATACATCTTTACCTGTAGAGACAACATAAATGTGAGTACATCGAAAGTTTGAAATCACTCAATAAATGATACAATAAACGTGAAGCCAGATGCAAAAAACTCTTTTGGGATTATTTTCAGTAATTTCAGTTATTTTATTCCAACTTCAAAGTTTTTGGGGGAACAAGTCATTAGCTGGGAGAGGCTCCAGCTCCCCCGTGGCCCTAGTTAGGGTAAGAAGCTCATAAAATGAATGAATGAATGAATGAATGAATAAACTAATAATTCGTTCAAAGTCATTACTAATTAATAGTTTCAATGGTATTTTTCTAGAGATCATCACTTTTCAAATAGGAGGAATTTACGTGTTCGTTTTATTAAAACGTTTATGACAAACAAACACAAATACTGTATTCTAAATATTCTGTTGATATAGGGGGGAATGTACATGCTGTATATATGCTGGGGAATGTGTATTATTATTTTAGAACACATATGTGAGAACACACTACCATGAATAAAGCGGAAGATGATCATAATCTTGTCAAGTATCCTCTCAAGCTCTTCCTCTGTGGCCTCTTTGTTACCAGCTCGTAGTTTAGAGTCCACATATTTGGCTGCAGAAAACGCACACACACACACACACACGTGAGGGGAAAGCACACAAGAATGATTCAAACTGTACTGAAATATTTGTATGATTAAACCAGAAGAGCTCTAAAAAAACACATGAGAGAACTACACAGAATGACACTGTTTGAAAAACAGTCTACATGAAAGTAACTCTGCATCTTTTAAAATGGCTACAAAAGTGTACTGGCAAAAGCAAACCAGATTTATCACTTAAATTAGGCAAAGCTTCTTTCTATTGACAGAATTCAGCCTTGCCAACACTATTTGAATTTGGCTTTGGCATTTTTTATGTAGTACTTATAATTATGTTTAACCAACTTGACCCCAAGGTAACTGTTTAGCAGAGATGTGATCTAGAAAACTGACTTTGACTTGGACGTGAGCTTTACAACTCGAAAAAACTTAAGTCCCAAAGTGGAAGAAACATAGGGGTCTCTGATCGAGCCTTTATATCACGGATTCCTATCCCCAATCTTGGAGGTACACGGGTCGGCATTTTTGAGCACTTTCACTGATTCCAACGTATCACATCCAACTAATCAGTTCATCAGCAACCCTTTACTAAACTGCTGTGGATGAGTTAAAGCGGGAAAAGCCGTAAAATGTGCCGACCAGGACCAGGGTTGGGAAGCACTGCTCAGCACAGTTCTCTTTTAATGAGTTTCTTTTCTGGTGTAGGCTTGTCATAATTGTATCAAAGGCATATGCATCAGAAACAGCAACTGCATCAGTAGCTGTGTTTACGACCTGCTCATTTCATTTTAAACCACAAGCGTGAGGGTTGCCTCCGTAAGCCAAAAACCAGTTCAGGTCAGTACCAGTGAGATCTTGCTCAGCAGTTAGTCTCAAGTCTTACTGGACTATTTTACCCACTAACTTATCCTTGTTCTTACTGTAGTTACACCCAAACTGGACTCACTATATTTAAAGAGTTTGAATGGCTTTAAACAATTACAGTAATGATATAGAGGCTGCACCTCCTCTTCAGCTCTACATTTGCTTTCTGCTCTCAGTTGTGTTTTGTGAGCCCAGTATAACCTAAGTATTGTACTTTTCACAATTAAGAGCTGCATCTGAATTCAATACAGCATCGTCACTTCCATTCTTCATCATTGGAACAATATTTGCTATTAAGGCTAAAATAGTGTGATCCAAAACAGTGCGTTGTGCTGCATTAACTCAATCCTAATAAAAAAGGCAACTTGTTTATACAGGGCATCCCTGTTAAATGATACCCCTTCATCCTTCTCACCAATCAGCTCTGCTGGTTTGTTGGGTCTTTTGTTAATGAAGTTCTCGAAGGCCTCCTTCATGGCATTGACAAAAGTTTCATTCCTCTGGAAGCAGCGGTGAGCCACATTGTCCATTTTGTCCTTAAAGTCCAGCAGCTCCTGCACCATGTCCTTATCTTTCTCTGGAGAGCCCACAATCTCACCCCCGAAATTCTAGAGAAGAAAGATGACACTGTCTGGACAAGAGACAAACTGAGCAGGAGCCAGCTGAAGCTGTCCTTTCCAACCATTCAGAAGAAGCAAATGACAGCTGAGCTTCTGACAACCTAGCACTGAACTTAAGGTCATAGCTCTAGTACCTTCTTCCTTTTCGATACACTGAATTTCCAGTTTACCAAATGTACTCCTAACGGTAGCTCATATATTGCTACACAAATTATCAGATCTAAGTTGTTACTTAGTTTACCCAAAGTTTAACTTCCACACAAAAAACAAAAACAAAAAAGGGCTAAATTAACAAAATATGACTAAGATTATCAGTGACTGTGTATATACCTTTATATAATCTCTCCAAAATTGCAGCAGTACAGGCAGACCTCCCTTCACTTTACTGAAGAGCTGATAGAGCAGAGTCAGCTCAGTCACACGATTCTCATCCAACAGAGTGCTCAGCCCTGAGGGTCAGAGAGCAGGATTGTATAATGATCACACACTCACATTTGCTCACATGAACTCTTTCATGTACACTTTGACTATTACACTCTGTCTCTAACATTCTCTCTCTCTGTCCCTTATTTAGTCCGTCAAACCACCGCTGTCACATCCAACCATCCCTCCACCCCACACACACAACCTTTCACATTAGCATATGGTGGCAACTGCCATGCACTTCCATTTTCAAATATTCTATCAAATATTCAGAATATTCAAATATTCTGTCCACCTTATTTTGCAAATAACCACTACATTTTGCAATTATGGCCAAAACATCTGCTTGAGAAAGGAAGCCATTGATCAATGTTTACAGGAAAGTCAAACAAAGTGTGCTTATTTCAAGTTAATATTTTTATGATTCTTTAAATTTTTTCTAAAACATTCAGAACAACAAGCAGTTTACAGCCATCACTGCAGCCGAGTTCAGCTGGAACTTTGAACGTTACAAAGTCACTTTAGAGGAATGCTTTTTAGTGATCAAGGGTTTAAGTCGTGCTTTGTTTTGGGGCACAAGCTGAACTCAGTCATGCCAGCTTAATAAATGTTCCTCAAGAAAGCAGCTACGTGGTACTATCATTTATTCTCAGGAATGAGCACAACTCAGAGTGCACAAGCTAGCAATCAATCCGGAGGAGTAGGAAACTTATTTAGTCTGTAGCTGGAGTTAAAACCAGTAAGATAGTGAGAAATGATGTCTCCCAAACTGGCCAGAGCTGGCAACTGCATACTGCTGGAGACAAAATAGCTTTTGGCTTGAAAAACACTGATTTTTCAGAAGTGAGTGGTTTCATGAATGTTGTAAACGAAATATTTGAATCCTTTTTTAAAATCCTATCATTACCTCCTTCATTATATTTTTTGGAGTATTTGTTGCAGTCCTAAAAACTTCCAAACAAAAACCACACATTCATACAATACCGCACACATTCCTTCCCAAATGCATATTATTTTTCCCCACATACCTTTCTGTAATATGGCTGTCATGTGTTCCCCCAAAAGTTGCTTCTCTACTGTTGAAATTAGTGGTTTTCTGTAACGAACAAAAAAAGAGATATAAAACCGAATTTTTATAACTAGTAGGACTGTTACAGATACAGAGGCAGAACTCACTGAGTACTCTGATCTAAGTAACTGATAACACGATCATTCTCCTCTTCTAGTCGTCGTGCTACATGGTGCAGGTATTCAGGCACCTGAGTGAAACACACAGACATATGAACTTCAGTTCAAATCCAAATACTCTGGAACTTCATGAAGAACTCAAAACATATAATGTCATTTGTGCTTACGTCTCTCTCGAGCATCAGTCTTTGTCCCTCTGCCGCATATAAACGATCAGTCTCTACTAGAAACCTCTGCTCAAAAGATTCTTTATAGACCTAAAAAAAGAAAGGAAGGTCATGAGCCAGGTAAACCAATAACTTCAGCTACGGGTGTACTAGTTTCCAAAATTCTGAATTCGATTTGATCTAATGCAGTGGGGTCTCAATTCTACACATTTTTCCAAAACATAAAAACAACTATGAGCGGCTCAAAATGTCTCTTACATTATTATGTTTTTTTATTGGACCATTCAATATTCTCAAACAGAGGTCCCCAACCAAAGGTCCATGAGCTATTTGGTACCGTTGAAATAGAAAGAATAAAGAATATTTTAGTGATTATCACAGTCTGGGTCACGTGATATGGTACATCAAATGTTTTGCCCACAAGCTAGCAAAAACGAGAAAACGAGTTAGTCTATTAAAATATTGTTTTACATGAAACTGGTCCGTGCCGCAAAAAAGGTTGGGGACCGCTGTTCTAAAAGTATTTTATTACAAACAAAAATACCTTGTTCTGTCCCAATCTTATGCTCTAATGACCCCAGCTAATACATAAGCCACAAGCTAGTGATATAATGCAATACAAAACAACATGATCTGTTGTACCGATGCATTCTTAAAAGCTGTATAATCTGCTCCGGTCAAAACAGTTATAGCCAAGTCAGCTACTAAGTTGACAAACCATTTTGGTCAACTTAGATTTTGTTAGTCCACTAAATTAATTTATATATTTACAAAATAACTGTAGTCTAAACTACCGTTTAAAAAATAGTTTTAACAGCCTGTAGTCCAATGCATTCTTATATGGTTATGTAATTAATATACAAATAATGACAAGATAACGATGCCAAGAAACCACCAATCACCTGCAGGTCTGAGAGCATGCCTAGTAAACTGCGTAGGAGACTCCTATCCACAGTCTCGCCGTTCCTCTCTCGCTTGATTTGCTCCAAAATTCCTTCCACTGTGCGACTCTGGACCATGCTGTCGCTCACAATGTGCGTCCTAAACAGCTCCAGTCCTGTGTCCCTAAAAGATTATAAGAAAAATGAACACTGGAATTAAGCAAACAGGTGAGTGAAGTCTGTAAGGAAGATTTCTCTCTGGTTAACTCACCAGATGGAGGGAAGCCGGGAGTTCTGGAGGACGTATGTGCGATCCAGAAAGAGAAAAATGCTACGGATCATGATCTGGAAAAACAGTTGATATTAGACCACTGCAGAACATACAAACATACATATAAAATATTTCACAATGCAATAAAAAGCCTTAGTCTACCATTTGCAGCATGACTCGTTTCTACCCCAGCTTTAATTCACATTCAGGTCTTCCTTTTCTACTTCTCCTAACCTTTTTATCCCACAACGCATCACTAAAGATTCCACACAGATTCTATTATTCAGTAATCTGCTAATTTAGGGCTGTCATGCTTATCCAATTATTAAAAAATATATATATACATTTATTCTCAATTAATTGATAAGTTAGCAATCTGAATGAACCCACACCAGGAGGATCTTATGACAGTGTGTATGTCTGTAGCTTTACTTTTAATAACTTGTGTTTATAAGATTACACAATTATTTAGCAAAGTCATATCTAGATTACTTGACTACTAATGTAATCACAAGTTTCAGCCCTATAGCTGAGGAATAATACGATTTTTTAAAAAAGTGAACAGTAAAAAGACCATACGCAGATTTTCAAAAAATATAGGAACCCTTTTAAAAGACTTTTAAACAATTCAATAAAACTACGTGATAAATATGTAAATATGGGTGCATGCTCAATAGACTCTTAATTACTAAGCAAGACCAACAAAGTCATTATAAAACAACATTAGCATTAAGTAAACTGGGAACTAACCATTGCTGATTCATTTTAAATGGACAGTGAGTTTTATCAAGCTGAATCAAATAAGCAGCACTTCCTCAGTTCAAACAGTGGTTTACTTGCTTTTTTCTTACAGTTTGTCTGCAGTGATCCTGCCAGCATCTGTTAATCCTCTTCAGGAAAGACAGACTGTCCAACGAATCTGTGAGAGCAGGTTAAGGTTTTCAACTCTGTCTTGTAGCCAAACAATCCATCACAATTCTGTAATTATTGTCATGTCATGTCATGTCATGTCATGTAGCGAAAGGGATGCTGCCCCCTAGTGGAAGAAAAAACCTGAGAGGCCTTGGATATGGAGAGGCAAACAAGTGTTATCAATGATCAACAGACCGCCACAGAAAAACACTGTAAAAAAACCCCCAAAAAAACAAAACAAAACAAAAAAAAACTCACGTCACACATACACACATGCTAAAGCACAAGCGAAGGATATTCTCTGAACTGGTGGATTTGAGCTTGGACGTGATCTTCACACACTTGGCGGAGCTGCTTGTATAACATGGGGGAAACCTTATACGAGCAAAGATTCTCCACTGCCTGAAAGAAAGAGAGAGAAAAGACAAAGTCAGCAAGATGCGAATGTTATGTAGCAGTATATCAGAGTCATGAACAGTAACATGAACATCAGATACACCAATATGTTGAATTAAACACTGCCACTATTTACACCTGTTACTTACTTTCATAACTACGTAACCTGCCTATTAGTTTCATGGTAGTTTCTGCGAGAAGCACATTCTAACATTATTAGCGTAATAATCAGACTGCAGCAAATTAGTTAATTCAATTTGACAAGCAGAACCTGATGTTCAATAATCTGGCATGGCATGCTGGAATGTTCTGCTCGTTTACTACTTGGCACACACCAACAAGAAGTAAAGTCACATCACCATACATGCACTGCAAGTAATGCTGTAATCAGTTTAGATGGAGAAAACACTGTCACACAAAAGCTCTGGAAACTGCTGTCTCAGCTGCAACCAAAACATGTGTCTCCACTTCTGTAATTTCTTTAATAACAGAATTCAGAAATGCCAGCTGCTGTTAACATTTTTTTTTTTTTCCACAATTTTCATGACAAATGGGACCAATAGGATTGGATTATCCACAATGACTCAGAATAAACTGTTACGTTAACTTTTGAAATCGTTATTTTGGTCTATACAGTTGGAGATATAAGGTTTTGCTCTTCTGAAAATTGGTAAAATTGATGCAGGTTTAATCAGATTTTAAACTGAAAATAGATTTTTGCCCTCAACATGAGTATATTGAAACTACAGGACAACATTGGCATAGAACTACTGGTGATTTGTTTAATGCCAAAACCACTGCTTAACCATGATTATTCAAATAAATATTCACATGGTGAGCCATTGTTATTTTAACTTTTACTGAAAGTTAAAAATATTTGTTAAGGTTTTGTTTTCCTTCTCCTTAAAAAGTTAAGGGTTTGGCATGGCAGTGATGATATGCAGGACTTGTGATGAGACTTTCCCCTTTGTGTCCGTGACTCACTAAAAACATGCAGCTTTTATACGGAAAGGTTCTTATTGACATTACTGCTGGATGTGCATGCAGGGAATGCTGGCGTGGCAGGCAGGGACCTTGCTCCCTCAGTTAAGCTTGCCAGTTTTCACTGGGCCATTAACTTGCCAAATATCTCCAACCCAGAGACTGTGGGAAGCCCTCTCTGGTTAAAGACTTGTGGATGGGACAACCCTCATAAACCTTGTGGTAATCATAGGTGACAGATCAGTTCACACCGAAAAATGTGTTTTGGCAGAATACATTGCCCATGTCACGGACGCTGTCCAGTTATTCACAGGACACACTATACTGATCTAGACAAAAACTGTGAGCTTTTTGACCATATTTTGGTTAATATCTTTATTTTGACATGCTATTATATTATTGAACATTTTGGTGTCTTTTTTGGCTGTTTTTCACAGTTTGGCCAACAAAACTCAAGTTAGGGAAACTGATCAACCAACTAATCAGCTAAACAAGTAATCTAACAGCTCTCATTTAAGGGTTTGAGAACCCTGTCATTACAGTACAATGTCCTTGAAGTGTGAAAAGTGTGTCAGCGTGACTTCAGAATGACTAATTTACTGCAAACTGGCAGGAAAAAAATGATGCAAGACGTTTCTGTTGAAAGGCTTTTGTTATTCTTTTTTTTTTGTTTGTTTTTGACCACCATGAGAATTTCTGAAGACACTGAGCCATTGATCAATCTACCTGATAAAGCTCCTCCAAGTTGTATTTGATGGAGGTGCTGTTTTGGATAGCACCGACAGCATCTCGAAGCTTCAGCCACGTGTCTTCTGTGTAGGTTTCTGTCAGCTTTGGTCGATCTGCAAAACATGAGGCAAGATCTTTCAACACAGAAGAAGACCACTCTGGTGCTCCGTCCCTGTCCGTGAGTAGAATGTAGTGAGAGATTTGAAACACACACACATGCATTTAGATGTAGAATCCAATTTGTGAACAGGTCTGATTTGTGAGATGATTTCAATCAGGAGTTGTCTGGTAGAACAACATACAAAAAATAATGAATTATCAAGTCAAGAACAATCTAAAGTGACATTTTAAAAAGCAAAAGCAAAAAATTACAACACCCAGGACAGTCTCCACCAGAAAGACATAATCTAACATCTGAACACACTATTTTCACTCTATTTTATGACGTGCCATGACATCTTTAAAAAAATAAGTGTAAATTGTCCATTTGTAATATGTGAACACACCACAGCACATTTAACCCCTTCACCCAAGTGAAGCAGTGGCCAGCCAGGAACACAGCACCCAGGAAGCATCGTGTAGGGAGGGTATCTTGCTCTAAGCTACCTCAGTGGTGTCACTGACAGTCCTGGGATTCGAACCCGCGGTATTCTGATAACAGGGGCAACTCCCTAACAACCAGAACACTGACCGCCTGGTGGGAATGAATCAAAATACATGAATAAAGTGCACGTCACGGCACAGCTTCGTTTTAAATAGATAATCGGACACCTGTATCATGACTTCTTATGGAACTTGACCTGATCTCGGTTAAGGTTTATGAAAACGGGACAGGTCTGAGACACCCTAGGGTTTTACCTGAAATGATTCGTGGGCGATATTGCTAAAAGTTGTGTTTCTATGTTGTTTTATTCTACTATAAATCAGTCCTGTGTGTGAGTGTGGTAAAGCTCGGGGCCTCTGCTGGGCTGGGCAGCAGGACGGGTCCTCTCTTTTCAAAACAAACACACAGCGGCTAGCCGGCTAACTCGCATTTCTGTGTGTTCAGGTTTTATTTCAGCTCAGCTGAAAACGAAATAACATTCAGCTACCGTTTCGCGTGTCCTGACATTTAGCTGAAGGTTACATAACAGTGTCCACCTGACTGGAGCTGCAAGAAGCTTTTTGGCAGGAGTCCTCAGGGTTATAACTTAGCCTAGCCGGCGTTAGCTACACGGCTAACTCACCTTTAAAGTTTTTAATCACCAGTTTCTTCGATGCTCCTGTTTTCGAAGCCATCCCAGCAGAAGCGGGGCCCTTAGTCACCCCGTTGCTGTGCTCTGCCAAGGCGGAAAAGTTTGTTTTCTTGTTCTGTCTTGTGTCTTCTGCCATCATGTCCCAGGTCGAAGCCTAGCGACAGATTTCTTTTATTTTCCTGCAGGCTGTTTTTGTTCTCAGCGCTCCGGAGCGGACGGACCTAAAATCTCATTCTTTAGTGTTCCAGCCAAAATAAAGTGTCAAGTCAAAACTCGGCATGAGCACCAGAGACTCCCAATGCTTGTGGACACCCAATTGCGCTCTCTCTCTGAGAAAGTTGGGAGGAAACTGCGGCTGGAGCTCCTCGGCTCTGATCAAACTTGGCCGGCTAGCTCAGTTAGCTCGCGACTAACCAGCTAGCTACATCAAAACACAGCTCCAAACACGGCGAAAACCTCCACACTGCCACCCGTCCGGCTCATTCCCGACACTTTCAGCCGTCATATAGCACACCGGCCCTGTATTCTCGTACGAGATAAAACTGTCTTGATGCAAAAATGCAAAATGATCATAGTTAAAGGCTAATTTTGGCTGAGAGCCGTGACAAAATGGCCCGTGTGCCGCTTCTCCTCCTTCAGGGCGCGATGATAAAAGTCCCCCCGTGTGGAGTTCACGGAGTCCACAGACGATTTTTAACTCTTTAGACATTTTCAGTCTTAAATCACGTATTAATTATGCAGTCATTCGGTAAATTGTGCGTTAATTTATTTTGTACTGTTTCCTGATCTAATAATAAAACGCCCAAAAGCAAAAACTGTACAGGAACGAGAATTTCAGCACCATGGAGAGAGAAAGCAAAGTAAAGTGGGACCCCTGAATCAGAATCAGAAAACTTTATTGATCCCCGAGGAAATTGCTTATGTTATAACAAAGTAAAAAATAAAGCCTAATTTAAATCTAAATAAAATCTGCAGAAGAAAACTTATATGAAAATACACTATGCTATATACAGAAATGCTGTGTGTGTAAATACTATAGAGAAATAACACAATTGAGTAAAATCTACCGATGCAAATGGTAGTTTGGTATATGTTATTGCACTTAGTAGAGATCAGTAGTATGAGTAATATTGTCATAAGTAGTGAAGTCAGGCATGAACAAACCACAGGTGTGGACAGTACCTTGCTCAAGGGTATCTCAGTGGTGCCACTAGTTGTCCTGGGATTTGAACCCACAACCTTCTGATTGTAGGGGCAACACCCTAACTTCCAGAACACCAGCTGTCCCAGGAAACTGCCCATTTTAGTAAAACATGTAGAGGGCATCTTCTATACAAGGGCTAACCACACAGGAAGGCATTGCTTTACCTTTTCCCTCCAGTCAAGCGGATTCAACCTGTTCAATCTGTGGGGCTCCATCCCAAGACTTGATCAGTTCAGAGTCGCTTTTGTTATCCACTTACTTTTTTGTCCCAATGATTCACTTACTCATGTTTTCTCCAAAATGAGTCACCTATTTATAACAAATGGCATAAGACATAGATGGTTCTATAATTAGGTCTTCTTTAGCACTTAAACAGTGATAACAGACTTAATAATTACTATGTTGTATGTAACACAGTGTAGCGCTGGTGCAAACAGTCCTTTATACACAGTTCAGAACAGAAACAAAACCACAGCCTACTCAGACTGTACTGGCACGTTCTTCGTCCTTTGTGCTCTCCAGCGAAAGCTCTCATTCACAGCTCTGCCTCAATTTTTCACTTTAAAGTTCTTTAGCCATATGCACAGCACACAGCGACACGAAACAACGCATCTCCAGATTCAGCGCAGAGAGCAAAAAACAAACGATAAATAGATATTAAAAGGGGCAGAAGGGGTTTAAGTTTATGTTTACGCCAGAGCAGGTCAATATGCAGATGTGTTGTGGTAGCAGAAGGACTAAGTACAGTTCAGAAGTGTGTTTGAGTGTGTTTGAGTGTGAGTGTGTGTGTGTGTGTGTGTGTGTGTGTGTGTGTGTGTGTGTGTGCGCGTGAGTGAGAGAGAGATATCCATCTCATCCTTTTCGTCCTCATTCCCACA
>JBBJLS010000082.1:18377646-18398179 GCA_037577275.1 Bryconaethiops microstoma
GGGAGGGTTTGGACACAAGTCATTTCTGAAAGGTGCTGGAAGGATGTGGAGAATCTGTGCTGCTGTGATAAAGGAGGAGATTTTAAACTTTCACACCATTAAACTGCACTTACAGAGAATCCTGTTACACTTCAGAACCAGACAGTTACACCTGATTAAAGAGTTTCTAGTGTTTTCTAGTAAAGTGTTGAAGGAGCGGCGCATGGTGTACTTGTGTGATCCGTGACGTCCCTCAGCTTGGTATTATAAAGCTACGCTGCAGGGTTTAGACCGGATCTGCAGAGGCGGCATGGCGCCGTGTCCTCTGTTCGCGGCGCCGCGTGTTCGCGTGTGACACCGCCAGCCACGCCCCGTGTTAGCGGCCCGCCGTGTCAGAGGGAGAACGGATTAGAACCTGACCAGGTGAAGATTATGTGCTGGGTTCTGATCCCGAGGGCCGCTGACTGACAGCTGGAGGGCAAACGGTGGCAAACCGCCGACCTGCAGCTCTGACGGCTTCTGACAGGCAGAGCAGAACCGAGACGAGCACCAGGAGACGGAACCGAGGCGGAGAACCGTAAACAAACCCAGCCAGGAGTCTGGACTTTTATCAGTAGGGGTCCAAGCTCTCAGTGCAGAGGATCCCTATTGTATCCAAGCTGATGAATTAATTATTAATTAATTAATTTATTTATTTATTAATAGCCTTGTGATTTGGCAGGTACAGACGGTGCTCAGGCGCCAAGAGCCACGCCACTGCGCCAGTAGGTGGCGCTATAACAAGCACTTTTGTGTTGAGTCTCAGCAACTTTGAACCCTAGGTCCGATTTTCAAAATTCAATCAAATGAGACCCCGCCCATTCACTTCCGCATAATTAGATTTTTTGCTAATTTGCATAATATTCAAAACCAACTTTTGCGAACCAGTCCCTGGTTTTTCCTGAAACGATGCATCCCGACTGCAGAAGAATTTGTGAAAGGCTTCTTGATTTGTGTCTTTTAACACCTCGTACTTTTCGTACCGTTTTGTCGAAGAATGTAACTTGTGATGTCACACCCATGACACTAAGTGTCTCCTCAGAGCTAATTAACTGCTACTAGTTATAATGTGTGGTTCCATCTCTCAGTTAATTTCTGCAAATACCAAAAACATGAAATACAGTCTCTGTGCAGCAGGAACTGTGATTTTAGGACCAGGAGCAAACAGCTTAGACCCACCCGCCCCACTCATTACCGCTCATGACTGTATTTATTATCATTATTATTATTATTATTATCATCATTATTAATATTATTATTATTATTATTATTATTATTATTATTATTATCATTATTATTTTATTATCATTATTATTATTATTATTATTATTTTATTATTATTATTATTATTATTATTATTATTATTATTATTATTTATTATTATTATTATTATTATTATTATTATTATTATTATTATTATTATTATTATTATTATTAACACTGAGGCTATACCATCTGTGTTGTCCCAAAAAAGAGCTTTGATTCTGAAACTAAGATTCGAATGTCGTGAACAATAGCGAATGTGCGTTTCCGAATGCAGTTGGAGTTGCTGATGGAAGCTCTCTTTTCTGAAACTGGTTAAATTTTTCTGCCGCTAAAGACTGGGATGAGTCTTTAAAGGTACATATATTTAAAAGTAATTGTCTTTACCTGTTGTAGAACTTCACTTAATATTTACTTGACCTTTCAAGCTACCCATTTTGGGCTATTTTGTTCATTAGTGGAGAGCAGAAAGAGCTAGCAGCAAGTCTGCTAACTGAGCTAACTCGTTTTGCCCTCAACACAGAATGAGATAAAAAAAAAAAACCTTTTAATATTTACTAACTGTGTCATAATTTAAAGACATTAAGGTCATTTTAGAGATTGGGTAGTGACATGAAAGCTCTACGCCGAGGACGTCCCAAAAAACACATGAAGTAGCAGCTGTTGTGTTTTGTTTCAGATCCAGTTGATCAGCATGGCTCACATCACCATCAACCAGTACCTCCAGCAGGTGAGTTCTTTCTGAACAGACCAGCCCCACAGAAACAACCAGCTGCTTTAATGTGGGAGATACATTGTGTTTTCTAAAGTGTGAAGCATTGTGCTCATCCATCGATTAGTTTGAAACCAAGGTTTGGATAACAAACGTTAAGAACAAATAACAAATGCCACTTGTCAGCTGGTGTCCTGGTGGTTAGAGAATTGCCCCAGTGATCAGAAGGGTGTGGTTTCGAATCCCAGGGCTGCTAGTGGCACCAATGAGGTACCCCTGAACAAGGTATCGTTCAAACACACTGCTCCCCGGGCGGGGCAGCCCACTGCTACACTTGGTGAATAAGTTACAAGCAGTGAAAGAATTTCACATTGTTCACACGTTCTATGGTGTAAAACGTGACTACAATGGGCCACTTTACTTTATTTCATTCCAGAGACATATCTTTCTGTCTGCGGCTTGTCTCTGATTCTAGAGGCTCAGGTGTGGCCAAAGCACCCCATTTCACTAGTAGTGTTTTCCTGGAGCGGTTGTTCCAGCTCTCTGTGCCCGTGTCAACAATATGTGCACCTCAATGTGGATTTTATTTCCTCTTCTCCTTCTGCATAATTCAGGCGTAGACATGTAAACACATTGATTTTAAGAGACTTAGTGTGAATGGTGCATTGGAGATATAAATATATTAACCCTGAGTACTTCATAGTAGTGGTGATACGAACCAGGGGCTGCTTCCTGTAATGCTGGTTAGTATTGTTAGTATTATTTACTGTACCAAATGACTAGTGAACTGACACGTGTCTGCTGAGTTTTTACATGTAATGTCGTGTGTCCATTAGTAAATGGATTCAATACGTTTCAAAGCAAAATCTCAAAACTATCATAAAACACCAGACAGTGTTTTTGTAACTGGGCCTGGGCAATAACCAGTTTTGAAAAATCAGCAAATTGGGAGGAAACTATTGTGACAATTTCAGATGCATTTGTTTTGACCTAAAATTACTTCTTCTCTTGTGCACACTTTGTTTTATTCCAAATTCCACACAGACTGTTGCTTAACACATTAGCGTTTTAGTCAGGAAGCTTACCACACTTTATTCAGGTTTATGATAGTAAATGTCAGTATCACAGTGGCAGTTGTCAAGCAGTGTATGGTCCACCCATAACAGTTATATGATTGGTCTCTGTGCCATAGAAGCTGTATGTTGGGCTTAGTAGAAGCACTCTTTCTGCAGGTGCTGGAGGCCATAGACACAAGGGATGGGGTCTTCTGTGCAGAACTGCTCTCATTCAAACACCCGCATGTTGCCAATCCACGTTTACAGGTAAGATGATGTCTTACCTGTTCTCTCGCGCTCAAATCACAATGGTGAAGGGGGTAAGGACTACCACTACATAGTAAAAGGTTACCCTAGTTACTGGTACTTTGCCTTGCCTTAATAAAAAAGTAAAATTTACATTAAATAATACACATTAAAATGAAGCCTCCAACAAATATGTAGTCATTGAATGCCGGTCTTTTACGACCCAATCACATCACGATGATGAAATGTTTTTTGCCAAAATATGTTAACCATTTTGCTTGATATCTGATTCAGTTTGATTTTAATGGAAGCTCAGACCCACCGATCAATGATCACCAGATCACTGAAACTGTTTGCCCAAATCAGTCATGTAGAGTCTTATACTCATGGTCAATGTGGCTTCATTCGAAACAAGGGGGAGCTCACTTGTTTAATCAATTGGTATCAGAATTTAGACAGTTGTCATGTTCTTTGTTGGACTGAAAATTTGCAGCTACACTGGACTTTTCTCCAGATTCCATAAGTAGACAGACTTAAGGGGGTTTTGTCACTGTTATCTACACAAATGGACAAAAGATATATCATATAGATAATAACAGTAGTATCAACCACCTCAAACCACACAAGTAAACTTCAAATGCCTAACTTGTCTAGGTTATGTTTGAGGTAAGGGAGGGAAATAGCAATTATTACAATTTTGAACCGTCTGTTTAAGATTCAATTATCAGAAGACTCAAGGTCTCTGGACTTGTCTGTTTTTAAGATGTCATATTTGTACAAGCAATTTTTCAAACAAAATTTGATTGAAAAAAAAAACAAAACAAAAATAGTGTTAATCACTCTTATATTTGCTTGCAGCTTCCCAGTCCAGAAGATAAGTGTCAGCAGGTGCTGGAACCTCCATATGATGAGATGATTGCTGCACACTTGAGGTAAACTGGCCATGGACTGACACTTTTTTTTGTTTTTGGGGAGTTTTTCAGTCTTAAAAATGAACTGTATTCTTTCGAAGGCATTCATCTTTTACAGTCCCTTTTTTCTCTTCTGTCTTTGCAGATGCACTTATGCCGTGGCCAACCATGACTTTGTAGAGGCATACAAATACCAGACAGTGGTGGTACAATATCCTTTTTTTGTGATGATTAATGGTCCGCTGCACATTAAATGAGCGATCAGTGGGTAAGCCTAAGCTTCCATGCTTTCATTTTATGCTTCATTGTCTGTAATACAAGTTTGGTGGTGCATCCTGGTATATAGATGCCAGCCTATTGTTTTGGCCCATTCAAAATGAGAATGAGGGAGAGTGTAGGAGACATTGGGAGAGCAAACAGCAAGAGCTGCATAAAATTACTGCATGTTACTACATGTAAATAGCAGTATTGATTAGAATGTACTTTTTACAGTTACAGTAGTGTTTCATCCAGGATGTATTTTACTGTAAGACAAAATGTTTACTGTAAACATTTTGATTATTACAGCTGTTGTTGTTTGAGTTAAAGTGTTACTTGAGTATTGTTTGTATCTTATTTGAATCTTTAGCCAGTGATTATGGGTTTTTCTGTGTGTCATAAAACACTTTGAGCCTTTCTAACCTGTTAGAGAGCATAGAACTCTGATGATATGACCTACTTAGGCAAAAAGGCTCAAAATATTTCATTTATAGACATCATCTTTTTCGTAGAGCCTATTTCCAACCCTAATCTGCTACACCTGTTTTGAGAAAAGCTGTTGAACTGTTATGGTAAACAGCAGTGTACACCTTTCTATTAAGTTAATTTAATTTTGTTTGCAGACCAACCTGTTACCGTTTAGTGTTAAGCTACCAAGACCAGGTCTTGTAGTATAAGCGAAGCGTGACGTGCATTTCAAACTGAAAGAATTGTTAGAAGTTCTGTCGACTTCCTGTAGTAAAAATGAGTGTTCGACACTTTGATGATCATTGAACATGCACCCAAACCTCTTTTTTTTCCACCTTAACATCATACATCATTTTTGAAAGCTTTTCAAGCTCACAAAGAAGAGAACTGGTAAGATTCTTCTGGCTTTAATACATATTTGCTTTCAAATGAAAGATGCATTGATAACAAGCAGTGTTTTCATGAAGTTAATGTGATTTTTCTCTTTTGTGTTTTAGGGCTTTGCCTGTGATGTTTGCTGTGACCCTTGACCTGCGAATATTCGCCAACAATGTAAGCTGTGGGTGGAGTTTTTGGGGTTTCGCCTGTTACATTTCTGGCCAGTGCTGTTACTGCTCATTGTGCCTCACAGACTAGGCTACTTTAAATTTAGGTAAACACTAATGCAATCAGGTTTTTTTAGATTCTTAATGATGCATCCTGCTGCAACATCATTTTGGTTTACTGAAAGCGCTGCACTGCAAGAAATAGTAACCTGGCAATTGAAATGATGAAGATTGTTTAATTGAAATTATGAAGATTATTTATTATATATATCTGAATAATCTATATTTGCAGATAATTCTTCTTGTTTGAACAAATACTGTCTGTGTGCAGCTGTAAGGAGAGACTGTCCGTTATTTCTTAATATGGTGATGTTGACAACTGTATGATTATTTAAAGCAAGCTCTTTTCCTTCCTAAAGTGGAAAATAAAAGCAGTTCCGCAGTTTGTGGGGTGGGGGCAGTCATGAGTGCACATTTAGTCATTTGCATTAGTGGAAAGAGCAGTTGAAGAGTGGTGGAATTACCTAGCAGTGTCCACATCATGACCTCACAGGATATTAGTTTAGTCATGTGGTGTGAGATTCCGCATAAGATTGCAGTTTGTGAGGTTCTGCAGACTCTGAGGTTCTCTAAAGCATGGGCGCCTGTGATTGAACATAGGAAACGGCTACAGAGGTTGGGGCTATGGTATAGTTATTTACTTGTCATATGATATTAGACCATCACTGCTGCTTTTTTGTTGTTATGATATGCTTCTTGTGGATGTTCAGCTGCCGTGGTGTCGTTGCTGTGCCTGAGACATTATTGTTTGTGTGGGCAGGCGGAGCAGCAGCTGCAGAAGAAGGGCAAGGGGAAGCTGGGAGACATGTTAGAGAAAGCAGCAGAGCAACTGATGAGCTGCTTTCGAGTGTGTGCCAGTGACAAGTTAGTACACAAACACACACTGACATGCAGACTTTTAAATAAAAGTGGTTTGAGTCATGTTGGGGTTTCGTAACATTCTGTTCATGTCCCAGTCCATACAGAACTCACTTCATATGAAATAACTAAGCTATGAAAACAGCCCACTTTGAATTCGCTGCTTTTCAGGCTATAGTATGTTTTTCAGTCTATAGTGTTTTAGATCCATCCATTCGCATTGACATTTCAATCTGGAGTACGTTTTGAACAAGACAGGCAATCAGAACAGCCCGTTTGCATTTTTGTCTTACAGTAACAAAAACAGCCTGTTTACCTATAAAGAAAGGTTGCAACTATTTTTTTGTCTCACATAAACCGCACAAAGTGGGGAAAAAAGCGGAATACAAGCCCTTCGTTTGTTATAGACTTGGGAATACTGATATTGCAGAGGCTGCAATATCTAAATAAGGGTGCTAATAAGTCACATTTCTGTGGTCTTCTGTGAGCATTGTGATGGATCTTAGATGTTCCACAAAAGTTCTTTTAGTGTTTTAATGCATTTACATAATATGCATAATTTTGGTTGAGTAAAGTCTTTAGTCAAGATACATTCTAAGTATTTTTATGTGTAAGGTATGTTGTAGCTGTATTACATTGATGGTACATTAATTACATTATTACCTATACGTCTCTTTTGAATTTTGTCATCAACAGCCGTGCTGGTATCGATGACTCCAAGAAGTGGGGGATGTTGTTCCTCATAAACCAGCTATTCAAGATCTATTTTAAGGTAAGAGTTACGTATTGTTATGCAAGTGCTGTAAATATTTGTCAGTGTCTATGATGAGGTCTGACTAATAGATTGACTTTGAATTATTAAAAAAATGATTATTTAAAATTAAATTATTGAAAAATATTTGCCGCTAAATCATACAAAATTGTTCAGATTCCACTGTAACACACATATTTTTAAAGGGAGTTTAATTTCGCAGCGTTTTCCCCCCTATGAAGCAGTTAGCATGTTTGGTGTTTCCTGTTATAGTCTGGGAGATATAAGGCTAATGTGCCACTATTATACTTTAGTAATCTGCCTGCTGAAATCATCAAACATATGCCTAAAATCATGGCAAAAATACATTTTGTCAAATTTTTGTCGATAAGTGTGTCAAACAGTGTCAGAAATCACATGATTAAAATCTATAATTACTAATTGCTAACAAGCTACCGTTACTTATCTTCATTGCAAATCTAAAGAAGCAACTTAAAGACCAAAGTCTTGGGTAATGCGAAATCACATCAGCATTTCACCAAACCCTGAGACACACTAGTACCTCACTTTTCCTTTGATTTGACTCTTTGCTTTAGGAAATTCACCTTACTGTTATTAATTAGTACTATTAAAAGCTCTTGAATGGCTCATGGGGCAGATTCAGTATTTTACTAATGCACAATTGGACTCTTGGACCAGTGTGTATCAGTGAGAAGGCATAATTCTAACATTCCAAAATCCATGTAGTTGAATTACCACGTCCAAAGAAAACAGTATTTTTTGGCATTAACAGAGGAAACCGATGTTTTCTTCACCAGATCAATAAGCTACACCTCTGCAAGCCTCTCATCCGGGCCATTGACAGCTCCAACCTGAAGGATGACTACAGCATGGCTCAGAGAGTGACCTACAAATACTATGTGGGCCGCAAGGCCATGTTCGACAGCAACTTCAAACTGGGTTAGAATCACAAATTGCACTTCTTATCATATCAAGCGCAGACACTCTTGCAGATATTCTATCTAGTAAAACATATTTACCGTGTGTGGGTCTCTGTGTTCTCTCAGCGGAGGAGTACCTGTCCTTCTCCTTCCAGCACAGCCATCGCTCCTGCCAGAGGAACAAGCGGCTCATCCTCATCTACCTTCTGCCTGTCAAGATGCTGCTAGTAAGCCATACATACATGCTCTCATACCTACGTAATCACTTTTTGTTAGCATGCATTACATACACACAAGAGTGTGCGAGTAGAGTGGCATAAACGTCCGTTCCTCACTCTGCTAGAATCCATCTGATTTATTCTTATGATGCTCATTTTGTATCATATATTAGTTTAAGATACTACACAGTTTACTTCATGAACAATGTAATTTATGGCTTTATTAAACAAAAACTAGTTACACAGGTTCCTGTAGGTAAAGGTAAAGTGTCATTTGTCAGACTCCCTTGTCCAGAGCGATTTGTAATCATTAGTTACAGGGACGGTCCCCCTGGAGCAACTGAGGGATAAGTATCTTGCTCAAGGACACAATGGTAGAAAGTGGGGGGGGGGTTTGAACCTGCAACTTTGTGGTCATCGGGTTCACAGGCAACTGTCTTACCCACTAGCCTACTACCACCACTAGGTAATGATCTTTGTCTAATCACAAGCCAGACAACTTCATAGGGTTAACAAATGCATGTGTTAAACTTAATCATTTGCACAAAATGACAACACAAGATTGTATAAGGTCTGAAGAACCTTGTTGCTACTGGTGTGGATTTCCTGTGTAGGCCTGCTGTACGATTTTGGTGTGAAAACAATATATTTATGAATGGCCAGTAATGTAGGCATTATTCTGCCGCGTCATTCGTATCACAAAGTTTGTATATGTGGAAACAAAAGACTTAAGCTTGTTGAAATGCTGATGCTCCAATTTTCCCACACCTGCTCCTTCGCTCTGGGCAAAATGGTGTCACTCCTCTTCAGCTCCCACTCTGCATTTCACATATTCTGATGCACACTACATGGTCAACAATTATGTTTTCTTATAAAATGTTGTAATGTACTTTATTAACCTGGTGTACCACTCAAACGTACTTTGAGGCAAGAGTGTCTGATTCAGCTTTGGTTTTATTATTGCAGCCTGTAATACAGTAAACACCCGCTTATCGTAGGGATTACGTTCCAAGAGCACCCGTGTATAGTTAGAAACCGTGAATATTTGATGTGGTTAATAAAAATGTTTTTAAAAAAAACTAAAAATGCCTTTTTTTAAAGTGTAAACCCTAAATATGCCACCATATATGTTCCCAAAACACTTAAATTCATTTTAAACTCAGCTTAATACTTAACCCTTAAAGAAAATGTAACGGTAAACCCGTATCCGTGCTGTACAGTTTACACTGAACTGCTGTTGCAGTGCTAGAATGTAAAATACTGATATTACCCCTATATAGACTGTACTGTAATTCGTGCAAGTGCGTTTTCTTTGGTATAAGCAGGGTAAATACAGTAATAATTTAATTTACAGTAATAAAAATACAGGGCTGTAAGAAGAACAAAACAAAAAACACGAACACTCGAGACGCTCCACGGGGGAAATTCTGGACAGGGCAGCAGCCAATCAGCAGCAAGGAGAAATAAATAACGCTTTCGGATTGGCTACTTTCAAACCTCCTGCCTCTGAGTACGGGTGACTATGATGTCCAAGCCTCGTCCACCACGCCCCCTCGTCCTCATGCTGGTTGTCTTTGTTTGGGGCGATGCTGAGCAGCGGAGGTTCATTTCGTTCAGGTGTCTGATTGCCTTGCTAACCCCTGCGCCCAAACATGAACAACAAGCACGAGGACGAGGGGGCGTGTCGGACAAGACCTGGACATCACAAAAGCAAAAAAAACGCGGAGGTTGTCTGCAGTTTCCGCGAGCAATTATTAGTTCGGTTCTCCAAAATAATCTGCGAGAGACTGAAGTCGTGACTGCTGAACTGCTATTAAGCATGTGTTTACTGTAAAGCTGTCTTTATGACTGAGTTGCTGTTGAGGCTTAATGTAGGCCTGACTTTTTTTTTTTCCAGGGCCACATGCCAACAAACCAGCTGCTCAGGAAGTACGATCTAATGCAGTTTTCAGATGTGACCAAGGCAGTGAGGTCTGATTTCTTTCTACATTTGAAATTAGAAGTTGATACGTAAAATAACAATTATCCTAGATGAAGTCACAGTATCATAGGAGACCATCAGCTTTCTTTGTATCTTCTAGTGAAGGCAACCTCTTGTTATTGAACGAGGCTCTTGCCAAGCACGAGACGTTTTTCATTCGTTGTGGGATCTTCCTCATCCTCGAGAAGCTGAAGATCATCACCTACAGGAACCTTTTCAAAAAAGTGTAAGTAGACTTTATATATATGTCTTTGACATATTACCGAACATTACAGTATTATGTGGCTTCATACATGGCCATGTATGAAGAACAAGTTAAATATGAGGACTAATTAACAGATTTTTACAAAATTATTCTTGTCTTGCAAATTTTCTCACTAGGTATCTCCTGCTAAAGACACACCAGCTCCCTCTAGATGCATTCCTGGTGGCACTAAAGATGATGCAGGTGGAGGAAGTCGACATTGATGAAGTTCAGTGCATCCTGGCCAATCTCATATACATGGTGAGATATGCACACAAACTGTAAACACCTGCCACCTATGGTATCATTTCAAGCTCAGTGGGTAAAATGTTGTTGAATCATAGCAGGTACACTCAGCTTTAAGTCCATAATTACTGAGGAATCTTAATTGACATAATACTGGCTTTTAGGTTTTTGTATTTTAGTTCACCATATTTACAATTGTTCTTTCTCACTCAGGGTCACATCAAAGGGTACATCTCACACCAGCACCAGAAACTGGTTGTCAGTAAACAGAACCCTTTCCCTCCATTGTCTTCGGTGTCTTAAACAGACTGGACCTGAAACTGCAATGATCCTGTAAGCTGACTGCTGCTGCATTTAAGTAATCCTGGGGTTGTTGTACAAAGACAAATGTACAACATGTAGTGATATAAGGTAGACATATTGGCCAGCAACAAAATGAACAAAAACATTTTTAATGACTGGTTCTGCTTTAATATATTTCATTAACTCAGCATCACCCAAAAAGTTTCAGTAATTCAAAATGTAGACAAAATGAAATGTCCTTTTCTTTCCATTTTACTGCACACCAGTTATGTGGCAGACTCATTTGTTGTTGTTTTTTTATTACTGGTTATGTAAATAAACTTGTGGTTTTGTACATTTTGTCAAGTTATGTGTTATATATTTCAGGGGGTATATATTGATGATGTATCAGTGTGCGTGTATAAATATCGAATATGACCATTTAAAAATTAATTTTCTCTTGTAAATCAGTATGTTCACGAATAAGAAAGCACAGGAGATTATTCCAATTTATATAAGCGCTATCACTGTTTTATTACGGTATTTTTTTTATAACAGTTTGAGATCTTGCCAGTGATGAGATTCTGGCGTCAATATTATCTCTGTTCTGCCTCTGACCTCAGTACGAGATGGCGGATCCAATTTAGATATCTAGAAACTTTAGTGAACACAAGTCCCTGACTACAGTCATTCTGAGACAAGAAGAGTCCAGTTAGAAAAGCTGTATTTTCTTCCAATGTAGCGACAGGAGTTCCAGACTTAAAATCACACTGGAGCCTTCTGTGTTTTAACCGTGACATGGCATTAACCACTGATTCTTGCTCTTCCATACAAAACATCTTATTGGTTAAGGAGAATGTCAGGTTGAGTTTGTCTTGGCAGGCTTCTAGTGAGAGATATGAGGGAGGGCTGACCCCACCAACCACCACACCTTCTCTGCCAGTCTTCATCAAGATGTTCTCACTGAAGTCTTTCTCTGGGAGACAGAGAGGTATGGTTCTCAGACCCAGAGTAATTGGTTCCTTTAGTTCCAAGAAAGCCAAGTCATCATCAGGCTGACCTAACGTGTATCTTTTATGAAGAGTCCACTTGGAGGCCTTTGAAGCATTCCTTTTTTCATTTGGGTGGCCCGCTGTGAAAAGTGAAGACAAAAGCTGTATTTGTGACTATATAGTTTTTTTGAGATGATGGCAATTAAGAGCCTTTCCCTGGATTTTTTGAATAATCTTCCAAAGGGCAATTTCAGTGAATGGAACAGAAGTCTGTGCAGAACCCTTTAAAAAAAAGTAATAAAAAAAAATGCATAGATAGAAAGATTCTGTACCAATTAAATACTTTTCCTAGAACCCTTTGTCAAAGGCAAGAACCATCTAGAGATCTTTGTGTGTAAGAATATGTTCAAAGTTTTTCAGCAAATTTAAGTGTCATTATCCTGTTAAGAGGAACTGAAGCTGAATAATAATACTCACGAAAGATCATGTGAAGGTCTTTGTCAGTTGTAATGCACCCAGCTGTAGTAAGCACAGACCTCTTTCCTAGGATCACACCATGACAGACCACATCACCACTGCCATCCTCAAAGGTTACCTATTCAAATAAGTACAGTGTAACTTGTCACATTTATTTACATTCCTGTCCTGTTACTTTTGGATTACCAGCACCTTGAGAGGTGTCCAGTTCCAGTTATGGTGGCCTTCAGCACAGCAAATTTGGAAATTTCTATGTTAGCTATGTCTAGTAGGTGTTTTTGGCAAGGAAATCACCAAACTACTGGACTTTAGCCCTCCAAGACTGTTATCAGTGGTATACCCACTGCGAGGGTAGGTGGGCAATCGTACTACAAGATCCAAGTTATGCCAGGGACTGGAGTTGAACACCCCAGCTCAGATTTCTTCTGATACTCACCTGCCATGGACAGTGTCCGTGGGAGCAGACCTTGTCTTTGAGTTCCTTTTGCTTCTTGTTCAGACTTCCAGGTCTTTCAGAGGAAATTTCCAGGTTCCCACAGGGGTTTGGAACTATGAGAATACCAACACTGGCAATCATGAAGGTTCCAGCAAAGCACTGTTGAATTAGGGCTCACTGTTATGAACAAGATCAGTATACCTAATCTACAATAATGGCAACGACTACAGCAAGCCGAGGATGTGTTCAAGGTCCACATGTCAGCAGGGATGTCTAGCTCTGGTTCTGGCGGGCTGGTGTCCAACACATTTTGATTTTGCTTACCAGTCCTTCAGGACTGGAACTGGACACCCATGTGTGAAAGGATAACAAGTGGAATTGTGAGACTGGCCATAGTGCCTCCTCAACTCAGTTGATTCATTACCTTCTAGTTACGTTTGCATATTAGCAACATGTACTGGCAGGTCTAGAAAAAGTGAGTTTCTGAGTGGGCAAACTAAAGGCAATGGAATGATGAAAAGAAGGTTATAGGGACCAAATCATGCTCTGATTTCTATGGTTGTGTCGTCCAGCTCTAGTCATAGAGGGCGTTAATATCCAGCCCTTTTCACAATATTTAAGTAGGGAAAACACCAAACTGTGCTGCACTCCAGCCTTTCAGGTCCAAATTTGCTTCTAAAGCATCTCTGTCTCGGACTAGTCCCAAAAGCTAGCTAAGACTGAAGAGTAGAATGAGTTTTAGCCTCATTCCTGCCATCTGAACCTCAGAGTGTCAGTTACCTTCAGGTATGCAGTCTCTGCCATCGCTGTGAAGGCTGTAGCCCTTGGCACAGAAACACCGGTAGGATCCATGCAGGGGTTTGCAGAAGTGTTTACAAGCCAGAGGTCCATCAGAAGGACATTCAGCTACATCTACAAATAGCAAAAAGAAATGATGAGAGCAAAGGAGTCAAGACACTTGAGCAAGGGTCTTGGGTTGTCACAGATGTATGGAAGCCTGCGAAGCAAATCTATCAACCCGTTCCACCAGTAAAAACATTACCCTTTTCACAGTTGAACCCGCTGAACATTTCTGGGCATTTGCAAGTGTAGCCTCCAATCTTGTCTTTACACGTGCCACCATTTTGACAAGGACTGGATTTGCACTGGTCTCCATCTAAAGCCACAAAAAATACCAACTGTAACAAGAAATTTGCTCATGTCCTCATCTTTCCACTTAGAGGGAAATAGAATAATCCTTACCATAGTAGATGGTCCAGAACTCCTCCTTTGAAAGCGAAGCAACAAATAAGCAGAATAAGTCTTTAGGGTAACAAATGTTAGATATTTGATTACACAATAAAACAAGTTAGAGAGTGACTAAGCTGTAATTTCTCCGGACTGAAAATATTTTAATTAGTGTTTTAATGTTTTAATTAGTTCTTGTCAGAGTGTGTCAAACTTGTGATTCAGTGGTGCTTGATGAGTCATCGTTTACTGTAAATGAATCACTCTTCTTACTCAGCCTGGTCTCTGATGACGTATCTACCCTTTACTTGATTAGTGTCAAAGCCTTAGAAACAAGTCAAAGCTTACTGTTTTCTGATTGTTCTCAAAGACCTCTCTGGCCTCTTCCTTGTTACATCTCTCCTCATAACACTCTCGTTCCAAGTTGCCCTTTAGGATCTCCTCAAAAAAGAACGTATTGGCACGTTTAGGCCGCAGGAAGACGCTGGCTTGCGAGTGTGTGGGGAAAACTATGTTCAACGAAAGGTGCACAGCAGACAATGATTAACATCTGTCATGAAAGCACAGATCTTTGTTAAAACGAAATATTTTCAGAGCCGTTAACAGTGACTGAAACCAAACAGCTTCCACTCAGAATGAACAGATGACATCATGGTAAATGGTGCCTACCAGCTTCCATTCATTGTAAACATCTTTGGCCATGCTGTTCCATTGGAAAATGCTTTATATTAGGTTACATATTGTCAAGTGAATTTGTCCAAAGCAGTGCAAATTGCAGACACCCTGGAAGAGAATGTGGATCCTTTATCTAACCTTAGCAGTTCGTCATTGAATAGGGTTGGAGTAAAACATATTTTATTGAGCTTTAACTTGAGAACTTGCTGAAAAAGTGTTGTCCTATTGAATTTTCTGTTATTGATACATTATTCAAAATGCTCATATGTATCATTGGCTGCTTTGTATGTCCGCACTCAGCAATCGTTTATAATTCTGAGCTTCAGTACACCAAATTAAATAATAATAACCGAAAACATTTATCCTGCACATTTGGGAACGCCTTGCTAAAGCCAGACGAAAGGATTCATAATGAATTATCTAATTAAATAAAGAGCTCTTTTTTTCTCTTCAGCTCTTCATGTCTAAATTCTCTTTACCTGTTTGGTCGGCGTTGATCTGGAGGTAGTTGACACTCAGTGCAAGCAAGAGGAAATTCCATGTTTGAAAATCCATCATGATCAGATGAATGCCTGAACGCTTCATCTTTCACAGCTGTACTCTTTTGCCTTTCCACTCCACTGCCCACTTTTGCTGGAACCTACTCCCCCCCTTGGTATGTTTTCCAGTAGTTCATGAACAGAGTCTAGCCCAAAGGCTCAGTACCTGCTACATGTGTGTGTGTGCACATACACACACAGATAAGACTTTGTGTTCACAAAAGATGAGAATGTTGCCCTTCGGTCAGATGTCTAGAAATGATTAAATATTGTTAATAAGGATTGTTTTTGTATGTACTGGAGTGTGTGTAAAAATACCTATTTCACTGCAAAATGGGTTGAATTTTTAGCATTTAAAAACTGAGCTTTCCGTGAGTTGGACTTTAACCTGTAAACCAACTAACAAGCAGAATGTAGGCAAATAACCAAATCAGTGGGTTTGGACCTTAAACCCTGTTGTTTTTCTCTTTTCGTCTGTATAATATAAGGGATATAAACAAACCTGAATCAGACACAGTGGAGTATATACCGTATTATTTCAAGCACTTTATCCGACAAAATGGGAAGACCATCTACGGTCCTTAAGATCGTCACACACTCTAAGGGTCCTTTCCAGGTGGCCCCATATTTCAGCTCCTCAGTCCCTCATAACCACATCGATTAGTTTCATAGTATTTAACTATAGTACTCACTAGATACTAAATGTTAAAATCAGGGGTGCACAACTCATGGAGGGTCAGTGTCCAGCACAGTTTGGTGATTTCCCTGCTCAAACACACTTGATTCAACCCATCTGTTAAACGCTAGGCTTTATTGGGTGTGTTTGCGTAGGGGGAACCACCAAACTGTCATGAATATCAGCCTTCCAAGATGGTAGTTGCTCTTAGCTCATAATCATGCTCATAATCATGGTGGTGACACAACCACAAAAGCCAACACATCAATCAATATAGAATTTTTATTTAGTTGTTAAGTTGTTTCATGTGTATCTCAGTTTATGACTCTCCTGTGATCTTCCTTCACATCTGTATCACAGGTGTGCACTCCAGGACCTGCCTCTTTTTCCTAGCCTTTCCGGCAGCTTTCTTTTTGGGCATGATCTTGTCCATGACCGTTTCGATCCACCTGATGTATTTGGACACTTGTGTGTAGACGCCGTACTTTCCCTTTCGAGCACAGCCCTCGCCCCAGCTCACCACCCCCGTCACAAACCAGGTGTTTTTGTACTTGGTGACGTGTGGGCCTCCGCTGTCTCCCTGGCAGGCGTCCTTTTTCTCTTGGTCGTAACCGGCACAAAACATGGTTTTGGAGATCTTGAACTTGGTGGACTCCATGCACGTAGCTCTGTCGACAAAGGGCACAGTCAGCTTCTGCAAGATGGTGGACTGTGGGCCCCCCTCGTACAGGCGGCCGAAGCCGCTGACCATGCCTTCTTGTTGTTGCATGAGCAACCGCTCCGCAAAACCCTGCTCTGGCAGGCAGGCGGGGAGGATGTACTGTGTGAAGGTGATGGGCTTGAAAAGCTTGATGAGCGCAATGTCATTTTCATACGTTTCAGGGACGTAGTTCCTGTGGACCAGAACCTGCTCAACGGCATGCGTGACCTCACGACCTTCTCTCACCAGGGTGTCAAATTCACCTTGAACACATACAGATTATTTATTCATAAAACAGCCTTAACATTATGGGGAATTTATTAAACTAAATGATGTGAAACAAAGGCAAAGCCATTATAAGCACTGCCATAGAGAGCTATGAGAGGTTGTGAATGCTCATATAATGAAAAATCATGATAAATGAAGTGATTTCAGTGTAGGTATACCTCTCTGGACCTCACCAGCACATTACTTTTGCCCCTCAAATGCAGCTCCGGAAAAAAAGATACCACTGCAATTTATTTTTAAATCAGCATCTCTATGAGTATGACAACCATTCCATGTCAGGGTCTGTTAAATTCCTACACAAGCACCTCGTTCTGCTTTATGAGGTACTGATTAGTGATCACCTGATTCACATCTTATTTAATGAGGAAAAGCATAAAAACACTGCTGTAATCAACACTCTCCTCTTACAATGTGACCAGTTGGATGGCAAAACACTACAAGAAATTCATCGAAGGTAATTATTGCCATTTAGTTTGAAAGTGAACAAGAGCTTTGTTTTCTTTGAGTTCTGTAAACACTGCATCATTTCTCTTTTTTTCATGTACTGTATTGTCATTTCCTTTAAAATGATGCTTTAAAGAACAATAGATTTATTTGGAAATTAGGAGAAATATTGTCAGCAGTTTTTAAAAACTAAGGCAAAGCTGTTCAGTTCAACACTTGCACCTATAAAAGATAAAACCTCAGAAACTGAACATTTTTGCAGTGGTCTCATTTTTTTTCCTACAGCTGTAGATCTTCCCCTGCCCAAGACACAAGCATACAAGATACCTAGAACAACTGTGATGGAGAGAGACTGGTTCATGCAGTGAGCTGCAGACAGAATGAAGTACTCGTTCAGGATCGTCCCTCCACAGAAGCCGATTTTTTCTTCATTCACCAGCAGGGCCTAGTAGGGATAGTTATGCAGTCTGTGAAGCTTTCTATGAGCAACACCTCTCCAAAAAACAGCTACAAAGAGTCAGATTGCAAATAAATGTCATACAAAGCATAGTTGCTCTTCTAGAGTATCGATGGCATTAAATGTAGCAAACAAGTTCCTCGTTTCCATTCAACAGAGCAAACTCATTAAAAATACATGCTAGGATGTCTCTCTGAGCTGTGAAGAAAGGAGTGATTGAGGTGTTGTGATCAGAAAAGTGTACCAGATCTAAAAAGGCAGCTCATGATGATGCTTGCCTATTTAGTGAGACTTACTGACAATGGAAGAAAAAAAATATAAAAGACCAAAAAAAAAGTCTCTCGTAAGTGCTTCTGAATGATGTGTCTACCTGCCATGGGCAGTCTCCAGGTAGACACTCCTCCCCATGCACAATTCTGGTGTCTCCAACGATTTCTGAAAGTATTGGATCCTCTGTTACGGGAGTAATTAGTTTCTCTATATCCAGTCCAAACAGGTCATCGAAATCACTGTGAGTGGAATTTTTTGTAATCAATTTTTCTGAATTGTTGGCAGCTGAATCCACGCTTTTGGCATTCCCACTGCTATCGCTTGTGCCAGTGGTGTTTTCCGGATGTGAATTCTCTACATGATAGAGATTACTTCTGGTCTTCTTGGGATGCACTTGCCCACATCTGAAGGGATCTATGATAAAAGCAACAGAAACGAAATGGACGTAATGCCTGGTTCGTGCTCCGTGCTGGAGATATACATACTATATAGGGTAATTTTAGCTCTAATATAGGAAAGCCTTCGAAGAACTCAGGTTAGGCTACATTGTTACACTTCGGTCTAAACTGTGTAGTAATACACAATCTCTAGATGTAAATCAAGGACACGAGTTTTCCATTAGCAAATCGTTTTTAATATGGAATGGACGAAATCAGTCCTGTTCTCTTTCAGCCCGTATTTCATTCTCTTACCATCAGATCTGCAGGACTTCCCATCGGCAGCCAATTTATAGCCTTTGGCACATGAACACACAACACTATTTTTCATCACTTGGCAGTAGTGCTCACAAGCTCCATTCTTGTCCTCACACATCTGTGGGATAGCTGAAGGCAAAAATTTAAACTGAGAATTCTCTATGTACGTAAGAGGTAGGAAGGAAAGGGTTGTTGGAGGTACTCTGGAAAGTCTTACCAATCTCACAGTTGTAGCCCTGAAACAGTTCAGGGCAGTAGCAGACATACTTTTTAATTCCATCTTTGCAAACACCATTGTTGAGACAGGGATTGGAATCGCATGAATTTCCGTCTTTGGAAACAAAAGCAGAAGTTTCATTGTGTTTCCTGGCCTCTGAATCTGACGTAATCTGACGAAATGCGGCTACTTTGGTGGCTATTATATATATTCACTCTAAAACAGAAGGCCCATTGTAATTGGCTAGCTGCTAAAAGAAACATTCCCATTGACACCACTTACCAACGTACACATTCCAGAACTCATCCTAAAAGAAGGGACAGGACAGGAACAGTTACAGCAAATAGCAACGGGAAGATTATTTAAATACAGTGAGCAATTAATTACATCTACGTTTAAAAGATCGAATTTTCCAACGGAACTCCTACACTGTTTTTTTTTTTTATTATCTAGAGTTAGAAACGTATAATATTGAATTACACTTTGCTTTCGTTATCACCGACGATAACTGTGACTTCTAATGGTTAAAAGGCTTAAATTCGGTGGAAAGAAATGGAGCAAGATGAGTGCAACATGCCGTCTTTTCCTTGTTCTCAAAGATCTCTCGAGCTTCCTCATAGATGCACCGCTCCTCTACGCACTCTCGCTCCATGTTACCCTGTTTCAGCTCCTCAAACATGGTGTTCGCCCGCCTGTGCCGTGCAAAGACCTGGTTGGCATCCTGGTTCTGGAGGAACACTAGAGACAGTCCACAGTTTATCAACACTGACACTGCCTGGGTGTTTCCATTTTTACCACTACAGTATGAGAAACAGACAGAAAACTAAACCGATATCGTTCACACCTTGTCCAATGTGTACTTTAAACAGAGCCACTGTGCAGGTCTGGTAGCAAACTAATGGGTCAGTAGCTTAAGTATTGTCATATAAAAAGGTTTTACAATAACATCAGCATGATGTTGTCTTGTAATGATTGAAGTTAAGCCAGAGCAAGTTCACAAAGCGCACGGTAAGCAACAATCAACTCTCCAAACTCAGAGGAATACTTAATGTAGGTTACTTACCCTCTGACACAGCACACTGTACAAAAAGTAGGCAAAAGAAAGTCTCCAAGACCCAAAACATGGCAGGTTTTTTATCGTAAAGCACGTCTCTAAAGAAAAGGATTGAATTCTGGAAGACAGGCAACAGGGAGGTCAGTGACCTGCATGATAAATGGGAGGGGGAGGAGAGGACAGAGTGAAAAGAGCCACAGGCCAGTACACAGCAAACAAATATTTTGTAAACTGAAAGCATCTTCATATCATTTTCATATAAATGCATGTGCATGGTTTTTTTTTTCTCCATATATACTGGATACATGCATGTATATCAAGTTTTCTTC
>JBBJLS010000082.1:18408254-18423471 GCA_037577275.1 Bryconaethiops microstoma
ATGCAGAGGAAGAATTTCGTGCTGTTCACACTGTGTGCTGTGGTGTGTTCTAGTATGACAGAATGGTCACTTTCACTCTCATATATATATATATACCAGTGAACTGGCATGGACATGGCATCTGCCGCACACATCCCCCAAAGAGCTTCACACACAGATCTATACACCTGAGTCATGACTGGTCAAGTAGATCTGAAAATGCGGGCATTAGGAAAAGTCCATGGAACAGATTAGTATATTACACATGTATAATAAAAAATACAAAAAAAAATAGTCAGAAAACACAAAAAATAGTCCCATGCATCATTATTAGAAAATAAATTACACTTGCATCTATTTTTTTTTGTCCAGTGAACTTATAATAGTGTTAGTTATCGTATGACTGTAGATGACAATTTAAGTGGTGTAGCACAGTGAGACAGGGACAATTCCAACAACAAAAAGGATATAATTTATTAGCCACAATATCAAAACCACTGACAGGTGAAGTGAATAAGATTATTTCGCTACAACAGCACCTGTAAAAGGTGGGATATATTAGGCAGCAAGTGAACAGCTGGTTCTTGAAGTTGATGCGTTGGGGTCAGACCATCTATAAAACAGCAGGTTTAATGGGATGTTCCTGGTACGCAGTTAACGACTCCCACCAGAAATGTTCCAATACCACAGAAGAGCCAGTGTAGCCCAAACTATGGAAAAGGTTTGTGCTGGCTGTGAACGAAAGGTGTCGGAACACACAGTACATCACAGCTTGCTGCGTATGGGGTTACGTAACTGCATACTGGTCAGAGTGCCCATGCTGATACGTCCCCCCACAAAAGGCACCTACAGGTGGCACATTAGCATCAGAAGTGGAACATGGAGCAACGGAAGAAGGTGAGTGGTCTGATGCATCACATGGACGGCTGGGTGCACGTTGCTTGCCTGGGTAAGAGATGACACCAGCATGCGCTGTAAGAAGGGCAGCCAGTGGAGGCAGTGTGATGCTCTGGGTAATGTTTTGCTGGGTCTACTTTGAAACCTAACACCTACCTAAATATTATTGCAAGCCAAGTACACCGCTTCATGGTGATGAATTTCCTTAATATCAGTGGCTTCTTTCAGCAGAATTATGCCTGAAAAAAATTTACCCAAACAACTTAGAGGTCAAGCTGCTAACGTCTTGGTACCAGAGACCACAGCACACCTTATGAGGTCTTATGAGCCAGAGTTGTTTGGGTGGCCCTACAGGGGGCCTTCGCACTACTAGACAGGTGGTTTTAATGTTAAGGCTGATCGATGTATATAATATATACATATTATTTTTAAAATACTACTTATCCCACATCGTATCCTGTAGTAAACACAGACACACACACAAACACACACAAACACACACACACACATATATATATATATATATATGTATACACACACACAGATAGAGATAGATAAATAAATAAATAGACTGATGCAGACACACGTGTGTGTATTCTACTAAGTAAATATATTTCGGCCTATTTACAGAACAAGACACAAATTGTTTGCACTCACTGGACTTCGTACTGAAAGATCTGAGTTTCTGTTCTCCCCTCCCTGTGCTTCAGTTTAGGAAGACGCTGCAGAAAAGAGCAGTGGAAGTTCTTCGTGTCTACAGACCTGTTCTACACCCGGACAGTACGGAGTTATATCACGTTACAACACTCAGACTTACACACTCAGCTCTCTCACTGTTTCATCAGTCTGACTGGTGCTACCAAACACTACAGGAAAAGTGACAGACACACCGGGACTCCAGTGTCATGTGTTCAAGGTGTTTATTGGAGCTGAGGTGCTTAATGCACTTGTCTGGATGTGATGCAAGAGGGGTGATTTATGTAAAGAACGAGGTAAACCCCCACACCACTTTAAAACTCTCCAAAACCTCGCTGAAACAGACCAACTTAACATAACTCCACTCGCAACAAGAATTACATGAGAAATGGCTGTTCCAAGCTCATATATTTTTTGTTAAAAAAAGTTTTTTTTGTGTTTGCTGTAAATTATTATTAGAATAAAACCGGCAAAAAAATAATAATATACAAAAACACAAAAGTTGAACAATCTCCTATATCTACTGGTGTGGTCTGAAATAGGACCAAAACACTGCGGTGCATTCTGGGAGGGACTCGATCCTTTCATTCAACAGAGGGGATTCGTGACTTTAGCTGGAGTTCAGATAAAAATACTGAAAACACTACAGAAAATAACATTTACCACTTTAAGCTACAGGGCCAAACTGTTTCACTGTGGTTTAAGCACACCAAGAAACAGGCCCGTGTTATTGTTTTTGAGTTTTCAACGTGGTGAGAGGTGGCGAGTTAGCTGACCGGCTAGTGCTGAGAGTTAAATATTAGTCCTCACTCTCCAGTGAAGTTGATTTTAAGAGCCAGACTCCAAACCTAAAGTAAGAGCAGCGATATGTGAACTGATATAATCACTGATGTCGTCAGTGTCCCCAGTGCTTTAATTCAGGTTATTGGTGATGCAGCTGAGCTGAGCTTTGTATTAGTCTTCAGAAGAAACACAGCTGTGAAAACACATCTGTTAAAATGGAGGACTCGGATGGTGGTAAGCTGAAGTTGATGTGCTCTATTGCCTCATCTTTGTTTATTTCTCCGTCTTAGTCTTTAGTGTTCACTGTAGGCGCAGGTGAGTGAGTAGCCAATAGGGGTGTAACAATACAGTCAAGACAATAGACGATACAGGGCTCGAGGATATTGAGGAAAATAAGACTGCATTCTCACAGCATTTTGAATGAACTTTGAAAGCAGAAAATTGTTGACTGTACTCAGCATTCTTGCCCAAAAATGTATGATTTTTTTTTTTACATGTAAGAAACAGTACTAGGTTGTGTGTGTCAAAGTGAGTTATCATTAAGGTAATAGATTCCTTGCTGTATTGTAAATGTTATATTGTAAACTTGAGCTTAATGGCTTGTAGAGAGAGCAAAGTTCTTTTGGTCTCAAGTGGATGTGGACCTGGCCTTTGATGACCTACTGAAGTTCCTTGTGAGTCTGAGAGATAACATCAAGAACAAGACTGCCTCGGACAAAGGTAAATGCAGAACCACAACACCAAACGTGATCCCATGTGAGAATGAGTAAGGGTGGTATTGACATCCAAATAGATGTAGGTCATAAACTATTCAAACTTAAAGGTGAATATTGATAAATATGATAGAATGAATTGATAAATTATGGTCACAGTTGTGTGTCTCTGACTTTGTTTGCAACAAGTGCAGATCTCTTGTAATTAAACTTAAATTCAACTAACCTTTTCAGGACAGGTGTGTGTGTGTGTGTGTGTGTATGTTTTGTTCAGAAAAAGGTTTTTAACAGTGTCAGTTCCATGAACTCCTATAAAGTAAAGTAAAGTAAACCCTTATTGTCACGCATGAACATAACGTACCACAGCACACAGTGTGAACAATGTGAAATTATTTCCCTGCATTTACCCCATTCACAAAGTGAAGCTATGGTGAATAAATAACTATCAATAATTAACATTGCATGACTAAACTGACAAATAAGCTGTTAAAGTTACATTTCATTGTTTGCAAAATATGCATGAACAAAAAGACAGGCTAATCATGTGATATTTTTCACACCTCTGTTTGCATGACAGGGTACATCCAGGCCATGAACATCGTCCTCGAGGCGGAAGTAACACTGAGTGCCGACTTGAAGAATGAAGCCTTTGAAGAGGTGCTCATTAGTGAAGGTATAAATCTCGATTCTGTTTACGTTTACGGCGTTTGGTAGACGCTCTTATCCAGAGTGACGTACATCAGTGCTAAAGTTGTCCACATCTGTTCATCATACCTGTAGTGCTAGACTTAAATCAACATCTGCTTTTAACCAAGTTACTACCAGCTAAGTTACACACCGTAACGAACCCTGTCAGAAAGAAAAAAGTCATAGGTACGATCTCCTAAACCACGTTATTGTCTTGAATTGCATTTATGTGTATTGATGCTGATTGGCATGGTAGATGATATAGAAATACATCATTTTAAAGTAAGTAAATGTTCATATAATGGAGAATCAAACACAAAAACACAAAAATTCTCAATCTCCCTCAGGCCTCTGTATGCTCGAACAAGATGAAATCAGGTCCTTTGAGCTGGGCTGGAAAACCCTCAAAGAATACGCTTTAAAAAAGCAGGTGTACACTGTGGTTTCACAGAGAGCTCAGCACTCTTCTCCACTGTACAGGTCCTTGAAGTACATGAGCTGTCCATGAGCTGAACACAAGCTGTACACGAGGAACATGGCCGACTACAAAGTAATGTTGGGCAGAGTCTGGGCTTTTAGTTTTTGGTGGAAACATGGATAAGGTGGAGATATGAATATTCAAATAGTGATGTAATTAAAACCTCTTGGTGGAATACTGTTAGGTGGGAAGTATCAATGCTTTTTTTTATGCCTATAAATACCCTGCGCAAATCTAGTTGGGAGAGGATTCCCCGCCGGGCTGCGAGCCTGAAAAACAGCGACGCCCCACTTCTCTGACTCCGTTTGATTTTTTGACTTGGAAAAAGATTCAGACTTAGGCTCTTACTCTAATTCTCCATGACTGTATCTCTCACATTGTTTCCCTCAACAAAAAGGTAGTTTTGAAATGAACAGCTTGTCTTTCATAGTCTGGAGTTGGCATTGAGTGCTAGAAGGTTGTGTTGGAGATTTTATTTAAAGAGAGGAAGAACAGAATTCTATTGTTGTAGCCTCGGTGTAAAGTAGGAAGTTTTCTTTCTTTTAGAATCGGTTCATTAACTTTATTCATGCAAACATAAATAGCATCCGATACAATAATGTATTTTACTTATGCTGAATCTTCTAACCTGTATAAAATGTGTAATTAACAGGAAATAATTCAACTTGGAAATGATCAACGTCTCACTATTCTAACATTATCTTTTTGTTCCAGATATTTTGGCAGTGTCTGTAACAGATTCTCACTGCACTCTTTTGAAAGTGAAAGATGAATCAGAGCCTGAGGATGTCCTGCATGAAGACAACAGTTCAAGGTTTGTGCCTTCTTGCTTTGTGCTCTCTTGCTTGATCTTATCTTCTTTTTTTGTAGACATTTCCACTGAAAAGAATACTTGATAATTCTTCAACCTTTTCTTTGTCTGTTATAAATTATGGATTACAATTACATGCCAGTATTTAGTGTCTATCCTTGAGCCCTGTGTCTCTAAACTGCGGCTGTCAAATAGTTAAAATAGTCACAGTTAATCACATTATTGTGAGTAGTTAATCATGATTATTCACAATTTTGCTTCAGTTTTGAATCAACGTTGCTACAGATTATTTCAGTTTAAAAAACTGAATCCTCTCAGCCCCAAAGCAGAATCTGATTCCATTTGGGTGCACAGATGTTAAACAGGCATTTTGAGGCTACCTATTTATTTCTGAGATTTGTGGTGTTTCTGTTAAAAATAGCATCTGCAGTGTGTTTAATTTATAAATGATACTTCATATTTGATGTACATTTGTGTTAAATAAAGTCACCATGATTATTGCTGGAAATAGCTTAAGAACTATCAGTGGAACTTGTACTTTAGAGGATGTAATTGGCAAAAATGAGTAGATAAAAATGGTTTAAAAAGACATTGGTGGCATTAATAATATTTATTACACTGATGCCTTTACTACTCTTTAAAATGCACTCATATTAGGAGCTACAGGGCAGGGGCATGTGTCAACAGGTTTTCTGTTCGTTTCTGAGAACAGAGAAGTTTGTTTCCATTAATTGACAAAAATGCTGAATGATTCTTTTCACTTAACAAAACTGCTTATTTTTGTTTTTACAGAAGTTCAAGGAATCCAGAGTCCGGCTCAGACAGTAGTCGGATGTCTTTGTCTAACGGAAATGACACTGTGTTATCAAACAAGTTGGACCAATATGACCCTGTAGTGCTGCTCTCACCTCCCAGACTTTCACCCGAGGATCAGCTGGCCCCCATGTCACCTGTCCAGATTTCATACCAGCAACATGACTGCAGCCCAGCCTGCCTCTCCCACCTTCCGCCAAGCGCAAACCATTTTCTGGGTCAAAACCCTTTGAGAGTGCCCCTTGTCTGTCAGTTCCAGAGGCACTGTGCCATGCTCCGCTCAATTGAAGAGCAAGAAGCAGAGTCGCAAGGTGAGGAGCCAGACTCAGTGGAGGCGGACGTGATCTATAAAGCCCCGTGTGGGCGGGGCTTGTGCTGCATGGATGATGTACTACAGTTCCTACAACAGACTAAAAGCCTTGGAATCCTGCAGCTGGTGAATTTTAGCTTCAATCCGCAGGTACTGCCTGACCGCCAGGCTCAACCGCGACTGCTCACCTCTGCTCCTTCTCTTCCTGCAACCATCTTGTTTGAGAGAGACATTAGTCGTGGGGTAGAGGCGGTCCCAGTGCCAATGTGTAACGAGGTGGATGGGGTCCGACCCAAGGAGTTTCGGTACCGCAAAGAGCGCTGGCCTCACGGCTGTTTCTTGAGCGCAGCTCCATTCTTCTCAGCCTGTTGTGACTGCACAGATGGCTGCACGGACAGTCAGAGCTGCACATGTCTCCAGTTGTCTCTGAAGGCTGGCGCTGACCCAAAACAGCTTTACGTGCACCAGCGGCTAAATGATCCCGTTTCCACAGGGTAAGATGGTGATCTCTTGACTTGAAAGTGAACACCTGATTTTTGAAGGAACAAAACCTGTAGTTAAGAATAAAGATTAGAGCTGCGTGATAATTTCTATAACCAGTTCTATTAGCTATAGATAGATAGATAGATAGATAGATAGATAGATAGATAGATAGATAGATAGATAGTCTATTATGTTTAAGTTTTTTTACATTTTCTTGCAGTGTTCTGACAAACCAAAAAAAATTAAAGACCTTACTGAGTGATGTGCAATAGAAATAATTTCTGTACCAATAAGTGTGTTAAGTTATACGACTTTAGGTTGTACCATCAACTATTCTGTTTAATATTTTAACATGTCATATCTGTCTTTTGTGGCCCCTCAATGTCAGAATCAAATGCCCTTGGCTGACGATATTTTTTTTCATGTGAAAACCATGTTTACATAATAATATGATATATTTAACCATATATGTTATGCTAATAACCTGAATGAAAACAGGAATGCTTTTTTTTTGACAACTTTTGTCAACATTGTCAATAATGTCTAATAATTGTTTCAGCCGTGTTAATTAAAAACCTAGTAGTTCTTGTAACTTACGTGTGTATGTGTGTATATATGTGTGTGTGTATGTGTGTGTGTGTGTGTGTGTGTGTGTGTGTGTATATATATATATATATATATATATATATATACACACACACACACATACATTAAATACTTTAATCAGTTTTTCATGATGTCACAAAAGTAATGCTATTTTGGCTGCTTAGTTTCCATATGTGAATTGAATGAAGTGGAGAGAGAATGGCATATTTTGAAACTTTAACAGTGTTTACATACTACATCTAATTCTTATTTAATGACATGGGCCTTTCAACTGCTTTTTTTCATAACTGACATTGTTGACAGCTAATTGACAGTTGACTAATGCTTCAGTCCTAGCGAGGATCAGTAGTTTATGTAGTGAGAAATTCCATAACTACCAATGTGGGAGAATGCAACAGCACAGTCACTGATTAGGCCTTCAAATATAAAACCCATGTTATTTAGAATCCAGTCCACAACCCAACTACATTCTCATTGTTTAGTTTAAATCACTTTAGTCTAATACAGTGTCCATTGTTACATTTCCACAGGTTATATGAGTGTGGCCCTTGGTGTGGGTGTGAGAAAAGCAGGTGTCAGAATCGCGTGGTCCAGCGTGGACTCCGTGTTCGCCTGCAGGTGTTTCGCACCGCTGACAGAGGATGGGGTGTGCGCTGCCGTGATGACCTGGACAAGGGAACCTTTGTGTGTATTTATGCAGGTGTGTATTTATGTACTTATGCAAGCATACATACAACTTCTTTAGGAGGATAAAAAGTGCATTATTGAGAAAATTAGGAAAAATCAGAAGCGATACATTTAAAATCATTATAGGGTACATAATGTGTGAATAAAGTTGCACACAGTCTAACACATTTGTTCTTTGCTTTACAATAACAGTCACATTTCATTGTTGCCCTGCACTTCCCAAGTCATTCATTCTGTAGTTGTCCAGGTTTAAGCTGATTTGAATGAGGTTTTCAACATTTGTTGCAAATTGCGCCCTGTGGAAAACAATAATGTTTCATTAATATACAAAATATTTTTCTTGATTCACAAATTCTGTACTCATGCAGGTGTTGTCCTCAGTCTTGGGCGGAGCTTAGAGGAGCCCATCCCCTCTAAAAATTCAAAGGTTGAGCCGGTGTCAGATGATGAGGTGGAGGTGGTGGAGGAGTGGACTCTTCCTACCGGGCAGAAAAAAAGAGCCACTGAGACACTAGACAACACCCCCCCTCTTTATGTTCCTGTGATCCAGAGACCTGCAGATCAGCCTCCTATGGTGCTGGATGGAGAAAAGCAACAGCTGGAGCACCAGGTCCGTTACCATTGATTTCCGTTAAAGTATTGATTTATATGCTCTGTGTGTATTCTGTATTCATAAAAAGCTTTCCTCCTAATTTCATGTGGTGTCTTTTTGAAAACAGCCTTGTGTTTCACTGCCACCCTCTTGCAAGGAGGGTGGTCATTCATAAAACCCAAAAAAGAATAGTTCCATCGAAAATGCTAATGTTGCCACCAATAAATGAAACCTGGTCTCTTTGCTGCTGATCGTTAACTTTCATTCATCGTCAGCCAAATTAGTATGTGGAATTTTGGAAAGATGCTCAAAATTTGGGAAGATGGAGAAGACTAAATCCTCAAAGCAGTAGTAGTACCGTATTTAAAAACACATTTGGAAATTGTTTTCAAAAGTAAATGAAGAAGGAACAGGAGAAACAGGTTGCTTTCTGTAATTGGGCTGTTTATGTTACACACAGTTGCTTCAGTATTGTAGAGGTACTGACATATGATGCGATTTCTCTCAAAAGTATTGTCAGCTTGCTTGCACCTTGCCCTGGTGTATGTTGGGTTTATCTGTTGTTTTCAGACAGAATGTTGGTAGCAGTGACATTTTCGGTGTGTGTCTTGCTTGTTTCTGGAAACATTCAGGAGGACACTACGATTTTCTTTGGATTTCCTAGATTTGTTTGTAATCTGTAATCTGATTTCATTATTTCCTTAACTGATTTTTTTTAAGGATCAACAGGAGGAACAGAACACCTCTTCGCCATCCGAATCCAATAAAAAAGGTAGTTAAAGTGTTTCGTATCCAAAATCTTTAAACAATTAACTTTTTTTTTTTTAATGTACAACATTTTTTATTATATTGACAGAAGTTAAAGACCAAGAAGATACAGAGGAAGTGGTGAAGAAGAAGCCTCGGTTGGATGACAAAGAACAAAATGGAAACGCAACCCCTCCAGATCATACAGTGTTAAAGGGAGATGTACCGAAGAACGGTTCTCAGGAGCAAATGTATTACCTTGATGCTTCGAAAGAAGGAAACGTCTCGAGGTTCATTAATGTATGTATACCTGGCAACACCCGTCTATAAATCTCCTCTGAGCGATCGCGTGTAATGCTTATTAGGTTAGATATCCATTTGAATGGATAGTTGTTTAAAGCCAGAAACTTTTGCGCTGACAGGTTACGTTTGTTTTTTTACTTACAGCACAGCTGCAGTCACAACCTTTTTGTCCAGAATGTATTTGTTGATACCCACAATCCCAAATTTCCAACCATTGCCTTTTTTACACGCAGGTAAGCTCTTCAGGAACGTAATTAGGCTTTATGCTTTATTGTACCAAAACATTCTAGTGAGATACACTATGTCCAACTGTTTGTAGACAGCTCTTCATGCAGAGTGTCTTCTGAAATCAAGGTTATTTATAAGGAAATCTTTGTCCCATTTTGCTGAAGTAACAGCCTCTGTTCTTCTGAAAACTAAATGTTGAAACGTTGCTGTAAGGAGTCGATTGCATTCAGCAGCAAGAATATTAGGAAGGTCAGCAAATGGTTAAATACTTCTTGATCACAAACACTTGCCCAACTGATTATAAAAGTACTGGGTGGGTCTTCACTCCAACCCATCCATCCTGTAGAACTTTTCAAAGCTTGCTATTTGGTGTGTGATTGTTTCATCCTATTCAATTGGCAGTGCTTTTCTGTGTAGAACATATAAGCTCTGTGTTTGCAGCTTATTGAACTTTTCATCCAGCTGATGATCAAATAGAAGAGCTGTCTGGATACATTTGGACACATTGTGTACATTTAAGCTGTTGTCAAAGACAGTCAGCTGAATGCATTAAAGCTGTGGAAATAGTAGCTCATGCAATGCATCTAACTAACTTTATCTCGTAGACCCATCAAGGCGGGGACTGAGCTGACATGGAACTACTCCTATACTCCAGGCAGTGACCCTGAACATGAGGTACCATGTCTGTGTGGTTACAAGAACTGTCAAGCAATTCTAATCTGAATGAAATATGAATGGCTGCTACACACACACACACACACACACACCATATGAGCAGAATAAGCAAGTATGAATTCAGGAGATCTGATGTAGAAATCCACACTGTGTTGTGTTTTATTGGAAACTGGGCAGCCATAGTACATATTTATAATGGGGTATATTTGGACTTTACCTGTGCTTTTTGAAGTCTAATTTGTCAAGTTTTGAAATGAAATGATTAAATGACAGTAACAGTGGATGGGTATTCCTGCTTTGTACTAATGTGCCTGAACAACATGTATTTAGACCTAAACTGAAATAAATGGTTTTTATTTAACCAGTTTTACTGCATCATTCAAACTTAAATTAAAAACTGGAATAAAGTTTTGTGCATAGGTTGGGAAACACTGACAGCTGAAAAATAAGAGCGATTTACCTTTAAGCTGCTTCCTACATAGTGTTAAATACATGTTTTATTACCTTTTACTATCATGGTGGTATATCATGGGACAGTAAGTTGTTGGTCTAGGACTTTGAGTTATCCAGCTGTTAACTGCCAGTTAACATAACATTTAATTGTATATATATTGAGTTATGTGGCAGACACTTAGCCAAAGCAATTGACAATTTCAAGCTTGGACGGAAGAACCACAGCAGAGTTCTAAGCACGTTTAGTAAACACAAATATGTGACACGCCGTTTAGTGGGAAATGTTCAAACTGTTCATTCAAATTGGCTGATTCACTGAGATTCAAATTGAATCAAGCAGTTGATATAGCCCTAGGTATTTTACAATAAACATTTGCTGAGAGGGACATGAAAATAACTAGCATTTTCTGTATCAGCATCCTAAAGGTTCTGATGAGTCATTAATGTCTGAAAAAATAAAGTCATGGATAAATGAGTGCTCCTGCCATAGTAAGACTCCATTACTTTTAGGTCTGTCACATTAGATTTCGTTATCTGCTGCATTGTGAAAACATCCATGAACACCACATTCAACCATAAACATAGGATTTTAAGTGAAGACATTGAATGTTAATGTAGTCAAATCATTTAGGTCTCTTGGCTCCTGGTAGAGCCCTTTCCTGTGCATTTGCTATTGCACACTTAACTTCTTCCCTTTACCTACTGTTCAGCAGACATCACTTAACTATGCCAGTACAGAATACAGGTTACATTTTTCATGTGGGCAATGTCCAGCCAAATATGGTTTGAGAGCTCAACTGCATCCCCATGCAGTTTACACACCTTGCTTTGCAAACAGAACCCAAGTATTTGCTTATTTCTGGAAACATGGGTGGTGTTAACAGCCTCAATAAGTGAGAAGCTTGCAGTTTCAAGCCTGTTCTGCACTAAAGACATTTCATAGATCAGTCTTACACTGTTTGAAAATGAACACTGAAGCTATAGTGGTTTGATGCTTACTAGCTCAAGCTTGCTAAAGGAACTGCTCTAATACAGCATTTCCACCCCCCACCCCTGCCCACAGTAAGATCACATGACTCATTACCTGAAGCCACCATAGATCAAGTTCTACCCCAAGCAACAAGTCCAACTGTTGAATTAGAAACTAAACCGGACAAGTTCACAAAAAACTAGGAAGGTAGCTACACCAGGGAAGAGACACAAGTCAGTAACATTACAACACACTTTATTAAAGTTAAAACACTTAAAAGGACCAAATTAACAAACATCTAGAACTCTTGAGACTGGGCATCTTTGCTGTGGTCAACATCTCTGGGTGCTTTAGTCTTCTTGGGCAGCAGCTGGGCCTGTATGTTTGGCAGCACACCTCCCTCAGAGATGGTGACTGCCCCCAGAAGCACATTAAGCTCATCATCGTTCCTCACAGCCAGTTGGATGTGGCGTGGCATGATGCGCAGCCTCTTGTTGTCCCTGCTGGCGGTGCCTGCCAGCTCCAGCACCTCAGCACACAGGTACTCCAGCACAGCAGTGAGGTAGACAGCAGCCCCACTGCCCACCCTCTGAGAATAGTTCCCCTTCCTCAGCAAGCGAGCAATACGACCCACAGGGAACTGAAGACCTGCTCTGGCCGAACGGGTCATAGAGGATTTGGTCTTGGCAGCAGGAGCCACCTTCTTTCCACGGCCAGACATGTCAGCAGGTCTGAGTGTAAAATACAGTTTATGGAACCAGAGCTCACCTTGATGCCAATGCAATGGAAGCGTATATGGTTTGTATACAGTTGCAAAAAACAAACAAACTGTAAGCTACATTTAATGGGAAAATTGTTGTATTTTAAATATATTTTGCTTAGTAGAGTGACTCAAGATATGTTTACCGTCAGACTACAAAAGTAAACAAGTCAAAAGGGTTAAAGTGCTTACCTACAAGTCAATTAGTTACCAAACAAGCCCAAAGAAAGCAAGTATGTTAGAACATGGAAAACAGTGCTTGGGTTCTCCTGGACCAGGAGTGGAAAGGCCTCATTTCCTAGTCTGAGGTGCTAGCAAGACTGAAAGCTTCTTACATTTAAATTTTCTCTAAACTCAAGATTAAAAGTAGTATCCTACAGATTCTGCAGGATTTAAATGCTGGTTAGGAAAACTATGCACCAGGTCTAATGTTAAGGTTGATACATGTTTCACTTAATTGTTGCTTAAAAAGACATGATCTAAAGAAGTCAACAACTAACAACATTTTCATCATTAGACCCACACAATTTTGAGAGCAGCTCACCTCTGAGGGGATAGTTGGAAACACAAATAAAAAGTTACCGGCTGAAGGTGAAGATTTAAAGAAGGGCTTAATGAAGTGCACCTGTGCAATTAACGTCACATGTGTGGAGATGACGGCGTTACTTTAAACGAGTAAGGAGAGCAGAAGAGTGGATCTCTCATTGCGTTCAGGCAGCCAGTTGATCACAACAAGGAAAACTTAATCAGTTTATTGAGACTTATTTGCTCAGCTGTGGTACCTTTCAATTGGACGGAGGGATGATAAAATGCGAAGCAACATGTAGGCTACAGTTTGTAATTGCACACTTCGAGAGGCCATTATGTTATGGGTTAATTTGTCAGACTTCACACAATTTAATGGACAGATGTGTTTGTGTGTAAACGGAGTAGCTGCTAAAAGTAATTATTCTAGTGCACGGCAGACCGAGTACATATTTGCACGAATATGCTGATATGTAGATCATTTCTGCGGACTAAATTAAAGTGAGAGATTTGTACGTCGCTATTTCTGGGACGCGCGCGCATGTTGTCTTTAAGTCACATGACTGTCCTTGCAGTCACATGACCACTCGTGCATAAACAGCCTGAGATCTGACCGGGTATAGAGGTGTGGGATCATGACCCTGAAGTTGCTGCTACTGCTGTTTTTGGGCTTGGTGGCCGGTCATGCCGGCCGTTTTAAAATCCCCCCGCACGAGGAGGTGGCTCGGATGGCGCGGTTTGTGCTGAACCGGTGTGACTGGGCCTCTATGGCCACCATCTCCACGCACGAGCCGGTCAGAGGACAGCCCTTCTCTAACGCCTTCTCCATCAGTGATGGAGCCCCAGGCAACGGCACCGGGACCCCCTACCTGTACCTCACGCACATGGAGATCTCCGTCCAGGACCTGCAGGTAAGGGGAGGGGAACATGCATGAAGAGAAAAACGGGGTCGTTCATACAGTATATGGACAAAAGTATTGGGACGCCTGACTATTACAAAAACAGAGACTTTAATGACATTGCATTCAAATACATTGGAATTTGTGTCACATGCTACATTCTGTAGAACATTTATTAGGTCAGCGACTGATGTTGGGTGAGAAAGACTAACTCAAAATCTCCGTTTCAGTTAATCTATAAGGCAGGGATGCCAACTCTCACGCATTGAGCGTGACACTCACGCATCTGGCTGTCATCTCACACTCTCACGCCTTACCTCCGATTTCTCACGCTGAAAATATCTTTTATCTATCGGATCTAGGCTGCCCATTGCATCGGGCCGAACACCACTTGCGATCGATCAATTATGCCTTTCGCACGGCTGAACAGGCAGAGAGGGCCCCTCCCTCCCCGCTCCCGACCACACACCCCAAAATCTCACTCCAATGTCACACCAAAAGTTGGCAACTCTGCTGTGTTGGATGGGGTTGAGGTCAGGACTTCCACACCAAACTCGTCCAACCATGTCTTTATGGCGCTTGCTTAGCGCACTGGGGTGCAGTCATGTTGGAATAGAAAAGGGCTTTCCACAAACTGTGTCCAAAAGGTTGAAAGCATGGTGTTACGCAGAATGACTTGGTATGTTTAAGTATTAAGATTACCCTTCAGTGGAAGTAAGGAGCCTAGCCCAAACCCTGAAAAACAGGTATGTCCCAGTGTCCATGTAGTGTATGTCAAACCAGACGTCAAATCAAACTAACATTAGCGGACCCCCTCCGGGTCACGTTACTTTCTACATTAAAGTCTGTTGGTTCTGTTATGATAGGTATGTTGATATTAAATTAAAGGTTTGCAGGAATGTGTTTGGCCGTTAGAAACCAACAGGTTCGAGCCTCGTCTCGTGACTCAGCGGAATCAGACAGTTACCGTGACTCAGCAACTTTACAGCGCCCACTCTCTCACATACTGTTTTTACTGATTCGGTCATTATCTGACCTGTACCGCGCCGACAAGCTTTACTTTATATAACAGACCTCTCTCTCTCTCTCTCTCTCTCTCTCTCTCTCTCTCTCTCTCTCTCT
>JBBJLS010000082.1:18433475-18444486 GCA_037577275.1 Bryconaethiops microstoma
ACACACACACACACACACACACACACACACACACACACACACACACACACACACACACACACACACACAAAGCATTGATTCATTCTGCCTCGAACAGTGATGGTGTGGAGTATATTTTCTTGGCACACTTGGGACCTCTTAGTTCTAACCGAGCATCGTTTAAATGCCATGGACCACGCCCATCACTTTTAGCAAGCAGTACCTAATGAAATGTGTGTGTTCGAAAACTAGGTCAAAACTGTCTTGCAAAAAAAAACTGAAAACCAAATTTACAGGGAGACAAAAAACAATAATCACCTTTACATTCTTAGGTTGAATATATATCAGACTATACATCTGTGTTATCATCATCCAGTTCTTTATCATAAGATAATGGAATGGAAATCAGTTTCGTACCGATGCAAGCTGGATTGGCTGCGAGATTGGGATCTGGGTGATAGGCGTGGCTGCAGAAGCAGAGATGTTGGCTCCAGTGGTGCTGCTTTGCTGGCCTGCAGACTGCTGCACGGCTGCTGCCAGGAGCTGAGCCTGCAGGGCTGAGTTCAGGTTCAGCTGCAGGAAGACATAAGAACGAAAAATAAGTGACAGTTAAGGACAGAACCCATTATTTTATCTTGGACTTGTAAATTAGACAGGTTCAAGGCAATTAATCATAACTTGCATCCATACAGTTTTGATTACAATTTTTAAAAACTGAGGCTCCTCAGTGAACTTTTACACTGATCATGGAGGAACCGCTTGATCGACCAACTTGTGTACAACACGTTAATGAGTTTTGTTCATTCATCCATGTTCAAACAAGACATCAAACATAGATTTACAATGTGATTCACAGAGCAATAATTTAGAAAACCTCTGAAAGTAGGTAAATGATTGAAAGCAGAACTTTAATTTAATTAATTTCAGCGGTTTCATTTCAAGCAACTTGATTAACTCCACAAGTATGAAGAATACTGAGGAGCTCCCATGCTGTATCTACCCAGTTGAGCATCTGGAGCTACAAGACTAAAGATACTAACAAATGCTATAAGGCGATAATTAAATTGCATCCAAATTACACATCAAAACTTCCCTCAATCCACTGAAACCACACTCAACCCATCATTGAAGTGTTACACACTAGCCACTGCGGTTTAGGACACAGTATGACTTACTGTGAGCTATAAAGACAAACAAAACTTCATTTCCACAGGCAGCCATTTCAGAAAACACTTGGTGATACTAGTCTTCACAAAACATCAAGACTGATCTTGGATCGAATATCTATATGTAGGATGGTTGTTGTCACAAAAACAGATACTACATCAGTACTCTTAGCGAATACAGAGCTTGTTATCTAAAGTGGCTGCCAACAGTGTTTTATCACATGACGATAATTGGTCATTTTTACAACCCTGGTTGCAGTTTGAGTTCATTAAATGAGGTTTTGATGGAGGTATTTACCAAAATTAATTGAGTGACTATTGATCTCTTTGTTTGGCCTTATTTGACTTTTGTTAGCCTTGTTTAACAAATGCTAAACTAAAAAAGAAATATTTGCCCTCTAAATATGTCAACTACATACGAGGTAAATGGAAAATTGTCAATTGAAACTATTCACTCAAGCAATCTGTTTTAGATAGAAAGTATTAAACATACCTGTATGTGCCATGTTGGAAATGTGGAAGGTGGTGACTTGTCTCCCTAACCTCCCTACACTCGTCTTGTTGTTTTGATAATAGTCAGCTAAATATGCAAAGGACGAGGCCGTTAAGGCTCCAGCTATGAACATTAGTTATAGGGGTAACCGCTGCATATCACCTGCATTAAAATGTGTTCAATTAATGTAAATACCCTCAGACTGAAGAGAAATAAATAGCCAAAGTGGTGCATTGCAAGTTGTCGGTCCCATTATGTCCTAGACTGTTTATCTCTTTATCTCCTCAGTCAGCAAGATGATAGTCTGTTTAATCCATGCTTGGTGGCTACCTTTGGCAATTCACTATCCTATCATCAGGAAGGTTCCATTACTTAGACTATTTATAGACAGCACAAATGTATGAAACACTAAGTAGTTTAATAACCAACCCTGAGTCATGTGAGCGGTAAAATGCAATTGTTATTTAAAGTCAATGTTATTCAAAGTCAAATCATTTAACACTTACTGTAAGGCCTTTATCATTCAATTCAGGCAAAGTAAGCCACTTTAAGGACATGCAGACAGATTTACTATGGATTTCACAAAACATTAATAGCATGAAGCTTTGTCAGCAGACACCACTGTCGGTTCCTGCAATAGAATTCATTTGATAGTGCAGCCACTAATGTCTATGAAAACAATATGTAGATCAAGGACCGATCTGTCTGGATCTGGGAGCAGAAAACGCCTCTGAAACTTTCATGAATGCAAAAGTACATGCAGGGGGGAGAGATCCTGTATTCTTTCAGCTCATGTTTCACAAATGAGGACATTATGCAGCGCATATAAATTCTGCATAGATTTGCATATTCTGCCCCACCTGTTTCGGAGCAACTGCAGCAGTGTTTAATTAACATACCGCTCTGATCGCTCACACTTGTTTCTAAGAGATAACAAGTGCCAAGACACTTTCTCAGTAAATTACTTCTAACTTGTTCCAAGGGTGAAGGAACCTTTGCCATGGAAACTAAAGAAGCGGTTCCTACTGCGCTCATGTACAACATTCAGGCCACAATACGTACAGCACGTACCGTATAACATGACTGCGGCCAAACAATACGGGTGGGAAATAGATCAGCCCCTGTTAAGCATTTTACCATGTGACGTGTACCATGATAAGCTCGAAAAAGTGAACCACAAATATCTAAAACTGGTTTGACTTCACCGTTTTCAAGCTTAATAGAGAATTCCACTTTTTTTCTTTTCTTTTTTTATCAATGTTTCAATCCAATCACTGAGAAAAACAAAGTCATTTGGAAAAGTTAGATGAGAAATGATGCATTACAGGAAAACTCTGATTTAGAGTGGAGGAGATAGGTTGTGAGGTCTGCAGTGCTACAACTGAACTGAAAGATTTCTCTTCAACAAAGTACTAACAATCACCCACATCATCCAAACAACCATTCTAATTTCTGGGTGTGTAAGGTGAAAAAGTCAATCTGTGTTTGAGAATAAGTTTATATTGAGTTAACGTTCAGAAGAAATGAATAGAAATTACTTGTTGGAGCAAGGCTTGTGCCTGCGCGTTGCTGATTGCACTTGCTATTTGTCCATTTGGTTTCTCCTGTGAGTCCAGCCCATTTTTTGGAGCTAGAAAAAGGGGAAAGGAGAGTTAAACACTTCATTCAGCATAAACAACAAATAAAGGCATCACTCAATTAAATGCTTCTGAGGATTTACCTTGGACTCCAAGAATTTCACTCTCCATGGCAGTTTTACTTGATTCTGTGGAACTGCTTGCAGAATCTGCACAAAAAAAACCAAAAAACCCAGTAAATAAATAAAAACATAAATGAATAAATACTACATTACTTTTATAATTTATGGGTCTTGTTTAGAAAATAACATGCTTAAATCTGAAGCCACCCAACAGCCTTGGTAAATTTGGTCTGGAGCTTTTTTTTTTTTATCCTTACGGAGCAATTCCACTGATCGTTCGAAATTTCTGCATAATTCAGCAGTTAAAGCAAACAAAATCATTCAGAGTGGTCTGATGTGAAATGATTCACGGAAGAGAAACTGACTAATTAGAATTTCTTTACAGTGCTGGTGATCGAAACAAGGAGAAATTATATCTACAATACAAATATAAGATTAAAATAGCTACTTGAGTGTACTTGTGTCTTCTGAAATTTTATATGTGGCGCTGGTAATGGAAAAAAAAAAATCTGAAACAGGTTTTCTTTGAGGATTGTTTTGCTTCATTTGCCTCTCTATCATAAACGCACTTAAAACATGCTTTAGAAAACCTTCTCTCAAAACTAGCATAAAACAACGTCTCGGGCGTCAGACAACCATTTCTTGTAATCACTTCTGTTCGCCACCGCAGTGAACGATTCTGACTACGTCGATCTAGAACAGAACATTTAATGTCAAACTTATGTCTTAATTTAATTATGAAGACATTTCAGGCGGGAAATCAGAGAATTCTTATTTAAATTCAAGCGACCTTAGATTCATTAAGCTTACAACATTTACAACTATAGCAGTGAAACAACAGAAGGCAAGCAATAAGCAAGAGCAGTGAAGTTGTGGAGAACTGACACAAAGTGCAATAAAGAACAACAGTCGAAGTTTTATAATGAATAGGATGTAGTAGCTAATTACCTGGCTAAACTATGCTAACAGTAAAGCTACCAAATGGCTGTTGAGTAATCACAGCAAGATCTGCTTAAAACACAACCCATTTACATGCTCCCCCCCCACCCCCCACCTAAAGATCAATGCGCACCTAAAGATGGAAAAATACCTCAAGAAATCTGGGATGATTTTCATAAACCACCAGTAAGACTGGTAACCAAACAAATCATGAGGAAAAATGTCAACACTGTATCCCAAATAAGAAACTACTGTCTTGGAGTACAAAACTCAAATCACATACTGCAACAGACACTCACCAGAAACAGCCGAGCGCACGACCTCTATCTCAGCAAATTTGCTACCGAGTGACTCTTTCAGTTAACACAAGCGAACGGAAAAACGATCCACAGCACTGAAAATCAGAGGAAAGGAAAGAAACCTGTGTGTGGGTATCCACCTGCTCCTGCGCTCCGTCCAGCTGTAATGGTGCCAGTTACCACTGGCATATGGAAAAGTTATTTTCCCCACTCACCAGAACGAAGCAGAGACAAAGACTGCAGCTGGAACTGCAGCATCCATAATGAACGTTAATCAGTATTCAGCTGATTAAAGCCGTATGCAAATCTTACACCCCGTTGCTCGTTAGCGGAGTGAGGCTTTGAAGTTCGGCGAGCAATTCATTTCGGAGAGACCTCTGAAAGCTTTCTGCATAATTCAAAACTTTCATAAATATTTATCTGCTCATTAGCATATTAATTGGATAGCTTTTTGGGTGGGGGTGGGGGGTTGGGGGGGCAGGGCAGCCACAACAGCCAGGGAGAAGTAAACCAAGCCCAATTACCGGCCGAGTGTGACTGTTCTAATTAAGCAGAGAAGGAGAAAACCTTCCCAGCATGCACGCTTAGCCCCGGCAACAATGCAGGAATTCATTTGCTAACGACCACAGCGGCTCAAAACAACCCAAAGTTTCTTCATTTAGATGCACTGAGATACATGTAAATGCCCAACAACGAGGGAATATACGCAGCAGAGACGTAACATACACAAATAACCCCCTAACAGGATTACTCTTATCCAAAAAACACTTGACATGCACACACCTAATCCACCAATCCACAAGTGGTCTTGGTAGCGGACAGGTTACTGTCACTGAACTCCCACCCTGCAAAAAAGTGCAAAAAGTTCAGAATTGTCCAAGTGATCCTCAGTCATTTAAAAGCAGAAACCAGGTTGTCGGGGTCCTCCATCAAGGATGGGATTTTGAAACCAAAGTAATTTTACTACTAGCAATGAAAATATAACTAATGATTTGGCAAGATAACTCATTTCTAGTAGAATTTAAGTAATAAATTAAAAGCAGTTCTTGTAAAACTGATATAAGATTTGATGTAATGAAATAAATGCAGATAAAAAAAAAATATGCTAAATGTTAGGGTTTTTAAAATTTTTTATAAATGCACTGCATAGTGGCATATTTCTTGAAAAACATCTTTTCGCTTACAGTACAAAGTTTAAAATAATGGCTCTTCAAGAGTTCTTTAGTGAAGGAAATCATTCCATATAGAAGCACAAACACTCATTAATGCTTCTAGTTTATAATGAAAACCTGCTGTAAATGTCTCTTTAACTTTTATATATATATATATATATATAGCACAAAAAGGTCCCCCCGTTCTTACAAATCAAGCATGGAGAATTAGTGGATTTACTGTACTCTTGCACCGAGGTGGTTAGACATTGGCCAGACTTGTTATGAAAGCGTAGGTGCCCGTTTATTTACTGACGGCCTAAAAATAAAGTGAGCTCTTAAAGGGAACACTACACTGAAATTCTTAATCTGCAAACCAATATTGTAATATGGCAAACTGTATTACCTACGTATTTCTTAATGTTTTTTAATTCACAAAATGCTTCCTAACAGGTCCGCTGTATTGACAGAAAAGAGGAACATGTTTAAGTAACCAAAGCCGAGGGGAGGGGTGGGGTCTGTCCAGAATTTGTAGAGTTGAACAATAGCACTGGAGGCTTAACTGTACAGTGGAATGAATCAATGTCCAGTGTGCAGCTTTCTGCTCAGACAGTTGCTATGACAATAGTTCAGGTTGTGGGGGGGCGGGGTGGGGGGAGGGGTGGGGGGCGGGGGTCAAAATGACAGTTTGAGCTGGGAGAGCTTTCTAGTTGAAAAGCCAAGAAGACAGAGGTGAGGGGAAACGCAATTTACATACTGTTGTGGCAAGAGCTTCAGAACCCTTAATTGACACACAATGCATTATGCAAATGTTTTAATTAATGCATTTAAAATGAACAATTAACTGGCCTTTCATTCTATTGGAAGCATAATTCAAAACCGATAAGTGAAGGATGTGCAGATTACAAATTAGGTGCAGAGATATTAAGCAATCAAATAACAGCCATTTTCAAATGAAGCTATGCAAAACATTCCTGGCATTACTTTGAAACGAACAGCTGGAACCGGAGTTACTACAGTCTAACATTGTTACATGTTATTTGTCTCCATTATAAAACAAATCAAATCTGCCCGAGCTGTGCTCAGAACTGTAGTAAAACGTCCAATACAAACATACAACCGCACACATTACTAAACTGCGTATTAATGCATAGTCATTTAAAACTTTGTAACTTGGCAACCACAGCACATTCTTAAAGTAGGGGTGGGCAATACAGCAATATGGCAGAACGCTGCTGCCAGCGGTGATCCACTGATCCACTTCTGCTGTTGATGATCCACCGTTATCATGAAAACATGGCATAAGCTCTCATCCATTCGGAGGCACAGTAAGCAAAATCCTTGGATTTTTTCTTAGAACCTAACTAATAATTTAAATTACATTATTACTGTATTTACCATGCAAAGAAAATGCACTTGCATGAATTACAGTACAGTCTGTACAGGAGACCTTAGACCGGGCCCAAAAAATGAAACCCGACCCTACCTGAGCCCGTGCACCTTGCGTCTGAGCCCAGCCCAGCCCGGCCCGACACATTAACTGTAATTATCGGCCCAAGCCCGATTTAAACCCGACAATTTTTTAATATGTGGGCCGTTATAACACACGTTCTCAACTGTGGGTGCGTTTGTAAACTGACACTCCGAGTAATGATTAAAAAAACCAAATGCTTGATCACGGCAGAGAATCTAAACTCTACTGTACAGGGGTAACATCGGTATTTTACATTCTAGCACTGCAGGAGACAGCAGTTCAATGTAAACTGTACAGTACGGATATGGGTTTACCTTTACATTTTTTAAGGGTAATGTATTAAGTTTAAAATGAAATTAAAGTGTTTTGGAAGCATAATTGGGGGCATATTTAGGGTTTACACTTTAAAAATACACTTTTAACAAATCTTCCCGGCCAGGCAAAAAGTTCAAAGGCTGCTGGTGGCGAAATTAATCAGCCGTGGTGAAAGCCTCACAAGCAACAGTGGAACGAGCAGACACCTCCATCCCATAAACTCTTTTTTGAATGCACGAGGCCAACTTATGAAACTTTTGACCAAACAAAAGAGAAGGACGTTGAGGAAAGCAGCTGTGTTGGCTTCAGCTGTTATGACAGTGAGATCCCACCAAGTCCTGTGGGCTCTAGGAGTCAAGACTGTTGGAGAAGAATCATACTTGTCTCATCTACTGATGAACCACAACGCGACTGACCAGGATGCATAAAGACGGATTAGCATTTATAATGCAAATGTATCCCTGACCAACTCAGAATATGGCTGGAATGACTGGATCAGAATCTGTCTCTGAGATGCTCATGACCCTCCATACACTTGTACTTATCCCTGAACACTCTGATCACTAATATCAGGTGAATATCAGGTGAATATCAGGTGAATATCAGGTGAAAATGGGTCCAGAGAGAAGACACTGAACTCTCAGCTTTTTTGCCATATTCTTATGATCATATAAAATAATGAACATATTAATCTGGATCTTATTTTAATCTTATTGGAATAACTCTGACAAGCAATTTGCCACCAAGATGGAAAAAAAACCCCGGTCTGATGCATGCGAAAAGCAAACAGCAAATGAAAATATTTGTCAAAGAAGTGATCATGAATAGGCACGAGTTTGACACTGACCTTTTTCTGTAAAATGTTTTCCATACTGTCTTTCTGCATTATTTACAATTCCTTCTGCTTCGTTTTAATTTGGAAAATGTTTGGAATTTGGTAAATGTTTTAATTTGGAAAATGAAAACTATTTGGTTCGGTGTTAAAGAGGAAGTCACCAATACTAAATGCTACCGATTTCATATCTTCATGCATGACACACTAGAATGACAACAGTCACATTCCTTACATGTCTATTTAGTGAGTATGTTAAATATGTATTGTGTAAACAAGTGTGAACATGTACACATACTATGTTTTTGTCTGTATTTGAAATCTCTGGAAGGCATGTTAGTAAAGCTGATAAAACCTCTCTGGACCGCTGTTTTCAGCAGGTGCAGAGCACGATTCACCTGATTACCAGTAAGATGAGCCAATGCACATTTTGCATTTGGCCACTTTCAGTTTAGCACAAGAAATGATTGATTAAATTGCACTGAAAACGATTTGCTCTAGGGCAGAGGTCCCCAACCACGGGGGCCGCAACTCGTTTGGTACCGGGCCGCACAGACAGACAGAATAAAAATATTTGATTGATTATCAGAGTCTGAAAGATCTTTCATTTTTGGGGGAAAAAAAAAACAAAAACGCTCGTTTCGGTTACGTGATACAGTACATCAAACATTTCACCCACAAGCTAGGAAAAATGAGTGAAAAACAAACGCACTTTGTTTTTAGTTGTATCTACCAGTCCATGAAAAGATTGTTTTACATGAAACTGGTCCGTGGCGCAAAAAAGGTTGGGGGCTGCTGCTCCAGGGAACAAATACAAAGTTTCTTACCACAGCACATTAGCGAGAAAGTGCTCTGCTGTTCTGTTTGGTCTACTACACACATTCTAATCAGGTGTAAGGATCATGTTAAGACTGACAAGATAGGAGCCCGACGTTATTAGCATGTAGGGTGGTAGGGGAATGAATGTGGCTTTGAAAACTTAAAAAGCTGCTGAATAAATTGGGGGGGGGGGGGGCTCAACATTTTTTTTTTTATATATGATCAAATCATTTTATATGATCATTTTCCAACATCTTCACCCCTTAGAATTAAACAGACAGATGTATGTGTTATTGTGACTAATATGTAAGTAAGCTCTGGTCTGCTGTCCTGTAAAACAATGCATACTTGCTTTGTTCTCTGCATTTAAACATATTTTCCCCATTTCAATATCCTTCACTACTTCACTACAGTCTTTCGAAGGAAGAAAAAAAAAAAACAAACAATACCTGTAAAATTATAGGGGGAGATTTAACTAACATTACTTGGGTTTAACACTTTCTTTTTATTCTATATTCTTTATTCTATTGTACTGTAGATCAATGACTGTGGGTGACTTCCCATTAATGCTGGTTTTATGATGAAATGATTTGTTTAAAACAAGGATATATAAGCCTCTGGTTCTGAAAGTATACAAGAGCGTTCTGAAATTCTGACTAAAAAGTTAACAAAAGACAAATCGTCCTAATATTGTGCAACACCTCCATTAGACTTTCGTACGGCAAAAGTTTGTGATGATCAGAAACCATGACGTCACCATGTTCCTCACATACTTTCATAACTTGCAACATTTGCCATGACGCTCAGTCCAAACGGATGAAAATTGGGCTTTTAAATAAATTGGTTAATCAACTTGAGTGGGTGTGCATGCATAATTTACTGATGACTTGCATGTGTGATCAGACGTGTCTGTAAACTTTCTAGAAACGCTAATTCCAATGCACTTCTGCTTCTTCCTGATGAAACTTCAGATGCCAGCCACTTTTTAGGGGGTGGGGTGGTGTGATATGAACTGCTAACGACACAAATGAATAAAGGAATGGTAGAGTCACATATGCCAGAAATGGTAAAACGGGCTTGGAAACCTTGTTTACAAATAAGGACATGAGTCCTTGCAGTGTTACTCGACCCGAATGTCAAATCTGCAGATACTGTTTATGAGTCTGGCACCTGAAGTGTAAAAGAGAGGAGGGTCTGTGAGTGAACACAGTGTATAAAAGCCCCTAGGTCTCATGGCGAAAAAAGTCAAAATGAGAACATCTGTGGACAACTACAAGAAAATGTGAGCAGGAACCACTCTGATTTAAAGGCTCGTGAAGACGGAGCTCAAACTAGGGGGCAACGGTCCAATCGTCAACACAATAAGCTTGTTCTGGACGGCATGCCTGAAACGTTCCCCACCCACAAAGTCCAAGTAAGCATGTAGGTGCGTCACACAGAGAATACATAACATGGTGTAAAAAATAAACATCTTACAAGACAAAACATTTCCCTAAAAGTAGAGTAGATAGCTTTAGAAGATATCAGAATGTCTGTCTTCAAACATATCTGAAGTCCTTTTTTGGAAACAACTTTGTGCATCAAAACACACGTCTTACAAAACTATCTCTCAGTGTTCCTGACACTTTCATTTTAAAGAATGAGACTATCGATATTGGCTATCAGTAACATATCACTAGCTAGCTTGTTCTGTTTGTGTTATCAACAGTACTCTGAGATTTAAGAGAGCACAGAAAAGATGATTTCAGAGAGAGCGTACTAAGGGCGGGCCATTAGAGAGAGAGAGAGAGAGAGAGAGAGAGAGAGAGAGAGAGAGAGAGAGAGAGAGAGAGAGAGAGAGAGAGA
>JBBJLS010000082.1:18448025-18459919 GCA_037577275.1 Bryconaethiops microstoma
ATCTGAAATCAGCATGAAAAACTGGTTTAGAAAAGTGTGTTGTGGTTTCTGATGATTACAAATTTTTTTTTTTGTTGCCCTGTGTAATTACGGCCCCCACAGCTGAATACACGAAACTACACATTGGGCTGCAGGCTGACGTTAAATAGCGTCAGACGAACGCCAATGTAACGCCTCACTGAAGTCATTCAGACGCAGCTACAAAACGCAAAAAAACGTGAATTGCATTCAGAGCATTTTCATTTATCCAAGATTCGAACATCCGCGTGGACGAGGCCTTGATCAAGCAACTTCGTCAGATAATACAACAGATTGATACGCCTGAAAACAATGAAAAGGGAAATACAAAAGTTTCAGCCTCTCTTAGATTTATTGTTTCATGTACCTGTTGGTAAAGTTCATTATATTGTCCCATAATGTTCAGTTCTTTCAGAATCTGTATTAAAAACCAAACTCTTACAGAGGTCAAGTTCATCTTAGAAGCCACAACTTTGAGAAATGTAGACCACCACATACTTACATAAAGATGGAGAGCACGTGTAGAAAGGATGGCGCCAACAAGCAACCCGGTTGAATTGTCCACATGGTATGGTACATTCTTTTTAATTTAATTTAACCCTTTTAGTCACGCATGAACACACCACAGCACAGTGTGAACAAACTCCCATAGAAACATTCTAAAATCGTGTGGAAAGCTGCAAAGGGGGACCAAATCCATATTAAAATCCATGTATTTGAATGCAATGGCATTAAAGTCCTTACACCAAGGACTTTAATGCCATTAATGGCATTTAATGGCCAAGCGTCCCAATACTTTTGTCCATATAGTGTATTTTCCACTTGACTGTACCTGAACTACTCTTCTGTTTACAAAGACAACAGAAGTCAACATTCCTCTTCACTTCTGTTTCCTAGTATTTTTTGACACAGCTTAAACTGGTGGAGCATGAGAGAGTCTGTGGTCACACTCTACTAATGCTCGGTCTGGGCCTCCACACGCAAATGGCGCCGACTTAAAGAAATGAATCATTCATGAGCAGACTGTTTGTGCATATGAATATTCATACGTAGCTCCCTCCACACTGCATCCGTGCACCAAACACACACGCGAGCTTTCTGGAATTAAACAGCACTACCTAAAAGCCATTTAAAACCAAGTATTTTATCTCTGGACTGTGTAAACAGAGCTTTAAACTACTGTTTTAGCAAACATGAGCCACGAGAGACTTCAGAGGAGTTTGGTAATACAAGTTAGTATGAGTTTAGACAACAAAACCAGAGTTAAAGCAGTTTCACAGGTCAGCAAAGACTGAAGACTTGGCTTTTAGTAACTGCAGGACTAAAAGTCTGTTTAGTCTCTCAAGAGAGGTGAAAAACAAGAGCTAACGAGCCCAGGCGCGTCACTAACCACTTTTATGAGTAAAAAGTAACTTAAAAGTGATATTCCGCCCAGCCTGACCACATTAATACACGAAGTGTCTGTCTAACCAATGGCTCGTTAATGTAAACTCAGATTCAGCCTCTTGTTATAGTACCCCGGGCTCTGTGGAGGGTGTAGCCGGGACAGGAGTGAGGTTAGCCGGCCAGCTGAGAGCAGCCACCCTGTCCGACTAGCATCGGTTAGCATCCACGGCTTATACTCTTTATGACCTGAATTTGTGGTGTAAAAACTTTTATCAACACATAGTTATTAAAATCATAGTGCAGACTCATCTAAAAGACCCCCTGGTGTGAACAGCCAGGGTGTGTAGGTTTGATGAGCAGAGTTCAGTCTAAACCCGCAGTAACTCCGGGCCGGAGCTCATAAAGTCCAGTAATTTCGCTCCTGTCTGGTCTCTCTGTCTGAAGGGCCCCGACTGACCGTCGGCGAGCCGTCCTTGGCTCTCCGACACCGCAAGAGGAGAGGAACCTAAGAGGAAAGGAATATGAATATGTAAAATGTGATGATTACCTGCTCTCAGGCGCTCATCTTGACTCGCTGATCCTCGGCCCGCCATTTTGAATATTTAGTGCAAGTCACAACCCATCCCGACAACAGAACATGAATAAACTACACAAACTACACCCCCGTCCGAGCAGGACTCTCCCAGACACCCCCGGACACCCCCTGCGGTCTGCCCGCCTCTCTGTTTACTTGACCGCTGGTACTCTGAAGACGTTTGTTTTCAATGTTAGTCCTTGCGGAAGTTTGGTGTACTAAAAAGATCTGCGTCGAAACTAGAGCTGACACGATACCACCGATTCTGATTATTCTTATTGTATTAAGTGTCAATTCCCGCTCCTGGTTTCTCCAAAATGTTCCTTCTGTTTGGCCCTTTAACGGTTTGTTCATTGTTCACCATTCCTCTTTTATCATCTGCTGCTCCAAGCAACACTGTTCTTGCAATACACAATATGGACAAAAGTATTGGGACACACCTGTCTTTCAGGGTTTGGGCTTGGCTCTAGCCCAATGCTTCAGCATATAAAAAACGATTCTTGCCAACGCCATGCTTTCACTTTTGTGGACACGGTTTGAGGAAGAACCTTTTCTATGTGTCCCAGTGCACGAAGCAAGCTCCATAAAGACATGGACAGATGAGTTCAGTGTGGAAGAACTTGACTGGCCCACACAGAGTCCTGACCTCAACCCCATCCAACACCTTTGAGATGAACTGGAACGGAGATTGCGAGCCAGGTCTTCTCGTCCAACATCAGTGCCTGATCTCATAAATGCTCTAGAGAATGAATGGGCACAAATTCCCACAGAAGCTCCAAAATCTTGTGGAAAGCCTTCCAAGAAGAGTGAAAACAGTTATAGATGTTAAGAAGGGATACTCCATATTAAAGTCAGTGTGTTTGGTGTAATGGTCAGGTACCCCAATACTTATAGGGTATGTGCAAAATAAGAGTTTCAGCTTGGTCACCGGGGTTACAAATACAAGGTAACTTATCGTTTTGGATCCATTTGGTTTTCTTTGCCACCCAGAGTGATCCCAAGAGTCTCCGCTAGCATCGGCTTATACAGAACTGATATTCTGGCCTTTAAAAATGTTTCAGATTTTTTATTGTACATCTCTTAAATGAGCAGGGTTCCCAGTGACTCCATTCTGTTCACATTTGGTGTACACATTCTGTACACTTGGGTGAACTGTGAGCTCACACTAGGTCATCATGTCTAAGCACATTTGATACCCAAAGACCATTTTGTTCAGCTAGTGTGATCGTGCAGTACCAGGACACGGCATAACTGGACTTGAACATGTTATGCATCCAGTGTGTCTGAGCGTGTAACTTGAATGCCACTGTCCCATTTAACAAACATGCAGTGTCTTATTGAGTATACAGTAACAACTACAACACACGAGGACTCCAGTGCAGCATTTTCTGCTCATATCCACCCAATACCAGTAACCATTAATACTTTTATACATCCCCAATTAATACTATAAGTAACTGTAAGATGTCTACAGTGCTAATTGATTTTTAAAAAAATAATAATCGGTAGTATTCTAATAGATAATACTCATTGTAGTGTTCAGCAGTAATCCGTATTACTTGTAGTATCCTGCGATAATCATCCGAATAAGATTCTTAGAGGTATCCTGAAGAAATGATTTAAGTATTATGAACTTTTTCCGTAAGGGATAGTGTAGTCTTCAGTAACTTTTTTGAAACAATGAAGGGAAATTATGAAGAATCCTCAGGCAGGGAAAAGTTTCCTCTTAAATATGAATCATCATATTCATTAGAGCTTTGCATTTTGCCTACTTACTACTAGGCACCACACAGACTAAGCTCTTATCTACTTCTTGCAGTCTCCATACAAAGGAGATTAAAATGAAAAGAAATGGAAAAGCAGGCTTACATTCGAGAAACATTCAAAGTGTTTTACCACACAGGGCAGCATTCTGCGTGGGCCTTCGAAGGTGACTTTAGGACAGTAAGGTGTTGCTTGGTTTGCACCATAGGCCATCTAAAGTCTAAAATGTCCACGGTTCTGCACCAGTGATGAGTAATAGGGTCTCAAGGTTCATCTCTCAACTTGCATGTGGTTGACGGTTGTAATACTGCAACCAAATTTTCTTCACAGATGTCCAGTCGAAATATCAAACTTGCCGCGTACCAAATAAAGATGTCAGCTCTAAATGTTTTATTTTGTGATCACACTAACACACATTTATGTGTTCTTCTTAGTGAAGGCGATGTCAGGGCCATGAGCTACAAAGAACAAGGAGTAAATCTTATTGGCTCATCAATTGTAAGTAATGATGTACAGCAGCTGGAAGTGGTTTCTTTCAGATGGTAGCAAATGCTGTGCTCCAGCGTCTCGAGAGCATCAGCGAGTGAAAGAGGGCACTGTAGCAACGTTATGGCATCTCCAGCATTTTTGAACCATTGTCACTGGTTCCTGGAAACAAGGTAAACTGAGCTAAGGGAGTATGTCTTCTGTTATTTGTTTGTTATCATGCAGCACTCATTGGGCTCTGGTAAATACTTATGGAGTGATTGAGAGTTAAATTTTGCTGCAGCTTGCTAATTAATGCACATTAAAATTCCATACTGTATGTGTGTGTGTTAACATGTCCTCAGTACAATATCCTGCTGAAAGTAATAGCTTTCCAAACATGCTACTCAATTTTATGAGGCCTATCACACAGCCTGTGCACAAGAAGCAAAATGAACCTTTTAAAAAATGTCACGTTGGGTTTGGAACACAAGGATGAAACCATTACTGTACTGGTGTTGCTCAGAGTGAACAGATCTGTATTTTCTATCCTCTTTGTGAGTCCTGTTTGTAAAACAGTGTAACTGAGATGCTGTTGTGTTGTTCTCTTAAATTATTAGATGGACCTCCATGTCCAAGACCAAGAGTCTAATCAGTAAATTGAAGAAGGCATGTTTACTGTATTATTTGTATCAATGTGGAATCAAAAACAACAGAAACACAATGAGTTCATTTTAAAGCACTTGTTTCAAGGAGAATTGTAGCATATAGCAAAAACACAATAAGGATGAGGCTTTTTTTTAATTAAAAAAAGAGGTGTGGCTTCACTGTTAGTTATGAATATGGTTTTATATTACATCATAAAGTCTATCTGTTTGTAATAGAAATAGTGGACTGATGACAGTGGAGAAACATTGGTTCTTAAAAGCAGCACTAAAAACATAAGGCATTGTCCGCAGTGCTTTTAGTAACTGTGTGCTTTTTAAGGCCAGTACTGAGGAATTCAACTCATTTCTGATCTCAGTTCCTCCACTAATAAATAACAATGTGTTGTTACGAGTCATTGCTTTTATTGTAAAATTTCCCCTCCACTTGTTTCTTCCATGCAGACAGGACTTCGTCATCTTCCAACTCCTCGGCTACACGTGCTCTTGCCCTCTGTCTTATCTGATTGATAAAAGCAGATACCTCCTCATCGTCTTCATCTTCCTGTCTTGTCCTCGTCCTTCCTGTTGTCTCTCGGTCAGATTGTGAGGAATGAGTAAATTTCCGCTTTGCCGAGTACTCTTGGTGACTGTCCTCCTCTTCCTCAGTTTCATGTCTAGCATAGAACCTCCCAGTTCTGTAATGGCTTGTCTCTGATGTTCCATTCCAACAGGCCTCTGCTCCAAGAGGCATCTTTCTAGATCGATAACTGAATTCTGGACTGGGACCTCTGCTCAAATCGCTTTCAACTTCATATCGGGAGGTACTATTTGATGCAAAGCCATAGTCCCCATCTTCACCTTCCTGTGCTACAATTGAGCTTCTACGACTTGGAAAATCAAACTCTGGAAGCTCTGACGGTTCTTCATACGGTGGCCTGGACATGCGTGGCTCAGCTGTATCTTCACCATACGTTCTCGGCTTGCTTGAGGGGGGTCTTACAGTTTTGAGCCATTCATCAATACTGCTGTCGGAGTTTGCTGAAGCAGGAAGGTTGAGTATGCCTGAACGGCCATAGTCTTTTTTGGGTTTTGGTTTCTCACAGCTGCTGCTTGATAAATCATCAGTGTCAAATCCACTTGATTTAGTTCCTGACTTTCCAAGGGCGCTTTTGTCCTCCTGGTCTTCATCTTCATCCTTTTGCTTTTTCTTCTTGAACAATGTGCTGCGCTTGTTGTCTTCTGTAATCTTCTTTATCTCATATGAGGCCATCTTTTGTCTCATATCAGACTTAATTTCCTTTTCCATCGTGTCGAGCTTGTGCAGGTTGACCTGCTCTTGAAACAAGCTGTAGAGAGGTACACTGGTGGTGGTAATCTTGCTCCTACGGGAGCCTAACCCAGAAACTGAAGAGAGACTGGATGCCCCTCCAGCAGATAAAACAGACTCTGCTCGTTCACCTGCAGAAAGTAGAGATGCAGCTCTGTTGCGGGGTATCGTGCTAGAATAGGATGAGCCACTGAGAATGGAGGACTTATCATCATCCACTCCACGTCCGGGTCCCACAGCTGTGGCGGCACCCAGGCTGAAAACTGACCCTGCTCGAGAAGGTGGGAGACTTCCCGCCATCGTCATTTCGGTTTGCTTTTGCATGAGTGTTTCATTGACTACATTTGCAATCCAGTTCTGAATGCTCGCTATGTTCACCATAGGTTCTCCATTAGGTCCCAGCACAGGGACAGGAGGTTCAGGTGGGGCAGGTGGGGCCAGTGGTATAGAGGGTTGGGAGCGTGTGCTACTCCCTGAGAGGACAGATGACCTGCCACTCAACATGGACATGTTATCATCTCCTGCAACACTTGCAGAGGGAAAAGCCCCAGCACAGAAAGCAGATAGTGGGATGCAACTCCCACTGAGTGAGCTTTCAGTTTCCCAGCCACACACAGACTGGCTCTCCTCTAGAGTTTTCCTAGACCTCTCCAGGATTTCTTCTCTCCTCTGTCTCCTCTTGACTGCGGCTGAATCCTCTCCGCGACTCATCTCCAGAATCTCATCCTTGTTCTCCTCGCCCCCGTATTTCTTCTGCTGCTTCAGCTTCCATGTCTGATAGGCTGTCAGGTTGACGTCCTCCAAAGAAGGAGCAGGGGTCTCTGTCTCACCTTCTTTTTGTTCCCCATTCTTGTTCGCTGCTTCCACCTCCTTCTTGTTCCACCCAAACTGTAGTCTCTTGATTTTCCACCGCTCTAGGGGGGTCAGTTTGTCCTTGTTTTTCTGGCAGAAATAGTACATGGAGCTTGAGTCAGAGATTACACTCTGTACATCATCATCAATCTTTTTTTGGCTTGCCTCTCTACTTGTGTCCTCATTGTTTTCTTTGAGACGATACCGTGCAGCTGCCTGCTCCTCGATCTCCCTGAGACGCTGCTTCCATAGGTCAGCATAACTGCTGCAGCTTGTGGTTGACATTGAATCTGAGGGAGGTCTTCGAGGCCGGCGCTTAACCCGTTCCTTCAACTTCTGCACATCCTCGCTGGTGACACTCTCCAAATCCTCTGGGCGTGGAACCGGCCGCTTTCCCGTTCCTGCAAGAGACTTGTTGTCGTCTTCGTCACACAGTAGCTGGGCCTCCCACCACTCTTCATTTTGATACATCTCGTTCCGCTTCTGCCACTCGTGGATCATTTTGTCCACGTCGTCATCTTCATCCTCACCATCTTGCCCAGGAAGGGAAGGGTCTTTCGCAGTTGCCCTCTGGTCAGGTCCATTTGGGCCTCCCAGAATTCCTGCTTTCAAGGCAGCAGCAGCTGCAGATGATGCAACACTACTCATAACACTTGCACTGTCCTCCTCCTCTTCCACCATGATGGAATTAGCTTTGACACCAAACATGCTTTCCTCCTCATCGAGGCGAGCCCGAGTGTCAATCACAGAGCACTGACTGAGAGTATCGTCATCATCATCTCGTTCCTCCATTAGGGTTTCATTGAACTGCCGCAACTGCTTGAGGAAGCCTTCGTTGGGACTGATTGCACGTTTCTTTCTGATTTCCGTCAGTGCCTCCATTATGGTCATGTTGTGAAAGATCATCAAGTAAGCAGCGACTAACACTGCTGAGCGGCTTGCTCCCATCATAGAGTCCACCAGTACTTTCCCTGCCGTGAAATAAAAAGATTACAAGTTTACAGCTAGACTCATAGCTAGAAATCTGTCATTCTATACCTGCCCACAAACATCTTGTTTGTCCATTGATTTTTTTTAACCTTGCCCAACTGAGAAACAGCTTCTTTTATTTATAGTAATGTATTTATAGTAATACTGCAACATTATCTTAAAGGGGAACTCCACCATGTGGTCAACATACCTAGCTACTTTTTGGCCGATTACCCAACACAAACATTAAACTTTTTACTCCCATGACAAAGAGTTTGGGCACCCCTGCTCTAGAGTGCCAATGAACACTGTTCAGTACTGTAGTAAGTTGTTCACTGTTAATCCATGTATAAGTATGCTTTATCATAGTTTACAAACCATTCTTTCCTTTGGTCAATTTTCGCCCCCAAAAAAAAAATAAAAAAATTTTGTAATAACTATGCATGATTATATGAGGTTCTTTTTCCAGCACATGTTTAATTCACTCTCTGAAAGACTCCATGAGACACACTACAAATCTTTTGTGCTGAAAGCGCTATCTAATATAGATCAGCCAGTCATGTTCTGTGAATTCAGTTACTGTCTAGCTCTTACTTTGTGTCCACACCACAAGAGCCCAGAGCTTCATTTGAACTTTTGCTGTTTTTGTCATGTGATAATGACATTGGATAATGAGCCATATCTGATTCATGGCCCATTCTAATAGGTCCCCTTCACTCTAACTCACCCCTGTGAGTCAGCAAAGCCTCGTCGAGAAACTCAGCACATGTTCTGAAGTGTGGTGAGATGTCTGCATCAGGGAAGTCGTCAACTTCGATTCCCATGTAAGTGATGTTCATGCCCTGGTAGAAGCTCTCTCCTGTGTAGACCCCAGTGCTGTGGCCTGCATTCAAGATGTGAGTGATGCCAAGACGCTTCAGGCGAGCTTTGTTGACGGCTATTGATCTGTGGAAGGTTAATGGAACTGTATTTAGTTGACAGGCAGGATGTCTTCTCTAAAAGGATGTCCACTGCAACTTTATTCAGAGGTGGACCACACATTAAAGCTGAAATGCCTGCTTTCTGTAGGCATTTCAGCTTTATCACCAGCATTTGAAATGAGGCTAAATAAAATGGTGGAAATGATGAAGATAACTAATTATGATCGTTTTGAAGCGGTTGAATGTAAAAGCTAAATAAACAACAAACACCTTCTCATGGGTTTTGGATAAGCAGATGTAGCAGCACGCCATACAACAATGCAGAAAGAAGTTTTGAAGCATCTTACTTTTCACCAATGAAGATGTTAGGCCAGACTTCATCCACTGGGTTCATTGGGGACTCCAGGCGGTCCTGAACCAAAGCTCTTTGGATGTCCAGCACGCAGGGGGTGTTATAGGGGCTGCGGTCATCAATTATGTCCCTAACACGATTGTACAGGTCCTCTACCATTAGCTGCTCTGCAGTCTCCAGCATGCTCTCTGGGGTTGAGGCCAGCCTTATCTCTTTCGGCTTCAACTCTAGAAATATGTAAAACAATGCTCAAAGTTTATACGTTCGTTGGCCATGCTCAGTGGTTTATGTCTCTTGTAATCTCTTTCATAATTCTGTTGCTCGTAAAGTTATTTGTCACCCTGGTCATATGACATGTCTTGTTGGTTTTCTAAGTGTAAATAAGAACATCCACTACACAATTTACTCTTATTCTTATGGCTCTCATCCAAAGCAACTTAAAGTATCAGTGTGGGTGTTGATAAATGTCGCATCTTCCTGTGTGAAAGGCAGCACTATTAGCCACTTCACTAAATCACCAACACTTTAGCACATTTGGATGCACAATTACTGTTGTATTTTGAAACAAAATTTGATATGAGCAAAAGTATGTTGAACACAAAGCAAATAATTAGGAGCTAAGCTATAAGGTTTTAAGACAAATATTATATTTAAGTGTGTTCTCTGAATAGGGCGTGTAATTTTTTCCACTCAGAAAATCAACAAAACATGGGATGACTGGGGGTGTTGGACATGTAGATCTAATCCTGCTTAGAGTTTGCTGTTAATATAATTACCGTAATTACAAAATGTACTAACCCTCATTGATAATCTTTTTGGCAGCGACGGCTGAGGAGAGGTGAATGGGCTCCATAAAGATGCTCTCAGCGTCTGACCCCGAGATGATGGAGAACCGGTCCGAGATGGTAGAGAAACGATCTGACATCATTGAGAAACTGGAAAAGGACAAAAAGAAGACACTTATCATCACATGGTAAGTAAGAGTGGCCATGCAAGTTTGATCATTAAGTTACGCAGCACCATTCCTCACTGGACAAATTGAAATGATCGAATGTTTTCTTGCATCTAACTATTGCAATGCAACTTGTGCCAGTACACATGTGCAAGGTTTGTCCTGTTTTATGGGCCTTACAGTCAAATGCAAATGTCTGGGTGCCCCTATAGAGGTTTTGTCAATGAAAATGTGTACACACCCTCTACACAGAGCACACACTTCTACACAATTTCTACACAATTCATAGCTCATATTAAACTGCCTGCGGTTCCTTAGTTGACTTGTCTGGTCATACAACGTCTACTGTTTGCAGTTTGTATTGACCCTATAATCATTCTGTCTTTTCTGAGATGTTGCTCTTTATGTTACATATGAATCTCAAAACATATCAGAACATTTTGAACATTTCATGCAGAAACATCATTTTGGATCATATCTCTATACAATAGCAAGAGGCATTGTGAATGATTATAAAGTTCCGACTTTATAGATACACGCTTGTCTTAAAACAGCAAGGATATAACTGGGTATTTAGATATGTTAGTACGTAGATGACCTTGGAGAAGGACAGCGTAGATAATGGGCCTGGATGCCTTTCACTGAAGCATCATCTTCATCCGGAACCTTCTGGTCCCCCTCTGTGTTGTTGTCGTTTGGTGAGGCCATGGTGACACAGTCCTCTTAGGCTGATTAACAAAGGAACATACATACACAGTCAAAACCTCAAGGCAATGACTATAAATACAAACCCAGAGTGATACACAAGAAACCAAAAACAGCTGAAAACATTTCAGGCCAGCAGTTTCCCTTATATAGTCATAGGAATATGTTTAGGCAAATAACCTTTTGTTAATTTTTTAAGCGTAATGAAGTACACATCCTCTACAGAGAATATACTCCTGCACATTTTAATGCATTTAGTGCTGAACTTGGAATTAAATAAAAAATCAGATGTGGCCTATGGAAAAGTTACACAGCACATTTTGTATAAAATGTTTTTTTCCCATATGTTAAACTCAGCAAGTAAATAGAAATGTGGTCTCTGTAGAGGACGTGTCATTATTTTAACTTAGAAAATCAACAGCACATGTTAAACGTTTGCACACAGCCATGAATGTAAGTCGAGGGAGTCGAAGGAGAAATTTCTTTACAACATTAAAACCGCCTGCCTAATATTGTGCAAGTCCCTCTCTTGTTGCCAAAATATCTTTGACCTATCGAGAACTGTTAAGGTGCGACCTCCGTGGATCGGACTAGTTTGTCCAGGACATCTCACAGATGCTCGATAGGATTGAGAGTTGGAGGACAAGTCAACACCTGCAACTCTTTGTCTTCAAACCATTCCTGAACAACTTTTACAGTGAGACAGTGAGCATTATCCTGCTGAAAGAGGCCACTGCCATTAGAGAAGACCATACCATGAGAGGGGGTACTTGTCTGCCACAATGTTTGGGTGGTTCATGATAAAGTAACAAAGTAACTCTGTTAAAGTTATTTTTTTGTTATTTTTTTTTATATCATTTGCACTATTCTACTGTTCGGTTCTTTGAAATTCTTATTGTATATCTTTATTCCTCTTGTTCCCTTTGCTGCATTGAGCATGTTTATGACAAAAGAATTTCCCTC